>JAKWJA010002497.1:13323491-13918491 GCA_027704765.1 Solanum habrochaites
TGTCAAAAAAAAACCCATCTTAAGTCATCTGAGGGTTTAGTGTTTCACTAACTTTAATGTTTCATTTCTTAACTCCGCGCAAAAAACCCACTTTCAACTTAACCGGACATTTACACCCAAACAGGATTTTAAAAGTGTGGGGAATTTGATGTGGTAAAAAAAACCCTTTTACAACCGCTTGGGGACAGGTGGTCTTTTTACCATCTAAAGTTCAGGTAATCAAAAAATCATTGTAAGGCATAGGCATATTACGTATAATTTCCATTAGTTAGTATTCTTACGGAGGGCAAATAAAAAAAAAAATAGTAATTGGAGGGGGCTTTGGGGCGTATGGGAAGTAATCATTTCTATGGCCCGTTTTGGGGAACTATTGGAGGGCTATTCACCCCGGTTGAGGGGGGGACTATTGGGGTATAAAAAAACCCTTACCTTCCCCTCCTTGGAATAAAAGTCTCCACCCCTCATCTCACCAAGTTGGGGGGGGACTCGGTGCTGTGGCTCAAAGGCTAGAGGTCCATTTTTGAATGGTCTTTTAGTGTCCATCATTCAACAAAACAAACAATTTGTTTAGGGTTAATAGGGGTCTAAAAACTACCTATTATGATTTCGTTAGGGCATTAAGCGTTCAATAAGGAAATTGCATGAGAATGTATCCTTTCATTGGGGGGGGAAACAAAAAACAAACTAATTATGTTGAGATAGCAATTGCATTTTCCATCGGTTTATGTCATAAATAAACGCCCCCACCAATTAAGGGGCCCACTTTTCCTAAAAAACAACCTAAATCATTTTTCATTTTAAGGGGAATCAATTCTCACAACCCACATTTAGTCAGGGGACCAATTAACTTAAAAACCATCATTTTACGGGAACAAAACTAACTTTAGGCCATTCACAATGAAACAACTCGATTGCAACTATATTCATCAATCCAACAAAGGGCCATCCTAATTGATGTAAATGTGGAGGATCATTATAAGGGGGAGGGATTACCCAAAAAACGATACTTTTCAAAAAGCCATCATCCCATTGTCTTAACCCCATCAAAACTTAACCCATTTTCACCAAATTTCTTAGTGACTTAGTGTAGTGACATTCAATTAAATATAAAATAATCACAAAAGGAACGTTAGTCCAATTTTTTACATTCATTCCACCATTTCCCCCAATTAAATTAAAAAAATTTCATATCCTTTAAGTGTTTCGAGAGAAATGGTTCAAAAACCATGGGGAATTTCTGTCTGAATTAGATTGCCAATTTTCACCAAAAAAAAACGCCAAACAATAACCCTTGAAAACTCATCTATTAAAATATAATTAGCATAGATTAAAAAACAAAAACCCAATTTACACAATCAAATTCACATTCTTTTTCCAAATTTTCCATTCATTTTTCGAATGTCCAAGGGATCTAGAATTTTTAGGGAATCTTGGGGAAAGAGGGGGGGGGGAACTCATTGATGTTATAATTGAAAAATCGCATAAAATGTTAAACCATCCAATTAACCAAAAAAAAAAAAACACTTACAAATTTAGAACTTGTCATTTGGTCTAATTTCACCAACCTTATCAGTTCCAATTTATGGAAAGTTTTTAGGAAGAAAAAAAAAACCCCATTTTAGGATTGAAAAAAACACCACGCATGTAATTGGAGTTAAAAAAAAAAATTTCGGACAATACTAATTTAACTCTAAAAATTTTTCAAAAACCATAGAAAAAAACCCAATTATTTATTCATTTTTCCCATTATTTTTTTCATTTAAAATTTAGGGGTTAGGGAAGTTAAAAAAAAAAAACCCCGTTTTGTTAGAGGGTTTAAAAAAAAAACTGTTAGGATTTTTGGGAATTTTTTCTTGGAAAAAAAAAAAAAAAAAACCTAATTAATTGGGTAGAGTTAAAAACACCCTAGGATTGGGAATTTCTTTTGATTTAAACCACTATATTTGAAAAGAAACCCTTTTCTTTGGGGAAAGGGGAAATCCCAGAAGTGGAAGAATCATTTTACCCAATGGACAAAAACCCATTTTTCCACGATATTTGGAAGGGAAAAAATCCTTTGAAATTCTTGTTCTCTTCCTAAGTTTTTCTTCCCTGTTTTCTTTCCCACTTGAGTTTTAAAAAAAAAAAAAGGCGGCGGTGTCAAAAAGAACGGAAAAAAAAATTCATTTTAGAATTTTTGGTTTACCAGTTTGTGTAAAAAAAAGTGATTTCTAACAAAACTAGCCTATAAATCTTTGAAATTAGTTAGTTTCCTCCGGAAATAAAAAACAAAACAAAGGGGGGGACCCCCTTTCAACTTTAAATGGCTACTTTGTGGGGAAGTTAAAAATTATTCAAAAACAAATTTTTTTTTGTACTTTAATTAAAACAAAAAACTTGAAAAAGTGGGGCTACCATACGCCGGGGGGCAATTCCCCCAAAATTGTTTTCTGGCAAATTGGGGTCGAAGCAAAGTGTTGGGCCTCTGTGACAGGACCTTGGAATTTGTCCCCAGAGTTGCCCTCTCCCAAAAATTATTGTGTGGGGAAGTGAAAACGGTTTTTGGTTGGCTTTTTGCGCGGCGTGAATAATTTCCACTTAATTTTTCTTTGCTCGGGGTTTGGGGGTCTCCACAAGGGACCCTTGTCGGGTTTGTATTGTTTTGGGGGACCGTTTAACTACATATATTTACCTATCAAAAAAAATTTCTTTTACTTGTAATGGTTTAGACTTGATTTGACACTCAAAAAAAACCTTCTTTTCCAAAAAAAACCAACAGGGGGGGATTGTCGGGGACTAGTAGAATTAAAAAAAGATTTTAGTTTCCAAAAACGGTCAAGGTCTTTTTTTCGTGTTGGTTTTGCCTTCTTAAAAAAAAACTTTTTCTAAATTGAAACTTATTTACATTACAACATAGTGGGGGGAACCAAAAAATTCATTTTTAAAAACATTATTCTTATAAGGGGGGAATAAGGAATCTAGTCAATTAATATGGTCATTTTTCTGGAGTGTTACATTATCCCCCAACTAGGAAAACACAATCCCCCCTTAATAACAACCACTAAAAAAAAACCTTTTTTGAAGGGTTAAGGATAGGGGAAACTTCAATACTTTTAGCATCCCAACCAAAAAAAAAAACAAAAAAAACAACATTTAAAAAAAAAAATTAAAATGATTCAAAAAAAAAAAAAAACTTCCATTTAGGAAGTTATTTCAAACGGGCTTCTTTAAAAACATATATCAAAAACATTTTTTTACCACAAATTAGCCACAAAAAAAAATTTCATTTTTTTTGATGCCACAACAGGAGATTTGAAGGGCTTCCATTTCTTAAAAATATAGTGGAAGGGAAAACTTCTCAAACATATAATGGGAAAACCTCCAAAATTCTACATTGAAAAAAAAAAAAATGTCATTTGTTAATTTTCATTCTTCAAAAAGACCAAAAAACAAACAACAAAAAACAAAAAAAAAAAAAAAATTTCAAAAGAAGGACCAAAAAACATGGCATACATTTTTTCATATTTTTAGGTACAAGGAATAGAGTATGGAAAAAAGTATTTGTTTTAAAAACTTTCAAAAAAAAATTGTGCAAAAAAACTTTTACCAAAAGGACATGGTTCCTATTTAGGAAAAAACAAAAAACAAAGGGACTTCCGACCAACACGTACAAATCAAATCAATCGCCCCCTAACGCCCCAACCCACCTAACACAAAACCGAATCCCATCCACTCATTCACATCAAAACCCGACACCCACTTCAACAAAACCGGCAACTCCACCACAATCCAGGCACCCGCCTCTAAAACCCCCATACCCCCATAAACCCCACCTGCACTTTCACGAGACCAGATTTAAAAACCACGACTCAAAAAATATACTACTCAAGCACAACAAGTATCAGTATCACCAAGTTTGAACACCCGCAAATATAACCCCGAACGCCCATCGCAGCTAATCACTCCCCGTATAATTACTCTCGTCTATCCCTCCTCCACCACCCCCTACAGCATATCTCAGAACGCCCAACCCCACCCACACCCAAACCCAGGCCCCCACAACTCATAAATAAAGAACCCCAGCCACCCCCTCCACCCTAGCACATCCCCGATGTCATGCACACACAGACACAACCAATAACTCGGCCAAGGCACATACCAAACTAAAAAAACCAACATTCCGAACCATCACACCTCAACCCACCCATCGCAGAACACCCCAACACCTTAAACCTTCCGATACCACCCACCCCTAACATCAACACTAGTGCCCCCAAGGTCAACAACCTATCCCCTCCCTATTCACAACCCACCCACCCATCTCCGAAGACATGACTCCGCATCACCCCTACCCTCCTTAAATCCTCCACAAAAAGAAAATAACACTCACCCAGCACTACATTCCAGAACCCGCGAAAGCTCTACAACCAACCCACCCCGCACGACCCATCAAACTCCCACATACTTCCCCCAACCACCACAACACCCTCCCCCTCTCCCCCCCCCACCCCTCCATTCTAACACACTACACCCCGGTATTATTTAAGCGCAGGCCCCCCACACTTGTCAATCACCCACCACCACTCGACCTCACGACCCAAGTCACTAGCCATCCGCTCCCCGACCGACCCATCTTACGTATAACCACCGACCCACTCCCGCATTCCACACCCCCGCACCCGCGAAACACAAATGCCCTTTCGTCCCCACCCCCCTACCACCATACACCCAACTCCACAATAGCCACACCCCCACCTAACACGCCACCTCTCCCCTCAAAATCCCCTAAAACACAAACACCCCAAGTCCTAACACCGAAATAACCATTCACTACCACCAAAAGACATTCCCTACCATATCACAAACTTCTCTCAATAACTCAAAAAAAATACATCCCAAACTCCCCCAACCACAAACGCAATGACAACGACCCATCTGACCCCCTCCCAACCCCAAACACCCTAGACAACCTCCGCAAAACGAAGCAACACATCTTCACACCGCTATATCACTCCCAAACCACTATCTCACAACTAACCGCAACTAACTACCCTCACCACCCAACGACCCCCCAGCTACAACACCCACACCCATAACGAAACACATACAAAGTCAAGTAAGCACCAACCTCAAACAGCCAAACCTCCGACTAATAACCTCCAACTACAGGATCCGTCGCCACAAACCCAACCTACAAGCACGCCCAACACATCACCCACACACCCACATCCACCAAAACCCACCGACAACGAGAACTCAGCAAGCCTAAGAACACACTACTCGTTCCTCGCCTCGCCATTCCCACAACTCATTAAAAATCCACCGCCCCCCCAACTTTCACCTAAAACCCACTACAACGCAACACCAAAACAAAACCCCACCCAGTACCCCTAACAACGTCTCAACTCCACTACCTCCACAAAACCTCTCCCCAATACATCCCCACCACTCAACCCAAAAAACCACACATATCCTAACCAAATCCACCCCCTATCCCAAGCTCACTACCTTCCCCCATTTCTCTCTACCTCACCTCGCACACCCAACATAAATCTCCACAAAAGTTCCCTCCCATAGCCCCCTCACATCGTCTCACTCGTTTCGGGGCTCGATCTACAAACTACATACAACTCCTCCCATGTCATTCGACGCATTTATAGCCCATCTTTCGACATATTTCCATCTCTTACTACCCAATTAAATGATTCATTACTTTCTTTACTAAGAGGAATGTCTAACCTCAAGGAGTAAATAGATGAGGGTAGCAGGACTTCATTTTTGCTTCAGCCTCCCATGTTGTAGCATCGACAAGATGGTTCCTCCATAGAACCTTTAAAGAGGAAACCTCCTTGTTTCTCAAATTCTTGACTTGGCGATCTAAGATCTCAATCGAAACCTCTTCATAGGAGAGGCTCTCATCCACCCCTAAACCTTCGATAGACTGAATAGACACCTGGTCACCTATGCATTTATTGATTATAGAAACATGAAACACCAAATGAAAGGAAGCTAGTTAACTAGGTAGTTTCAGTTCATGAAACTATTGTTATAAGAAAACTCAATCAAAGGTAGATGATCATCCCAGTTTCCTTTGAAATAAATAACATATGCTCTTAACATGTCTTCAAGGGTATGAATGGTATGTTCCTCTTGACTATCTGTATGAGGATGAAAAGAGGTACTAAGTTTCACTTGTGTACCTAAACCCTTTTTGAAATCTTTCCAAAAACGAGAAGTGAATTCGGAACCTCTATCCGAAATGATGGAAAATGGAATCTCATGATGCCTCACAAAGTCATTAATGTAGTTCCTTGCATAATATTTGGTAGTATAAGTACACTTAACAGGAATAAAGTGGGCAAATTTGGTCACCCT
This sequence comes from Solanum habrochaites, assembly GCA_027704765.1. NCBI lineage: Eukaryota > Viridiplantae > Streptophyta > Magnoliopsida > Solanales > Solanaceae > Solanum > Solanum habrochaites. The sequence continues at coordinate 13,329,846 of JAKWJA010002497.1, forward strand.
GTCCACAATAATCCATATAGAATCATCTTGCCTCTAGGTTCGAGGCAACTCAACAACAAAATCCATATTGATAGATTTCCACTTTCAAGTAAGGACATCCATGATTTGGGTTAAAGCACCTGATTTAAGATGCTTAGCTTTAACTTCTTGGTAGTCGGGATCTTAGGAACAAACTCTACTATGTTCTCTTTTAAACCATCCCACCAATAGAAAGGTCATGATTCATTTTGGTGGCACCCAGATGTATAGAATAGCGATAACCATGAGCTTCTTCTAGAATTCCATTTCTCAAATCCTCAACATCGGGTATAATATAATTCCTGGTACTAAATACACAATTCCTTTGGCGATAATGATATGAGGCTTACCAGTACCCCGATTCCTTCAATCCATCAATAGAAGATCAAGGTGTTGCTTAGATTTCACCTCAACAACTAAAGATGACTCGGAATTATGATAGACCATAAAACCACCAATTGGAAAATCTTCTAACCACACGCCTAAATGATCCAACCTATGAACATCTTTCACAAGTTCTTTATTATGTTCTTTTACATGAGATACACTACCCATAATCATACAACTCAAAGCATCCGCAACTACATTAGCCTTGACAAGGTGGTAGAGGACACTCTTGTCATAATATTTAAACAATTCTCAATATCTTTTCTGTTAGAGATTCAAATCCTTTTGTGTAAAGACATATTGAAGACTACTATGGTCAGTAAACACATCAACATGCACACCATACAAGTAGTGTCTCCATATTTTCAAGGCAAAAACTACAGCAGCTAACTCCAAATCATGAGTAGGATAATTCTTCTCATGAACATTTAGTATCCTAGAGGAATAAGCTATCAACTTGCCATGTTGCATGACAACATATCCCAATCCCACTCGGGAAGCATCAAAATACACTACAAAGCCTTCATTACCTTCGGATAAGGGTAACGCTGGAGCAAAGGTGAGCTTATCTTTAAACTCTTGAAATCCTTTTTCGCAAGCTTCCTACCACAAACTTCACCTTATTCAATGCTTTCAAATGTGAAGCAGTGGGAAAAAATCCATCAACAAATCTTCAATAGTACCGGGCTAGACCCAAGAAACTTCTTATATTAGTGGGATTCAAAGGTCTAGGCCAATTTTTGACCGCATTCGTCTTCTTCGGATCCACCTCTACACCCTCACCTGTGATAATATGTCCAAGAAAAGCAATCGACCTCAACCAAAATTCACACATTCTAAAGTTGGCATTATGTTTGTGTTCATTGAGGACTTGCAGGACTAACCACAAGTGACTTTCATACTCATTTTCATTATTGGAGTATATAAAAATATCATCAATGCATACAATCACAAATGAGTTGAGATAATCTCAGAAAATTATATTCATAAAAATCATAAATGCCGTCGGGGAATTATTTAACGCAAAAGATATCACTAGGATTTCATAGTGACCATATCTAGTTCAGAAAGATGTTTTGGGAACATCTTCACCTATCACCCTAAGTTGGTGATATCCCGACCTTAAGTCTATCTTGGAAAAGTAGATAGCACCTTAGAGTTGATCATATATATCATCAATCCGAGGGAGAGGATACTTGTTCTTTATGGTGACCTTATTAAGTTGACGATAATCAATGCATATTCTAAGGGACCCATCCTTCTCTTAAAAAAATAAGATTGGAGCACCCTATAGAGAAATAGTAGGTTGAATGAAACCCTTATCTAGTAAATCTTTGAGTTGGAGATTCAACTCTTTCAATTCAGGTGAGGTCCATATGGAGGAATTAAAATAGGATTCGTATCCGGCAACAAGTCAATGCAAAAGTCAATTTCCTGTTCGGGAGGAACGCTTGGAAGGTTATTAGGAAAAAACTAAGGGTAATCCCTCACTACGGGGACTGACCTAATAGAAGAAGTTTCACATTCTAGGTCCTTAACGCTCACTACATGATATAGAAAACCCTTGGAATCATGTTACAAGTCTTCAAACAAGAAATGATCTGACCCTTTGGCATAGAATTTCCTCCCTTCCATTCTAAAATGGATTCATTTGGGAATCGAAACTTCTACAATCTATGGAAGCAAAGCAAGAATGAAGTCATCCATGCCCAAGATGATATCAAAATAAAACATTTCAAGTTCTACCTAATCAACAATAGTAACTCTATAAGGGTACAAACCGAAAAGGGTTCAATTCAAATATTGAGAAATACATCAAACTTAGTAGATACCAAAGGTATAACAAAATAAAGGGTAGCACCTAGATCAAGAAAGTGTAAACATTAACAGATAGAAATGTAATGTACCCGTCACCATGTCGGGTGAGCACTCTTGTTCACCCCTTGCCTTGACTGCATAGGAACTGTTATTTTTTTGGAGCTTCAGAACTAGGAATGCTTGGTAGAGTTTGGCCATTAAACTTACCTTGACTTCTTACATTACGAAAATATTTTACCATATGATCACCATTTCCACAACAATAGCAACTATTAGTCCCAATAACGCTTTCACCCACATGTTTCTTACCACTCTTACCACAAGTTGGTCTTTCTTTTGGTGGATCAACATATCTCCCCTTTTGAGGTTTAAGATTATAACCTCTATATATTTTATTCTTGGATAAATAAGAATGAACCTTATTTGAAAACCTCTTATTGAACTTTGGATTTTCTTGCACATCAAGCCCATTCTTAGAAGAACAACTATCATAAGACCTGTCCTTCTTAGCTTCTCTGTTCCTCTTCCTTAGACGAATATCTTCTACAGGTTGAGCATGAACCATCAACCTAGAAAGATCCATGTTTTCATGAAGCATGGCTGCATAACATTCTTTTTCAAGCTTTTGGACACTCCCGTTACATAATGACTCATTTAACCCCTATACCTTCGTGACGAAGGTTGATGAACTCCACTACTTTATCTTCCCTTTGTTCTGTTCGAAAAAATCTTTCAAGAAAGTCCTGTTTGAAGATCTCCCAAGTCACGGGACAACCTTCTAAAGCCCTACTATCCTTCCAATGATTGGGCCATGTCTGAGCCACATCCTTGAGTTGATAGGCAACGAGCGGATCATATTAAGTAGTACTCATCCCCATTGTACCACCCGTAGAGCATACCCCAGATGCAACTAGCGTCGTTGTCCTCTTAGAAGGTTCAGACAAGACCTTTGCATTAGTCATAACTTTTCATTAGTTAAAATTACAAAAAGATTTCAAACTTTTACATACTTAGTTCAAGTGTACTTAGACTTCATACTTAACATTCATAACATCATACAATATTCTAAAACTTTGTCTCACATGTATAAAACCATCTAAAGAGTGCAAATATGGACTTAGCCAATAAATTGTCAATATGTCATATAAGCCTTAATACAAAAGAATCTAAAAAAACATAAATGGAAATAGATTATTGATAATAACTACTAATGTATCATAGTTAGAAACGGAAAAAGATAGCATTCCACCGAAAAGAGGACCTACCAAATACTTGAACAAGAGAGTTCCAAGTTCTCATTCTTTAATAAATTGGGCTGTGAAAGTATTTAAGCCAATTTCATTGGTTATGCACCTTATTGATCATTGATTAATATAGAAGTCATTATCAGCCAATCTTTATTGGCTTAAGCCAATAACTGTTAAAAAATCATTCTTATCAAGCAATGCATAAACATAAACAGAAGAAAACTTGTATTATACCCATTACAACGCCGGGAGAGTTTTCTTGTTCACCCCTAGCCTTGAGTGCATAGAAACGGTTCCTTTTTGGAGATTCCAAACTAGGTCCACTTGGTTGTTCTGGATGTTACCCTTACCTTGAATTCTCACATTAAGACAATCCCTCACCTTATTTCCACCTTTTCCAAAACCATAGCAACTATTAGTCACAACAAGACATTCACCCTCATGTTTCTTAGCACACTTACACAAGTGGGGTCTTTCTTGTGGCATCAATGTTTCCCTCTTTAGGTTAGGATCGTACCTCTATTCAATTTTATATCATTGGAGAACTAGAAGAACCTTATTGAAACATTTTGTTAAATTTAGGCTTGTTTGCACATCAAGACTACTCTTAGGAAGAACCACTTTCAAATGGGACTTTGCCCCTCTTAGATCTTATTCCTCTACTAAAAATGATGTCCTCACTTGGTGAGTCGTGAACGCAATAACTAGAATAGAAGATCACATATTGTCATGAAGCATGGATTTGGGGGCCCCCCCACTACATCTCTTCAAGATCTTCGGACACGCCTGTTATATAACAACTCATTTCATCCCTAGCATTTGAAACCAAAGAAGAAGCATATTTGGAAAACTTATTGAACTTCAAGCAGTATTCATTAACACTCATACCTCCTTGACGAAGGTTGATGAACTCCTCTACCTTAGATTCTCTCTTATCCCTTGGAAAGAATATGTCAATAAAGGCCTTTTTGAAGATCTCCCAAGTCACAAGACCATCTCCTAAAACCCTACTATCCTTCCACTAATTGTACCACGTCTGAGCCACGTCCTTGAGTTGAAAGGAAGAAATTTCATCCTTCTCAGTAGTACTCACTCCCATGGTAAACAAAATCATATAGACCTCATCAAGGAAATCTTGGGGATCTTTATCAAATTTTGAACCAAAGTACTTTTGAGAATTCATCCTCGTAAAATCTCTCAAACGGCTACCCATAGTACTAGCATGTTGGTTCTCTCAAGGAACAACTTCTCTGTTAGCTTGAGCAGTGATGGCTTGAGATTTGGTGGTGATGGCTTGGGCCATTTGGAACAGGCCTTCCCTCACCTCACCATTTGTCATAGGATTCACCGAAATTTGATTAGTTGCAGCAACTTGCACTTGAGGAGCATTTCGGTTATCTTGGGGAGTAGCTCCCGTATTCACAATCTCTTCTCCTACCCTTCTCGCGGCTGTACTTCTTGTATTCATCGCCTATATACATAAGAAAGGGATTAGATGCTAAAATACACATAGTGTCTAAATTTTAAAGGAACGATATAGGAGTGTCAAGAAAAGAAATGTTTCCTAATCATCACATATCCTCTCATCCATGATTGTGGCTCTATTCACAACCATGAACAAGACACTAGGTAATGTGGTTTAGTTATATATTGATCCTATGGATATTGAACCCATGCGACTGATACACTTGTTGCACAAACGGGAAATCTAGACCGCGCGAAATGAGACCGGCGTCTGTAACCTCTTAGAGGGTCACAGACAAGCATCTAGCATTCGTCATAAAACTGTCACAGTGAAAATTTGTGGAATTTAAAAAAATTTTACATTACTATGTAAGTATAATGCGATTAATTATCAACGATTTATAAATACCATTATGTTATCAAAGAAATGTTCCACATATATAACCATAATGAGTGCAAATACGGACTTAGCCAATAAAATAGTCAATATGCCATATAGGCATCAATACAAAAGAATACAAAGAACAAATGGAAATAGAGATTATACTTAAACTACTAAGATCTACGAAGCTAGAATATGAAAGATAGAATCCCGAACATGAGGGACCTACCAAGACTTTGAAAAGGTCCAAGCTTCTTCAAATCGACCTCCTTCACTTCAATGGTCGGGAAATACACCCGCACCCCCATCCCTCACCACCACCACAACACCCATACACACCCACCCCCCACGCCACTACGCCCCACACAAGTTAAACAACACACTCTGCTCACCCCACCCTCTCTACCATTTTGCCGCCTCCGCAACTTAAACATCACCACCACCCACACGCCATTCTCGCAAACAATTACCAACCATACCAACACTACGACACACACCCCGAACTACCAGCCCCCCAACCCTTCAATGTCACCTCCCCACTCTCTCCTTGGTGTGAACTTGGAAACACCACCCCCCGGACCCTCACTTCTTTCACACGCTCTCCCTATGCCCCCTCACAGTTTTTGTAGTAAAATTAAAGTATTGGGTTTTGTATGCCACCATGTAATAAGTCTGGGTATATGCACATTTAAAAAACTAAGGCACAGCGTGAATAAGGTTCATTTTATCGGACATTAGGTAGTGGTCGACATATTTGAAAAATTCTATTTCATTGCTGCCACTAAATGGTTATATGAGGATGTGCTGATTTATTTTATAAATATGTGGTTAAATACTTTGGTTGTTCCGGCTGATTATGATATTGTGAGTGATAGGGATGGATACAAAGGTGCATAGCAGGTTCTTGGACACAGCAATGTTAATATGAGGGACTGAGTAGAAATTTTCTCCTTTCAAAATCATCCACAACAAAGAGGAAGACTGAAACGGATATTATAATCACTTATTAGAGGAATACTTGAGGCATTATGTGATAGCAAGTCAACGAAATTGGGTTGCATTGTTAGATACTGCGTAGTTTTTGTTATAATCTGCACAAGTCATCTGTAATAGAAATGAGCCCTATTGAAATTGTTTTAGGAAAACATACTATGACGCCATTGGAAGTTGCCAAATCTAAAAAATAGGGAAAGTGTCCATCAGCGTACAGGGTTGCAAGGGACACACTTGTAATGTTGTCTAGAAGCACAAAATAGGTTGTGCAAGGCTCAGCAGCACATGAAAGAGTATGCTGATCAACATTGTCGCTCAGATGAGATTAATGTGGGTGACAAAGTGTTGTTGAAACTTACTCCACGTATTTGGAAATAGATTGCAAGTAAGACTACACATGGAGGTTTGATTCCTATGTATGATGGTCCATTTGAAATTGTGAAACGAGGTGGCGAAGTTGCTTATAGGTTGAACCTGCCAGGAAGGTTAAAGATTGATCCCACTTTCCATGTGAGTTTCTTTAAACCTTACTTTGCAAATACAGATGATCTGTATAGAAATAGGTCAAACATATAACAACCCTACAAATGACTACGCTAAGTAATGTCTAACGTATCTAGAATACCTAGATCAAACCGGGTTCACACTGATTGATGCGCGCATAATCAGACCTCTGAACCTCTGCAACATATAATACAACTAACATTGTGAGTTATTTGAGCTAGGAAAGGTTGGGTTTAGCCATGTAGGGCACCCAAATATGAAGATTTACTAGGATGAGTCTTAACCGGACTTAAAAGGGGGTAATCTTAATTTTGGAGGGTCTAGGGGTAAAATGGCCTTGTCCATGGCTTAGTAGGCGTATTAAGTATTAGTTATTACACCTAAATATTAATTAATTAATAATATGGCGCGAGGGGAAATTGGGGCTAGTTCAGTAGGTCGTAAGGACCCGAAAAAGGGGCCCCTTTTAGTAAATTTTACTCCCAATCGGGCTTTGATACCTAGGCTTGGGAGCAATGATTTAATTTAATTATTTTATTTGTAAATTAATTTAATTAATAAATATTTATTGCTGATTCAAGATAAGGAAAAAAGTGAGATTGTATTTTATTATTAATTAATCCCACTTAGACTGAGTCTCTCCCTTATCTCCAAATCTAAGACAAACTCTCCCACACGTTTCTCCTTATCTTGTTCGCGTTACGATGCTGCCTCCAACCTGAAGAACGAAGAAATTAAGAAAACAAACAGTGAATTCTCAGTTCATCAAGAATCTAAAGCTAAAAACTCAAAAGTAAAACATGAATTACAAACGCAAGGTATAAAAATCAATTTCTCGACGGATTGTGCTTGTTGTTCCAGTGGTGAATGAAACTTGGATTGGTGGGAATAGCGGTAGCCTGATTGAATAATCTTTGAAAATACATCAGGGTATGAGGTTTTCTTTCTATCTTTGTCCCTTCAAAAGAGACCCTGTAGGTTTAGTTAATCGCGATATTGTTGATTGAAAAACTAAGGTCTTTTTCCCCGTTGCATGCCCTCTGTCATTAGATCCATTTTGAAATTCAAAGCATGCGTTGTTTATATCTTCATGGGATAATGTTTAGGCTGGTCTTGTGATTTATATGTTGAATGTGTATCCAGAAATCATGTAAGGGATGAAAAATATATCTCGGAAAAGTGTATTGAGTGAACTTTTTTTAGCATGTGTGTGTTGTAAATTTACTATGTTTGCTGCCTGAAATTTGTATGTTAAAATGTTGTGTTTCACGTGTATAAAAATGTTTAAAACGTGATGTTCAAATAAGGTTAATGTGGCTGACTAAGTGTCACTCAAAATAGTACAAAAATAAATGTAAGGATGAGAGAAAAATGGATTGCAAAAGACCAAATTTCCTGATTGCTGGAAATTGGTTGTCTCGGCGAAGAATATGAAAGATAAAATTTGTTCTAAATTTTTTTTTAAATTTGAGATCATTGGGGATTGAACCCATGACCTCACCAATTGTAGACTACAGAAATATTTCATGAGAAAAATGAATGTAAAAAAATAAATGTGGAGAATGGGGATTGAACGCACAACCTCCTGAATAGATTAGAGAGTTAAGAGAAAAATAAATATGGAGAGTGGGGATTGAACCCAAGACCTCTTGAATGGATGAGAGAGTTAGAAGAAAAGTAAAGAACAAAAATAAATGTGAAGAGTGGGGTTTAAAGACAACCCCTTGAATATGTGAGAAAGGTAAGAGATAAATTAAGAGAAATAGAAGGGCTGTGGGGATGGATCCCACAACCCTCCTGTGCCTTAAATGAAAAAGAGAAGAAGAAAAAGAAAGGAAAATTAGGGACGCAATAATGATCGAAACTCAGGGTCACCAAATCTGGGAAAATGACCCGATCACGTTTATAGTAAGATTTAAGGTGTTGCTCAAGGGATTCGAAATCGGGTTCCCTTGCCAAATTCTATATTGATGCATAAGTCAGAAGTGAAAATATATTTAATGAATTCTGCCTCCAATGATCGAAATCAATATCTTGGCTTATCTATATGATGCATAAGTCTTGTACCACATAATCTTTGGTAAATATGAATCACTTAGACAAACTATGAAAGAAGCACCATGGATTGTATGTGTGGACTCATAAGTCTAGCATAAGCTTTAAAGTAAGTGAACCTAAGATGTTATGTTATGAGATAATGAAACCCTAGAGGGGTTAAGTAAGAGTGTGACACACATTAAAGGGGCAAGTGCATTGGCATACGATGAAATGAACATTCACGGAAAGTGGTGAGTAATTATGAAGAGTTAATGTGTTAAAGCATAAGAATGGTTGACAACATTGATAAGAGGCTTAAAGCTAAAGGTGGGAGGAATCCTAAATGAGCCTAAGTAAATGTTATCAAACGCGACTCACCGAAATGAAGAGTGTAAAGTTAATAAAAAAACAGTCTCGATGAACAGGGTAATGAAAGTATGAAGTTAATGCATACTTAAATAGGAGACCATCAGTAAAGTTTTGATTCAGATAACTTGTTGTAAACATAGTAGTCATCATCTCCTTAGAAATACAACATGGTTCATTGTGTCCATAGCCAATATAATATAGGGAGTAAGCAAATCTATCATTACTTCAATAATCCTTTAATGTGATCATTATTACATAAGAAACAATCTCTGTCCAGACTGCCCTTAGGAGTCAACTTGTGCAATGTGTCTAGTAGAGTCTCTAGACCCATACCATACTAGTAAACTTTCAAGTTACCCTCGTCATGTTCTTAATTTACTTTTATATCATTTTACACGAGGGAAAACATATGCCATAATTCGATATAGACCTGTGAGCTAAACGGGGAATCCGGATGCGTGTTCATAAACTCCACACCAAAACATAGTTCATGAAAACTAGGTGGATATCCATTATCTAGTATCCTATGGTAGCAATGATACACTAAAACTTACTTATCAACAAGAAGTAAGTGGTGTATCAAGTAAGAATCCACTATGAGTTGGGATCGTTCCCACGAGGAAAAATAGTTCAGGACTTCAACTTCAATCTATTATTACTACTATTTAGTCAATTATTTTATTTGGAGTCAAAGACAAGAAAGAAGGGGGGGGGGGTTTACATCTAAATGAATTAAATAACTATCCAAATTAAAGGAGACAACTAACAGCTTCGACACATGTTGGAGTTTAATCAATAATAAAAGGGAACTAGGGTTACGTGTTCCCCACAGTTCTAACTTGATAATTCTAACAGATAACAATTCTTTCTTATTATATTTGCTGCAACGAGATAAGTTATGTATTTCGAAAATCCTTGGTCGGGCATCTAGAAAGTTTCAATTCTGCAACCTTGGTCCGGCTACGGGTTGCATACTAACCGTTACCTTTACCGCATCTTAAGCATAGTATGTCAATATTGACTAAGTGATTACCTCGTACAATCAATACTAACCATTAGATTAGTATAACTAAATCTATGTGATAATTCTTTTCTACCTCTTGGTCGGATAAGTTAGCATTAAGGCGAGAGTTCTACGATTGGTATCCGTTAAAAAGACTTCTAAACGAAGAATTATCAATACAGCAAGAACTACGGTGTTTCTTAGAATATGTTATTTTAGTTAAGTTTTTAACCGCTTATTCACCTATGGTTCCCCACAACTAGTTATGGAGTTTAGTTACCCATAGTCTAATCAGACAATATGCAAATATGTAATATAGGAATTATGCACTTACTCAATGAGAAAGAATAAATCAGATTCACCTGGAGTAATCAAAAAAAATCACGACCAACAATCAATTCTCAACGTAATTGAGAACTAAAGATTTCTCCAAAGGTCAATAAGTGAATCACAAAGTCTAATCCACATAAAGAAGCTTCAATAACAAAGAGTCTAACAATTTGAAAATTCTAAATACCAAAGAGTCTAAAATAATCAAGAGTCAACAAAGAGTCTAAAAATTAATCAAGGTCTAACCCCAAAAACGAGGTTTTTCGAAAACTATTTGTTTTAAAAAAACATTATTAAATAAGGGGACTTTAGTTTCTTGAAATCGTGCCAAAAGCGTCTTGGGCGACGAACCTCCGGACGGATCGTCGTGGTACGACGGGCCCGTCATGGACTCCGTTGTCCCATACTTGTTGCAATTTCTTCTATGCTCTAGTTCATACCTCGACGGTAGGTATGAGGATCGCAAAACAGGCACAACGGTTCCTTCGGGGGTCTCCGTTCCGTAACACTTGAAACTTCTGAAAATGGTGGTACTAGGACTACTTCTCTGATCTTATGACGATATACAGCAGAACGACAGTTCTTGTGCACGATATGTCGCCACGCACTTCGTAACCACACCACTTGGGTCACACTTCCCCAGTCTTCCTCATCAGCTTCACTACGACTGTACCTACAGACTGGTCACATGACGACGGACCGTCAACACGCTCGTTAAGTGGTACTTTTATTTGCATTCTTGATCAAAAACCACCGAGTTCATCTTATTCGACAGATTTCTGCAAATAAAGAGAAATGACATAAAAATTATGTACAAAAGGATCTGTTTGGACCACACTAAACTTAAGAAAAATAGTATTAACAATACGTTGAAACCAAGTATATCAGCAACCACCCTTAAACTTAAGAGTCATTGTTGTCATCAGCGACACGCACTAGACTCAATACAAAATCTTTGTACAATAGATCAATGTTTTATCTTCACAATCAAAAAAATTTTGTTTTCTTTTTTTTTTTTCCCCCTATCAATCCCGATAGTCAGTCTCATATATTATGGCATGTATCACATTGGCATTGCTTCGAATATGTGGAATCAGACCATGACAAAGACTCACCATGCACAACAATATACCTTCAATTCTCACCGACCCGGTGCTAATATTTGTTTGGGCTATTGCAACGTAGTGTCCTGTCATACTACAAATAAATCCTCATGTTTTCACATAATGATTTCAGTTTTAATATAAGGATGTACTGTTTTCAACACTCACTCTCGAACAAATTCACTCTCCTCATACATATTGCCATAGCTGCCCTTATTTCATACGTTTAAAAGTTCGTTGTACAACTCATGGGTAACGATCGGTTTTCTTGCTGTGTAACATGGGATCAGGGTCAGGTGTAGGGTATATTTAGGTATACTTGAGTGACTTTTTTTTACCTCCTTTGACATATCGGCTAAACAATACCACATTTTATTATGTTTATTTTGCTAGTTCTCAGATCTTCACCTTGCTATTTCCCTTCTTTTCTGCATTTGAGTAAGTGACCTCTCTTCTTTTCTTTCTTGTATTTTCTGTATTTATATTATTTTAAAAAAATCATTTTTCTTTCAACTGATTCTAGAGTCCTTTAACTTTTCGTTCTTCTTCTCTTTGTTCTTTCAACCCCACTTTCCAGAGGCATTCCTCATGATAGCCACCCTCAACTCATGGCTTTTCCATGAGTGCAAAGTACACAATACCCAAGTTTCTTAGGATTTCAATGCTATTAGTCAAGATTTTTTGTGAAAATTTTCAAGGTTATCCTTCGTAGATTCAATTCTAACAGTTAAGGTATGGGTTTTCTCTCTGGATTCCTTTCTTAAGAGGATTTTTAAACGTTTTGATATCCACAAGGAAAATGAAAACTAGGGGTGTTCCAACGAAACGATGTTTTCATCTCCCTAGTTATCCCTATTTGCTTCGAATTTCATAATATGATAAGCAATTCTCGAGATGTAGGGGCCTGGCAGTATGTGGTGCTAAAATGATCAGTATTGTAGGTTTCGGTTTGATAATGTCGAATAAAACTATAGATTAGATCTGTATGATTAGATTATTATTTACATGCGTTAAAGAATGTTGTAAGCCAAATTGTGTTCGAAGAAGATGAAATTTGTTATGAGTCGTTTATGAAGTTTAGTTCACTGTTAAAAAATTTGCTGCTTTAAAGTTGATTTGATTACTATAGTAGTACCATACGTAAGTGAAGGGCTACTGAATATTCTCCATGACCCAGTGTGTGTGTGATGGTTGGTTGATGCCAATAAAGTGGCTTGCACATGGTATTCCAAAATAGGGATAGGAATTGGATAATGGCTAGTTATTACCAAATTTAAGCATGACCAATGTAACCCAATGAAAACTCATAAACCAAGGGTTATGCCAAGATTGGAATGTTCCAACATACCCTATCTAAATGAACTTGTGAACATAGTAGCACAATAAAGACTCTCCATAACTTTCATAAAGAACGATACAAGACTACCAAATAACATTGAACAAGATAAGGTGAGTAATGACATAACCAAAAGATTATGAGTTATGATATTGATATAGAATGGGGTGATAAAGGAAGTGAGACAAGTCTCATTTGCACCTTAAAAAATATGTTAAAGTTACTCACATAAGAGGGTGTTAGAAATCGTGAGATAAGTCTCATTCACACCATAATGATAATGTAAGATTAAGTTCACGTTCATCAAGTAAAGAAAGGGATGAAAAGTCATCTATTGAGATAAATATACCTCATACTAGAAGCAATCTTCAATAATGAATGAGTCAACTCTAAAAGTTATAAAGTATAAGAAATTGAGCAAAGCACCAATAGACTAGCAATGATCTTCTGCAAGCACATGTAAGACTCATGAGATGAGACTACCACCAAGGTGGATAAGGGTCTCCAAAATCTCCTAGTCTTGGAACTATGTTACCAGCATAGGAACTAGCCAGTGGATTCCACCTAAGAGAGTTAGGTAGTATCTCTTTTAATTGTGGGAAAGACATGGAATTTCATGTTTAGCTCACATGATCTATGTCAGTTAAATTCTCAAGAAAGTATTCAATTTCACATTAGCCGTGAACCACCTCTTTTCGGTGTGGGGAAAACACTGTACTTGGTTTCACTTTATCTGGTGAACCACCCTGTTTCAGCGTGGGTTAGACACCAGATTTTCTGTGAAGTCACATGATCAAGGTTCATTTTAATTAGTGAACAAACTCTTTTCGGTGTGGGTAAGACACTGGATTTCATGTATGCTTACATGATCTTAATGCTAAAGAATTCTTTAAGAAAGTAAAAAAGAAAGAAGAAGATATGTAAGTTCAAAGGGAACTAACTAACCAAAATCATAAGAATATCAATTCATCAGTTTTTAATAAGAATGAAGGATAAACAATTATTGGTTTATGCCAACAAAAAAAAGATTGTCTTATAATGACTTCTTATATTATGCAATGAACGAGTAATGGGAGTGGCCAATAAAGATTGGCTTATAATGAGTTCTTATATATTGCAAATGAAGGATTAATGGGCATAGCCAATAAATATTGGCTTATAATCAATTCTTATATTATGCAAATGAACGACTAATGGGCATAGCCAACAAAGATTGGCTTATAAAGACTTCATGCCCTATTGTAGTCAAATCATTTCCTTAGTCTCTTTGATTACTTAGTTGATTCATTGTAGGTATGGGACTATAATGAATCATTTATCTTGTACGTAAAACATAGGAATATAGGAGATCATTGAACTACAAAACGAAAGGAAGACAAGACTGAAAAAAATAAACTAAGTTTGGAAAGAGAGCTCTCAGCTAAGAGTGAGCAAAATTATAAATTTTCGTTTGAGTTGTTCTAAAATATGTACAAGTTTCCAAGGTCTTATGTTCATATACAAAATGAGTTGTGTTCTTTAAATGCATGAAAATATGTCATATTTATAGTATAAATGACAAATAACGAATTAGAAAAGTATAGTGACTTTTCACTTTCCCAAAACGGCATGTTGCTATAGAAAGAGTTTTCCTTGATCATGCATAGTTCTTATGTGTTTATGTGCATACACCCATACATAGTATAAGTGTGTACTAAACCCTTTATTATTACTATTTTTATAGGTGCAGGTTCTTGAAGAGGATTGAAGGTTTGTTGAAGCTATTCGGACTAGTATCTCTAGAACTTTGGTAGGTCCTCTTGAGTTCGAGGATGCTACGTTTGCTTTCTATCTTTAGTACATTAGACATAGCTAGTGGATGTTGTTCCTAGCATTTCCTTTTAAACAATTGTTCAAAGCTTTGTATGAAGGTCGCTTGGCAAACATTTATTATATGATGAATTCTTCATTTCCATTGTTTAATCTATTATAGATGGTTGATTAGTTTGAGTCGTAGCATATCACTCTTATGCAGTAATTATATGAAGTCTAAGTATACTTTATTAATTTCTAAAAAAAAATTAAATTTTCCGCAAATTTAATTGTATGATAGTGATGAAAGCAAAGAAGAGGCTTGTCTGCGACCTCTGAGAGGTTAACGATGCCAGTCTCTTCTAGGGTATAGATTCCGGGTATGACAAACTTTGTATTAGAGAACGACGTTAAATTACTTAGGAACTAAGGCTCAAAACAACCACATTGCGTAGTTTATATTTTATGGTTGTGAAGTGCACCATACCCATGACTTAAAGACTTAGTGATGTTAAGAATATTTCCTTCTTCTAGTTTTTATCATGTTGTGTAGTGTTTTGAAATTTTGTGTCATTTGGGCATCTAACTTCCTCTTTTGTGCGTGTATAAAGATGAACACAAGAAGAAACGCAAGCAGGAGATTTGGAGAAGCAGCTGCTAGGGGGAAACAAAGATCCTCCTCAAGCCTAAGCTTCTAGAGTGCAAGTGCCTGTCAACCTAGTTGTGTTGACAGATGGAGAAGTGAGAGAAGCACTGCTTCACATGGCCCAAGCAATCACTACTCAGGCACATGCTATCACAGCCCAGGCGACTAGAGAGGGTGCTCCCAGGTAGAATCCACATGCTAGCACCATTGGCTAGCAGACTGAGATATTTCACCAGAATGAATTCTCTAGTCTACTTCGGGTCCTGAACCAATGAGGATCCCCAGAAGTTTATGGACGAGGTTCACAAGATTCTCTGTTCTATGGGTATTAATGAAGAGGAGAAGGTTAATTTTGCTTCATACCAGCTAAAGGATGTGGCTCAGGTATGGTACAAGATGTGGGGAGATGGACGAGCACCAGGAGAAGTCCCCATCACTTGGGAATTTCTCAAGACTGCATTCCTGGAGAGGTTCTTTCCCAGAGAATATATAGAGGCTAAAGTTGAGGAGTTTATCAACCTACGCCAGGGAGGTATGTCAGTCAAGGAATACTCCTTGAAGTTTGTTAAACTTTCCAAAGATGCTTCTTCGCTAGTGTCCAATAGCATGGATAAGATGAGTAGGTTTGTGATTGGTGTATCGGAGAATATGGAGGAAGGTTGTTGGGCATCCATATTATATGATAACATGGAACTTGGTAGGTTGATGGTACATGCACAGTAGGTGGAGGAGAGTTGTCGAGGGAAGAGAGGTTGAGAAGGCAAGAAGCCTAGGCTAGTTCTACCACTGGTAGAAGTTTGTTTGGAGTCAAGAACAATACCAACTTTAAGAAGGGGCACCAACACTCAATATCCTACTCCTTCCAGGAACAGTAATGCAAAAGGGGGAAAGTCTGGCCCTAAGAAGGGCAATGATAGAAATTCCCAGCGTGACAGTAAGTCGTGTGGGAAGTGTGGTCGTTTGTATGGAGGTGAGTTTCTGGTAGGTTCTAATGTCTGCTATGGGTGTCGCAAGAGTGGGCATATGATCAGGGACTGCCTACATGCGAGGAATCAGGCCAAGGAAGATACTCAGCCTCGGCCTAATCCTACTACTGCAGCCCAGCCTCCCAAGAGGAGCATGTTCTATGCTTTGAAAGGTAGAGAGGAGAAGGAGAAGTCAGTTGATGCGGTCAGTGGTACGTTGTATATCTTCTCTTTTCCTCTGTATGTATTGTTAGATCCAAGATCCACCTTGTCTTTTGTTAGTCCTTTAGTAGCTAGCAAATTTCACTTTCTTCCTAAGATCTTGCATGAGACTTTTCTAGTTAGTACTCCCATAGGAGACAACAATAGAGATTAAAGAGTATATAGAGATTGTCCTATAACTATTCTTGATAAAGTCACATATGATGACCTAATAGAATTAACTATGCTTGACTTTGATATAATTTTAGATATCGATTGGCTCCATAAATGTTATGCTACCATAGAGTGTCGAAATAGGGTAGCAAGGTTTCAGTTTCCTAATGAGTTAGAGCTGGAATGGAAAGGGCGTGGTTCAAATCCAACAATCCAAATAGTTTCCAATCTTAAAGACAATAAGATATTATCTAAGAGTCAATGACTTAGATCATGAGGTTCATTCCATAGACTCTGTGTCCATAGTGAATGACTTTCAAGATGTCTTTCCGAAGGATTCACTAGGAATTCCTCCTGAACGCGAAATTGATTTTGGTGTTGACTTAGATCCCAACACCAAACCAATTTCCATTCCTCATTTAGAATAGCTCCAACAGAACTCAAAGAATTGAAGTTGCAGTTAAAAGATCTACTTGATAAAAGCTTCATCCAGCCGAGCATATCCCTATGGGGTGCTCCAATGTTGTTCGTTAAGAAAAAAGGATGGAGCCCTAGGATGTGCATCGATTATCGGCAACTCAACAAAGTCACTATAAATAATAAATACCCTCTTCCCAGAATCGATGATCTATTTGATCAGATCCAAGGTTCAAGTACCTTTTTCAAAATAGATCTCCGGTCAAGGTACCACCGGCATAGAGTAAGACAAGAGGGCATTCCTAAGAATGCCTTCCATACTAGGTATAGTCATAACGAGTCTCTTGTCATGTCATTTGGTCTCGCTAACGCACCAGCCGCATTTATGGACCTTATGAATAGGGTTTTCCGTGAATACATTGATTCTTCTGTTATAGTATGTATAGATGACATCCTAATATACTCTAAGATCAGAGAAGAGCATGAACAACATTTGAGACTGACATTGCAAGTACTAAGGGAACATCAACTTTATGCAAAATTTAGCAAATGTGAGTTTTGGCTGAGATCAGTGACCTCTCTTGGTCATGTTGTGACGGACGAAGGTGTAGAGGTTGATACGAAAAAACATTCAAGCAGTAAAGAACTAGCCGAGACCCCTTACTCCTACAAACATCCGGAGTATCTTGGATTTGGATAATTACTATCGTAGGTTTGTTGAGAGCTTTTAGACTATTGCTTCACCATTGAAAACTTTAACAAAGAAGAAGGCAAATTTTGAGTGGTCTAAAACTTGTGAAAAGAGCTTTCAAGAGCTCAAAGACCGACTCACTTCAGCCCAAGTTCTCACATTGCCAAGGAGTGTACTGTGATGCTTCCCGAGTAGGTTTGGGATATGTTCTTATGCAGGGTGTCAAGGTGATTGCACATGCATCAAGACATTTGAAAATCAACGAGAGGAATTACCCTACCCATGATCTTAATTTAGCTGTTGTGGTATTTGCGTTAAAACTTTGGAGACATTACTTATATGGTGTACATGTTGATGTATTTACTGACCATAAAAGTCTTCAGTATGTTTTTACACACATAAAATTGAATCATCATCTGAGAAGATGGTAGAGCTGCTCAAGAATTATGATATGAGTGTCCACTATCACCCGGGTAAGGACAATTTAGTGGTTGATGCTTTGATCTGATTCAGCATAGGCAGTGTGTCTCATATTGATGATGAGAAAAAGGAGTTGTTTAAATAGGTACACCAATTGGCTAGGTTAGATGTGCGACTGGTAGATACATCAAGTGGGGTGTTTCAGTTCATTCCAGTTTTGAATCCTCATATGTTTTAGATGTCAAAACTAAGCAGCATCTCGACCCAGTACTGATGTAGTTGAAAGACTCAATGTTTAGCTAAACAATCATTCACCCTGGTGGGAATCGTGTGCTTAGATACAAGAGCAGATTAGGTGTGCCCAATATTTATGATCTGAGGTCTAATATTATTGTAGAGGCTCATGGATCAAGGTATTCCATTCATCCATGTTCCACCAAGATATATCATGATATCAAGGAGGTGTATTGGTGGGAAGGTATGAAGCGATATATTTCTATATTTGTGGATGAGTACCCCAATTTCCAACAGGTTAAGGCTGAACACCTTAAGCCTAGAGGTCTTACCCAGTCGATTGAGATTCCAACATGGAAGTGGGATTCTATTAATATGGATTTTGTGGTTCGTTTTCCAAGGACCAAGAGACTACATGATTCTATTTGGGTCATTGTTGACAAAATGACGAAGTCTGCTCACTTCATACATGTGAAGTCTACTAACAGGATGGAACATTATGCCAATATGTATATTGATGGGATAGTGAGGTGGCATGGGTTCATTTATCTATCTTTTCGGATATGGGAGCCCATTCACTTCTCACTTATGGAGATATTTCCATAAGTGCTTGGGTATAGAAGTGAAGCTCAGTACTGTGTTTCATCCCCAGACGGATGGACAAGTAGAGAGTACCATTCAGACCCTTGAAGACATGCTGAGAGAATGTGTTATTGACTTCAAGGGGAGTTGGGTTGATCACTTGTCACTAATTGAATTCTCTTATAATAATAGCTACCATTCTAGTATTGGGATGACACCTTTTAAAGCACTATATGGCAGGATAGTCTTCCATCCTTGGAACTAAGATCATACATGAGGTTGTGGTAAAGATGAGAATGATCAGGGATAGATTGGCTCCTTCTTACAGTCATCAAAAAACCTATGCTGACAACAGGAAGAGGTCTCTTGAATTTGAGGTAGGTGATCAAGTTTATCTGAAGATATCACCCATGATAGGGGTGATGAAGTTTGGTAAGAAAGGGAAGTTGTGTCCGAGGTATAGAGATTGTTATGAGATCCTAACGCAAGTAGGAATGTTTCCTATGAACTGAAATTACAAAATGACTTGGCTTCTGTTCATACAATGTTTCATGTTTCGATGCTTAAAAAGTGTATAGGCAATCCAGCATCCAATCTGCCTGTTGAGGTGTAAGGAGTCAATGAGAACCTTTCTTACGAAGAGGTTCAAGTTGAAATTTTAGATCGCCGAGTGAAGCGTCTTAGGAATAAGGAGGTTTCCACCGTAAAAGTATTATGAAGGAACCATCTTGCTGATGGAGGAACATTGGAAGCCGAGGACGATATGAGATCTCGTTACCCTCACTTGTTCAGTTCTTTAGGTTAGATATAATCTTCCTAAGTCTGATTTTATTTATGAAACTCTAAATTTTAGTCCATTAGTCGGTTTTGGTGTTTTTAGTCCATAATGTGTGTTTTATACTTACACTATATGTGTCGATATGAGTTTATGCTTTCATTGATGTTGCTATTTTTGTATAGCGTTGACATGATTTTTGTGTTGCATGACTTGAGATGTGCATTGACTTAAAGTAATATTGAGAAGGAAGTTTCTCAATCTCATATATGAAGCTTCAGATAAGCTTTAAGTGATGTGTATCATCAAGAGTAAGTTGTGAATCAGATATTCACAAAGAGTGAAGTTTCAAGTATGATATGTGTTTTTTGAAAATACCCTCTTTATTTCAAAATGATGTATAGTGTCATTTGGGGACAAATATTACTAAGGGGGGGATAATGTAACATTCTAGAAAATTTACTCGTCTAGTGAAGACTCTGTTATGTTTTAAGAATAGGTATTGGGGCATATAGGCATCCGAATGCCCAATGTTGAGTAATATTGGGCATATTAGTAAATATTTGCTTAAGGGTGTTAGCCAATTTCTATGTATTAAGATATACCTTGATGTTCAAATTCTCAAATTCAATCTTGTTTAGGAATTTTACCTGCAATGAAGACCCTAAACTAAAATGCTTAATTCCTCAACTCACATATTAGGTACGAGGTATCCAAGTGTCATGCCTAGGTACCATAGCACATGATCATTTAAAATGATCATGTAGAGTAAGCAGTGCCCAAGGATATAGTGAGGATCCTTGGGACAAGAAGAAATGAGCAAATCCACATGTTCAAGCACATATGCAACACATGTGTTAACCGGCCAGGGACCCCAAAGGCCCAAACCAGACTTCTCTTTTAGGGCGGGGTTAGGAGCAGACCCGGTGCAAGTAAAGGGACACATGGGGGCCTAGGTTCATCACAGTACTAGGATCGAAAACTAACTTACTGATTAGCTAACGAACCTAGGAAAACAGAAAAATAACCTAACTAGTGCACCCGACAAACTAAGACCTAAAAACGGGTACACTAGCTAGTAGCTACTTTTTTTTTTTTTTTTCTAAAGAAAAAATCCTAGTACCTAACTTAGGATGGTCCGAAGGGGTTGGTTACGGTCCTAGTGACTTAGGGCTATTTTAGTAATTACCCCTAGGTCACTTAATTAATTAAATTAGAAACTTAATTAATTAACTTAAATTCAAAATCAAGGCCGAACCCTTAGCTAATTTTTAAGATTTGTCTAAGTCAGATGCTTTCTTATTTTTATTCAATTTATGTGGGGCGTTTTGATAATTAGATAATTGATTTATTGAATTAACTTAATTAGCTAAGTTGAATTACGCAATATCATTTCCTAAGACATAGACTCACGTTCAACCACTAGAAAATCACGACTGAAAACAGTGAGCAAAAATCAAGAAAAACATAAAATACTCTATGAGTTCTTATAGGCGATTTGAAGGCTATTCTTCAAGATTTTCGTGCAAAGTTCAAGGTGATCTTCGTAGATTCAATTCTACATTAAGGTGTGGGTTTTCTCTCTTGGATTTATTTCTCCAAGAGGCTTTTCAAATGTTTTGAATGTTGTCTCAATGAAACGAATGTTCATGTCCCTATTTCTCCCTATTTCCAATTTAAATAGTATAACTAATGCAAATCTCGAGAATGTTATTGGTATGTGTTCTAATTGATCATCATGTGTAGGTTTCTTGGTTTGATAATGTATAAAGAGACCTGTAGATTAGATCCGTATGATTAGAGTATTATTTACATGAGATAAAAAATGTTGTAATGCCTGATTATGATCGAGAAGATGAAACTTATTAGAATTTGACTTGCTTAAAATGATGAGATTACTATAATATATACATGAAGTTAAGTTAATTGGCTAATGATATTCTCATGACTAGTGTTTAGCGAAAGTTTGGTTTATGCCAACAAATTGTCTTACAGTGGTATTTCAAAAATATGATATAGAATTGGCTAATGACTAAGTTATACCAAATTAAGCATGACCAATGTAACCCAATGAAACTCATAACAAAGGGTATGCCAATGATTGGTACAAGTCCCAACATACCCTATCTAAATAAACTTGTGAAAATAGTAGCACAATAAAGAGTCTCCATAACTTTAATAAAGAATGCGTACAAGTCTCCAAAGAACATTGAACAAAGATACGGTGGAGTAAATGACATAACTAAAGCTTATGAGTATGAAATTGATATTAGAATGGAGGGTGTTAAAGGAAGTCAGACAAGCTCACTTCCACGTTAATATTTATGTTAACGTAAACTCAACATACAGGGTGTTTAGTAATCTGTGGAGACATGCTCATTACACCATAATGATATGAAATATTAAGTTCACATTCATCAAGTAAAAGAAGAGATGATAAAAGAGTTTCATCTTTATGGTCCAGGTGATATGTACTCACACTAGAAGCAAGCTTCCATAATGAATGTGTCAACTCTAAAAGTTATAAAGTATAAGATATTAAGCAAAGCACCAATAGACTAGCAATGAGCTTGTGCAAGCACATGTAATTCTCATGAGATTATACTACCACAAAATTGGATAAGGGTCTCCAAAATGTCCTAGTCTTTGAACTATGTTACCAGCGTAAGAACTAGCCAGTGGATTCCACCTAGGAGAGCTAGGTACTATTCTATTTCACTTTGGCAGGCGAATTGCCTTTTTCAGTGTGGGGAAGACACTGTATTTTATGTTTAGCACACATAATCTATGCCGGTTAAATGCTCAAGAAAGTATCCAGTTTCACTTTAGCCGTGAACCACCTCTTTTCAGTGTGGGAAAGACACTGTACTTGGTTTCACTTTAGGTGGTGAACCACTCCTTTTCAGTGTGGGGTAGAGACAGGATTTCATGTTAACTCACATGACCTAGGTTCACTTTAACCGGTGAACCACCTCTTTTCGGTGTAGGGAAGACACTGGATTTCATGTTAGTTCACATGATCTTAATGCTAAATATTTCATTAAGAAAGTAAGAAAGAAAGAAGAAGAGATGTAAGTTCAAGGTGAACTAAGTAAGCAAAAGCATATGTATATCAATTCATCATTGTTTCATAAGAATGAAGTTTTAACAGTTATTGGTTGGATGCATAGCCTTATGATTTATTAATATATATGTTCTAAATCCGATTGATCGCAATATGTAATTCAGAACCCTGCTTTGTTATTTCTTTAGTTCTTGAAGTACACTCTATGCTAGATCAGAATTCAAAAACTTTAGATATGAATGCCTCAGTTTATAAATGAATTAATACAAGAACTATTATTGCATTGTCAGTGCCGCTGTTTTGATCTCATACGTATTAAAGAAACTTAGACATAATTAGTAAATTTACAGAATTCATCTGAGTAGCATATACGATTCGACTAGGTTAACGTATCCAATTTCCCAGAAAGAAATAATATCCAAGTAGGTGTAAGTCCCATCTGTGGGCAATCATTTAGTGATTACGCAGCATGCCTTTAACCTTTGGCAGGGTTGTTGGTTCCTCTCGATTGGGCGCGGATACATAGAACTACATTTACCTCATGTGATTTTAGTATCGGTTTTTTAAGTGCTCCCCACAGATCAGTCAGAAGCTCTACATGGCCTTTATACGCATATTCATATTCAGTTTTAGCATTTTTAAATGGGCATTGCATCTAGCTAGCAAAGAATTAAGGTTTATCCAATCGATTATATACTTGCTTTAGCTTGTCTCAATTATATTTTATTTGGTTTACTCGGGATCCTACATGTCAGTACTTTCAAGTATTGACGCATCGTGCACTATATCTTCTAGTGATGTAGGTTCCGGTTTCAAGCATCAAGATCCATTAAAGATTCGCTTTTCCCGATCTCCAGTTCAGCAGATGCAGTGGTGAGTCTCATTCTCTGAGGGAAACAGTTATGAGTTGTAATTTCAGTCCTTTAGTCCTTAGTTCAGTTTTTGCTAGATTTAACGGGGCTGTCCCAGTTATTATAGTCCAGTTTTTTCTAGAGGCTTATTTAGACATAGTAGATCATCTTAGTATTGAGTCAATATTTCTTTGTTTAAAACTCAGTGTTTCAATATCTCAGTTATAGAATATGGGTATTCTTCATCTTTTCAATTTTAATTATGATTTAGCTTCCACATCAGTTTATTATCTTTAATATGCTCATGATCATGCCAACATGGTTAGCTTGGGATAACTTGTGGTCCTAGATTCCATGTCCACGTCTTGGGGGTAGCTCGAGGCGTGACAAAACTTTGTATATCATACTAGGTTCAAGAGTCCTAGGATATCGGAAAAATCCACACTAAGTAGAGTTGTTTTTATGGGTGTGACGTGAACCACATCTAATGAGAGGGAGGCTATGAAGTGTTTTAGGAAAAAAAACTTCACTTTTTTATTACTCTTATCATGCGTGAGGTATCATCTTATTCCAATCATACTTGACGTTCTACGTTTCACATCATGCCTTCTCTTAGAGCTTAGGCATGCAATGCTAATGCACTCAATGCTAATGCATTTCCTCTAGTACTAGATAAGAAAGTTCTAATGTAGAGTTTTAGAACGCCAATTCAGCTTTTGGCTCAGAGTATAACCAACCGGAACAATCAGCAGGTTCGAGTTCCTACTAATAAAAATGGTTGATTAGTGGTATCTAGAGTTTGTGATTTTATTAGGATGAATCCTCCTAAGTTTGTATTGTCACAATTTGGTAAGGACCCATGAAGTTCTTTAATGAGGTCAAGAAAATATTTGGTGTGATTCAAGTAACTGGTAGTGATAGATGAAATTGGCACCTACCTACTTAAGGATGTGACACACATATTGTTGAATTCACTAAATGGAAAGACAACTAACATGACTTTGTCTTTTGTAACTTACTATAGCAGTCCAATTCAGTGTTAGTACAAAAACTCTCTCAGAACCTTTTTTAGTCTCTACTCCAGTTGGTGACCCAATTATAGCTAGAAGGGTATGAAAAAATTGCCCGATCACAGTCTCTCAGAAAGTCACCTTAGCAGATCTAGTAGAGTTAGAAATGGTAAAATTCAATGTCATTCTATACATGGATTGGTTACACTCATGTTATGCCTTTGTTGATTAGTACGAAACTAGCAATGTTGTTTTACAGTTTCCAAACAAACCAATTTAGAATGGAAGGGTCGGGTATGCTTTGCGGCCTATGGGTCAGTTATTTTACCTTAAGTCCAGGAAAGATGATATCGAAGGGGTTATCTATATATCTAGTTTCAGGTTTAAGGGATGTTAGCCTTGGAAAACCCTAATCTTAATGTCAGGTTCAGTGGTCTGTGAATTTCTGAAGTTTTTCCAGAAGAAGCTTTCTCGGGGTCCTACGAAAGGGAAATCGACTTTGGAAATTAATCTCCTTTCCAGAGTACCCGCCTATTTATGATTCCTCCGGAAGAAATGTTCCAGGTCCTTTAAAGAATTGAAACCTCTTGTTGAAGACCTTCTTAGCTATGCGTTTC
Organism: Solanum habrochaites; assembly: GCA_027704765.1. NCBI lineage: Eukaryota > Viridiplantae > Streptophyta > Magnoliopsida > Solanales > Solanaceae > Solanum > Solanum habrochaites. The sequence goes on from JAKWJA010002497.1 coordinate 13,355,275, forward strand.
ATCAGACCTTGTATTTCACCATGGGGTGCACCAGATGTGGTTCATAGGGAAGAAGAAGAAACAGTTTCCCTCGAATGTGCATTGGACTATAGCGACAGTTTGAACAAGGGTCACAATAAAGAATAATAAGTATCCAATACAAGGATTGATGCAATTTTTAACAACTTCAGGGTGCTAGCTATTTCCAAAGATAAGGCCTCAGATTCGGGTATCATGAGCTTAGAAGTCAGAGATCGTACATTTGAAACTAGTCTTTCAAAAATCGGTACGCTCATTATGAATTTGTAGTTATGGAGTTTTGGATGACCAATGCTCCTACAACTTCAGGGATTGATGATAGCGCATTCAAACAGACTGGACTTGTTGGTTATCGTCTTCATTGATGATATCCTCTTTTACCCTAGAATGAGGAAGAAACATGTGAGTCATTTGAAATTGGTTTTTACAGGAATCCAAGGAATGCAGTTATTCAAAGTTTACAATTGAATTTGGTTATAGTCTGTTGCTTTTCCGTGGTAAATTTTTTGTACAGAAGGGATCGAGTAGATCCACAGGAAGATAGAAGCGCGTGGGGAATGGTTGATTGTGAATGAGGATGATGATGATGAAACAATGTCTACCAGACCGACCTTTGCTATAGATATCAGAAGTTTATTAGTCTAGAGGTTATTATAGAAGTTTGTGGAAGGGATTTTCATACATAGCCTCATATGACTAGGTTGAATCAGAAGATGGTTAAGTTCAAGGGTAAGATAATGTGAGACAAGCTTCACAGAATTGAAAACTCTCGATTGACTACAAGGCTCCTATCTTGACTCTACCAGAGGGTTCAGATGGATATGTTGGATCTATTGATTCATCTAGAGTTGGCCCTGGTGTGGTTGATGCAGAGAGGTAACGGTGTAGCATTTGCATTAGGCAAACTTAAGGCGCCCCCCCCCTCCCCCCCCCCCCCCCCCCTAGAGAAGGACTATCCAACTCAGACCTCGGCTTGTAGCAGTGGTGTTGAACTTAATTATGGAGACATACTTGTATGGTGGTCAATGTAGATAGTTCACCGATATAAGAGCCTTCAGTTTATTGTTCACCCAGGAAGAGTGAATCTTCGCCAAAGGAGGATGTTTGAGTTCTTATAGGATATGATATGAGTGTACAATTATCATCCTTGTAAGGCAAATGTAGTTCCGATGCTCTTAGTAGATGAATTTATGGGTAGTGTAGCCATTTTGCTAGGATGAAAGGAAGGAGGCTAGTGAAGGATGTTTCACAGGCTTGGTCGCTGGGGAGTTCGCATTATGAGCATATCAGAAAGCGGGTGTATTTGGTTTTGTAACAGGTCAAAATAGGGCAAAATCGTCTTTCCGGTAGTGGGGGTTTTTAAGGAGGAAAAGGAAGACAGTGAGCCAATTTTGCTTGAATTAAGGGTGCATGCAGTCCATAATCGAAAGTGGACGTTTTCTCCCAAGGGGGAGATGCTGTACTTTTCTGCCAGGCGTAGATGTTTGGTGTTCTAAGGTGGGTGAGTTGAGACAGCATATTCTTGCAGAAGCCGGATAACTCCAGGTATTCTATTCATCCAAGTGCCACTAGATGTACCGATTGCGAGAAAAGGGGCTAAGGGTGAATGGCATGAAGAGAGGATCTTATAGCAGATTTTATGAGTAAGTGCCCCAATTGTCAGCAAGTCAAGGTTGTTAGAATATCATAACAGGAAGGATGCCTTTTAAGAGATCGATATTCTACTTGAAGTGGGATGTGATCAATCATGACTTAAATTTGGGCGATAGTTGATAGGATGACTAGTCTTCTCGCTTTTGGAGGCAAGACGTATTATGCTGAGGAATATGGCCAAGCTTTACATTAAGTGAAATTTGTGGAGTTGGGGGGGGTTCCTTATGCCTATCATCTCAGATCTAGAGGTTCCTAGTTACATCTCATTTTTCACTCATTAAAGAAAGGTTCTTGGTACTAAAGTTAACGTAGTAAAAACCATTTCATCCCCAGACAGATGGGCAGGCAGAGCGTACCATTCAGACCTTAGAGGATATGTTGAGAGCTTGTATGATCGATTTCAACGGTAATTGGTATGATCATCTTCCTCTTATTTAGTTTGCCTACAATAATAGCTACCATTCCATCATTCAGATGGCCCCTTATGAGGCTTTATATGGGCGTAAATGTAGATATCATGTTGGTTTATCTTAAGTAGGTGAATTCACCAGCTTTGATAGGGCCAGATTCAGTCCTTTATGCTATGGATAAAGTGCAACTCATTAGAGATAGACTTAATACAACCCAAAGTCATCAGAAATCTAATGCAGATGTATGGACACGGGACTAGAATTCCAAGTTGATGATTGAGTTCTTCAAAAGGTCTCATCTATGAAAGGGGTGAAGAGTTTCGGAAAGAAAGGGAAGCTTAGTACTAGATATGTAGGCCCTTACAAGATCTTGAAAAGGGTTGTCAAGGTGGCATATGAGTTAGAGTTGTCAGCAGAATTAACAGCAGTGCATCTGGTCTTCCACTTCTCACTCTTGAAGAAGTGTGTGGGTGATACAGCCTCTGTAGTGCCATTAGAGAGTGTGGTGGTGAAAGATAGTCTTTCTTATGAAGACTTTGTACCGGTTTGGTTGATTCTGAACGTCAGGAGGGTCCGACAGGTTGGACACAAAGAAGTCTATTCAGTCAAGGTTAGTGGTGTTTGGAGGAGTCAAGTCCATAGAGGGAGTTTACTTGGGACGAAGAAGAGAAGTAGCCATTTAAAGCCAAGTATCTCACCTCTTTCCTTCTGATCCACTCTAGCTTGGAGACTGAGATAATACGTTCTATTAAGTTTTCCAAGTCATTCATGTGTGAATTAGTCTTGATCCACTGAAAGAAGAAAGGAACACAAGAGAAAGATATTGGAAAGACCAAGACAAAGAAGAAGGGGGGAACCAGGAAGACAACAGAAAGGAAACGAAAAGGAAGAAAGAATCATGTCCCTCAGTTTTTTGTACTTGCATTTTTATAAGCATATTTCATGTTAGTATCGAAATAAATTAAGTCAGAAAACTCAGATCTCGTTGTTAGTAGTATGGTTTGATACCTCTCTCTGCATATTCCGTCTAGTTTAGTCTTTCATTCGATGGACGAATGTATCACAAGGGCGAGATAATGTGTAAAACACCATGCGACAAAAATTGTCCGAAAAAACTAGCTTATAAAGAAAAAAATTTCCCAGGTGCACCCACGGTGCATGACGTACCGTGCTTATACCACTGGTGCGTCCTGCACAACCGTCGATGAAATCAGAAACTCCCAAAAAAAACTCAGCCAAAAAAATTAGTGAAGTCTTGGACGACAGACAACTTACGATCCATAGGTCAAACGACGGTCCGTAGTTCGTGATCGTCGATTGAGGCCCTCAATCACCCACTCTCTGACAAGAGCTAGAGATGACCAGCATGGTGCGTAGGTGGACCTACGGTCCGTAGGTGGAAAACTTGTAGACAGATAAGGGGAAATGCAGTTGGGTCAACTTCAAATGGTAATAACTCTGAGTAAAAAGTTATGCCTATTTTAGTAAAGGCCTATCGAACAGGCCCATTAGACGGACCCAATGATGCGGCGTCGGTCAGACGATGGACCATCAGTCCTGGCCGTCATTTGATCCGACAAAATCCTTCCCAGGGGTCTTTTGGACCTTTCCCACTTCGTTTAAACCTTAAGTTACGTCGTTTTGAACCTAAATAATAATATTTTGTCAGTTTAAGATTAGAAACATAATTAAAACATATCTAAGTCAAATCATTAAATCAAAACTTAGAAAATTAGAAGCAAGAGAGGATAAAAAGCTCAAGAACCCTAGTTAAAGAATGCCAAAAGCTCAAGCAGTTCTAGCCCCGAAACCTAAGTATTTTCCCATGGATTTAATCACCAGTTACTAGAGGGTTCCTTTCACTTATTGGGACCCTAGTTTTCAGTCATATTATTGAGTCTCTTGTCATGATCAAACCTTGGGTTTCTAGAACTTCATGAATTTATTAAATATATGTTCCAAATCATATTATCATGTAACTACTCAGATTATGGCATGAATTTCAGAACCCTATCTTTGTATTTATTTAGTCCTGAATTACATATACTAGGTCATATATTTCAGCCACTTTAGATATACAGCTCTTGTAAATACCATAAGTACCAATTAATTATGTAACCTCGAATGCTCAAGAATTCAGTTGTCATCTAATTACTTATACTGTTTTTATGCTTGTTACAGTTTATGTTTTATTTCAACTGTACTCTTCCTACATGGCTGCCAGTCCATTTCAATACTATATACGTGCACATCAATCTTCTCGGGATGTGAAGTCAGGTTTCTTCAGCATCCAGATCACGCAGAGATCGATTTCTGATCTCCATTTCAGCAGATTTTGTGGGAGTCCTCATTCTCCTGAAGGACCCAATGGGTATGAGTTTCATTTCAGTCTTTAGTCATTTAATTTTAATTTTTCTGATGATTTGGATGGGGATTTTGTCATTGAGTATTTCTAGTTCAGTTTATAGGCTTATTCTCAGACATAGTTCGATTCAGCTTACATATGGAGTTAATATTTTCATTTGTATTAAACTCATTGTTTTCAAAGATCTTAGTTTAAGAATATGGGTATTCTCCTCTTTCAGAGATGTAATTTGATTTGATTCCGCATTAGCTTATATCTTAGTATGCAATGATCTGCTAGCAGGGTTAGCTTGGGATTACTTGTGGTCCTAGGTTCCGTGTATGCTCTCGGGGGTAGCTCGGGGCGTGAAAACTGACTATATTGATAAATGGTCAATGCAAGAGAGTCTGACTGAACTATGGGAGATACTAATAACCAATAATAAAACCACATGAGCTAAATGTGGAGTCCGATGTATACGCCCCATCGAGAGGACCCAATATACCCTACAAGAGGTATAAAGGCATGTCGGCGCGATTACTAAGCTCATTGTCCACAGAGGGGACTTAAGACCTACTTGGCTAGTAGTTCTGGGACTAATAAGGTACGCTGAACCCTAATCCAACTCAGTATTATGCTACTCTCATTTATTTATATAGTTACCTTATTATGTCTGAATTTCTGTAATTACTGAATAGATTAAAACTGAACATGAGAATCGGGAATGCAACATTTAATCTGATAATGATGTATTAAAAAGTTAAGCATGTATAACTGCTTAACTGAAATAACTGGCCTAGCATGTGTAATTCAATAACTAAAGAAATACAAAGCTAGGGTTTTGAAATATATGCGATACGGTGAATAATAACGTTACAATCTCATTTGGAACATATATTTAGTAAATTCACGAAGTTCTATCAAGGTTCTAGTAACCCTAGGTTTAATCATGATAAGAGAATCAAGAACTGATTGAAAACTACGGACCCAATGGGTGAAGGGAAGCCACTAGTGAAATCCCACATACGTGGTGATGAAATTCACAGAGAAACACTCAAATTTATTGGCTAGAACTGCTGAAAACTTGTTGTGTTCTTGAACTAGGATTCTTGCTCTTTTTCTCCTTTCTTGCTTCTAATTTTCTATGTTTTGATTTAGTAATTTGACTTATATAAGTTTTAGTTATGTTTCTAGACTTAAACTGACTAAAATCAGATGATTTAGGGTCAAAACGACATATTTTAGGGTTTAAACAAAGTGGGAAAAGACCAAATGACCCCTGGATAACTTGCTGTCGAACCAAACGACGATCAGGAAAGACGGTCCGTCTTTCCATCTACGGCCCGTCGTTTTGTCCGTAGGTTGGGCCTGTTTGACATGCCTTTACTAAAACGGGCATAACTTTTTACTCGAAGGTCCGAATTTAGCAAGGTTGGTGGCTATGGAAAACTAATTCAATTATATATCTATTGGTAGGTCATGGGACACCTCATTCCTTTTGTACTGAGAGTTATGATCATTTGAAGTTTATCGAACTGCATTTTCCCCCTAACTGTCACAGAGTGGGTGAAGGGGATCTCGATCAACAATCATGAACTATGGACCGTCGTCTAACCTAAGGACTGTAGCTCCTTCCATCGATCAAGACTTATCCAATTTTCCTGGATGAGTTTTTGGGAGTCTCTAATCCCATCTACGGTTGTGCAGGACAGACCGTGTGTCAAACTATGGTCCGTCGATAGTACCGTCGGTTGCACCAGCTGATTTTTTTTTAAAAGCTGGTTTTTGGTATGTTTTGGATACGGAGTGTTACATTATCTAACATAACCATGATAAAATCCTTAATAAATATTTTGTATAAGCAGGGGTGAACCTGAACCAACCACCATACGCATAATGCACAAACCATCATAAACCTTGTTAAGATGATATCCTCTAAACAAAATATTTCCTCGAGTTTAACCTATATAAAATATGATCTTTAGACATCAAGTCCAGGAAAATCAAACTCATCTGATCCAAATATGAAAATGATCAAGTAACCACCATCAAGCGATACACCCAAGCATATACAACCTCTAAAAATATTGTCAAAATGCTAGAGTAGTAGTTATTATAGACAAACCTTAAGAATGACAAAACTAGACCCGATGGTCCTCACATTCAATTACATATAGCCAAACATGATACCGATGATGAGATAAATCTCAAGTCTATTGAACAACTATAATTTTTATGGTAGATCTCCTATAAATTCTCATAACCAAAGTTGTGCCTGTTGAATCACTAGTGTACTTCAACTATCCCAAACAACACCAAATCTTCCATAATTGGAATGAACAAATCTAACCACGGATTCCACCCTACTAGGAGGACAATCATAGAACCAGTACACCATGATCCACTACTAGGGACTCACCCATAGAAGCAAAAACATGCACAGGCTCAGAAAGTGAATCATACTATAAACCACGTCCAAAATGAAGTAGTTGGTCACATAGTAATGTACATATCCAAGGTCGACTAAACAAACATTTTCGTTTATCTTACTCTTTCTCTTTAATTTTCTAGCTACCTACAATTACCAATTTAGTCCCTATTATAATTGGACACATACTTCATTTATTAGGCCCTACATCCACTAAAGTCAACACTTTTAATACTAACAAAATATCATAACCACATCGATCATTTACCTTACTTCTATACCATCATTAGTATCAAAGCATTCTTATCAAATACATGTTTAAACTGCTATCTCTCTTTCTATTTAATCATTTCATCACAAATACGATTCTCAAACAAGGCTAGTAACACTAATTTCAAATTTGATAGTACCTTTTCATTAGGATAAAACTATTAAATCACACCCAAAGTCAACTTCACACCACTTACATATACCATGCTTTATCTACTATTCTAAACCATCACATACCTCATGCCACAGTTAAGGAAATTCTTGTCCACTCAGATTATTCTGTATACTATAAATTCATAGCCTCTATTCACCATCAAATGTCTACGTAAAACATCATAACATTCTATGTAGTCCCACTAATGGAGTAGTATTAATCCAACTCTAAATTCTTAATAACCATGTAGAATTATATCTAACATTGTAGATCATTCCTTAGTCATCTATCATAATTTGAGAAATCTATCCACACGTAAAACTCTAAATTTTTCATACATCATTGTTTGTCACACAAACGAAAATTTAATCTTTATAAAAGTAGATGATACACTCGTAGTAAGCCTATACCAAACTAGTTCACATCTCACAATCATATCTAAATGTATAAGCAAAATCAATACAACTTTCAACTACACCGCAAAGGTTTATACGAGAGCTCTTATTCCTTTACTCTTCTTAAATTCTTCCCATGGTTCAAAATTATAAGTCTTGACCCTTCATTATATTAGACTCTTATTTCTCTTCCCTTACCAATATCATCCTTTTTACCAACAACCCACAACGTTTTACTTCACACTCTAAATCAAAAATCTGAGAGAAACCTTTTTTTTAGATCCTTTAACAATCACAAGCAATAAACTTTATGGTCTAAAACATGCATAAGTTATTTCAGATGATCAATACCGATGCAATCAATTATTCCTTACCCTACCAATTCTTACCTTGAAAAAACATACCACCATGAATGTAGACTTACAATAAAAAAAAACTTCAATCGTAAACCTAATTGTGTAACTCAATCCCCTAATCTATCAACGTAGCTCATACCTTGAAGATTTTTAGAAATTCACGTATCTTAACTTATCATCGATCGTCTCTTCATTGGTCTTATCATATCCTCCACTAAAAATTAAATTGTAGTTATTAACAAACTCAAAACCACCAGAGAACTTATTATCACACTCGAGTTGAACGTCTATACACTTTTTTCCCAAGTATATTCCAATCCTTTTTTACCAATATGATGAACACTTGAGACTACTACTATAACCAGAGAAACAAAAAGATGAAATCACGCATCTCTGAATCTAATTCTCAACTCCGCTAAAGATACCTCTTTAACCCTTACAATTAGAGAAAAATATTTTTCTCTCACCTCTTTTAATAGGTTACCCTACATTCCATTAATTATTATTTATTTATTTATTATGACTCTAACTCCTTTGAATTCTATTCAAGCGATGCCCCAACATCTCTCAAAACTTTCCATACAACAACGTTATTCACTAAATAGTACATAATCACAATCTTAGATACTCACAAGTCATTATTATCATACAAAATTTGTTTACCCAACAATTTTCTTTCTTTCCTAGAGAAGTTCGATAACAAAAGTAACACACTTAATAAATCTAACAAAGTAAGCATTGGTACTATTGTAGTCTTATCATGTCCCTCTTTAATATTCAATCAAACCATGGAATCACAGTAAAGATTTTAACCTCAATTGGCGCAACTCAATTCCTCCTTTCTAAAACAATCCATAATTCTACGAAGTTCTGCTAATAATATGTTTTCTAACGTAATGTGTTTTTTCAAGTGCCATTATGAAAACATCTGAATGTGTTAAGATATCTAGATAAAGTACAAAATTTGACCTCATAGGTTGCAACAAATATCTTTCATTTCTCTATATTTAGGAAACCATCTCTCTTCCTATTGCTCAAAGTTTGGAGTACATAATTTGATAAAGAAGCTATAAATTGTTGCCTTTAAGTCATATGTAGTGCCTTTCCTAATCGGCACCAAACATGAGACTATCACCATATTTTGCGCCTTTTCAAAACTAGTATATCACAAACTCAATACTAAACCTCTCCACTAAATTCGTTTTATGAATCAACTCAAAACAATCAAAAAATACAACATAAGCATTTTCATAATCAATACCCATGAAGGATGGAGGTTTCAACTTTATGAACATAATATAAAAAAGATAATTTATGTTGATCGCTAGTCATTATAGGTCCTATAGTCAATCGAAAAAATATACCCATTTCCAAGGTCACATTTTTTTTCTAGTGTTGCCATTTCAACTTCTAATACTCTACTACTAACCATATATCAAATAGAGTGAAGAAGTTTATACACCAATTTGTATCGCCTAGATACCAATTGGATTCAAGTAGTAGCACGAACGAAAGAAGGAAAGAAGTATTCCTAAACTCCTATAGCCTCTCAAAGAAAAGTAAAGGTGTCCCCATACCGTTCCTCAAGACTCTACTATACTTGTCCTTGTGTGATGAGATCACCGAATCTAACGTTCTGATACCAAGTTTATCACGACCCAAATCGAGTCGTGAGTGTTATCCACACTTAACCTTTTAGGTGACAAACCAATGAATTCAACTCCAACTTATATTTATTATTCAGCTTACAAAATAATAACCATAATGTGGAAGCTTAAATCTTATTTTTGTAAAAAATATGAATTCGTTATAGTCTACAGTATGCCATTACAAGAACTTGAAAGTCATCATATCAAAGATATCTAATCTCCAAATACTAAGTCTAAGAGTATCAAATACATCAAAATAAAAGAATAAAATAATATGTGCCCGAAAACATAGGACATAATGTCATGACCGAGAGAATCCAATACGAACTTGAATGAATATCTCACCCTGGAACTTGATATGCTGGGGACATGCTAGAATTGAAGGCGAGCCAAAGTCGCTGGTACACTTGTTGCATTCCTTAAAAGGGAAACAAATAAAAACACAAGTAGGGCTCAGTACGGGGTAATATGTACTAAGTAGATATCATCGACCAACTCAAAATAGTAACTAATATACAAAGAATAATAGTATAAATTAAAGGAAGCAAATGCTTTTTCTTTATCAATGCCTCGAAATATTTTCAATCTACCAAATATATAAAATTACAAGTTAACGAGTCTCTAGGCACCCATGCTACTATATATCTAGCATAGACCCAAAAATCACCAAATTCTATAATCAATTTCCTAAAATTTAAGCCTAAGAATAAATCTTATTCCTCCATTTAACATAACTTTAATGTAATATATAATATAATACACCTAAGAAATTAATAAATTTTGAATCTAAAACAGTGTGTACGACAGAACATGGCACACTAGCCTAATCCTAAGGCTTGCAATTACAAGTATAAATCCGTCCAATCATTAGCCATAATAATTGGACAATGATGGGGGCAAAGATTAGGCATGAGAAACGATCTGTATTTTTGCCCAAGTTAGAACATGTTTTATGCCTACAACTTTATCCCGTTTCAATTCTCTTCCACTTTTCAATATAATAAAATAATAATAACAAAGGATTAGTAGTCATCTATCTATACATTTTTATTCAATACTTCAACTACAGCAAAAAATATAAAATATTGATTTATTTCTTATACAATTTCCAGTGACCGATTACTCTAAGCAAATGATTAGCATCACTACAGACAATTGATTATCACCTTTTCCCAACTCAAATTTGTCCCTTTAAGTACTCATTAATTCTAACATAAAACCAATTTAATTGTTAATTCTTATCCTCCCAAGCCGACACCATACATAACCCTTTCACAAACATGCAATGGACTTGATTCATTATTTTCAATTCTCTCATTTTCTTTCACGTCAACACAAACATACAATTAATATACTAAGAAAATTTTAAGTAAAAGAGTCACCTGAAGCACTCGTGATTTTTCTTCGTTCAAAGGCCTCTTTCTGCTATTACGCTCTTCTCCTCTTTTATTTTCTTCTACAGATTATTTATTACCCTAATTATAATAGGAAAAATTATAAGAAATTATAAAAGTGATCCACTATAAATTTTAATGTTATTTTATTTAACCATCAACTAAATAAATTATTAAAACTATTCCATAATTTCATAATTATAATTAGGAATAGTCCAAAACACTCATTTAGAATCTATTGGAAAGTATTTTATCAAAGAAAAAGTTCTAGTGCTCAAAATGTCTTAACGGTCGTTACAAAAGATAGTTTACATACTGTCACGTCCCGATAGCATACCCTAGAATATATGGTATTTTGAAATCATTGCACGGCGTACTTGACCTCTCTCAAGTCTTTTATAAGCCCTTTGACATCATTCATCGCATACATGTATGTAAGTAGTGCAAAATTAAAACTTTTCACACGAAATATCAATACTTCAAAATATCTCTTTGTAGAAAATCATAAGGAAAGGCTAAGTCTCAAAGTCGCCATCTTAGACACACGAATATCTACGAACGCGGCCCATACATCAACATAGCGAAATTTCTAAGTCTATTACAATACACAAGAAAACTAAACATAATGATGTCCTCGGATCTATTGATGACATACTCCAACTTTACTTGAATGAATACTAATCCAAGCTTCCACTTCAAAGGACTCCTCTCAAATGTCACCTACACCTTTAGAGATAGACAAAATATATGGAATTAGTACATTAGAATTCACTAAGTATGGTGTAATGCAATAAAATCATGCTAAAATGACATTTGTATAAAACATGCTCTTTTTGAGTAAAACTTCATAAGATAAGTATAAGAGTCACTCACAAATCAACATAAACACATATAGTCATATTCCACAATATAGCATCAAGATCACTTCAAATCACATAACATGAGACCCTTTTATCAAAGGTGATTCTAAGGCTTACTTGAGTGAGTTATGAAGCGACCACCCATACAATCCCTTCACACACACCAAAGTGATCCTTTAGACTACCTAAGATAAGATTACCCGTTACATCAATTTAACTCCATACCTAAAATTACTCCAACACTCACCTAAGTAAGACATGAAAATACCACCCATACACCCTCTCCAAGCCTACTTAAGCAATCCTTAAAGCTACTCTATATAAGTAATTTTTCATTAACTTGCATTTAACTTAAGTCACTATACTCATTAAGTCATTTAAGATACATTCAACAATTAAGTACTTTCACATAATGGTCTTGGAGAAAACCAAGAGAACCTACATACTAACATTTTCAAAGCCTACTCGTGCAATGTCTAGATAGAGTCTCATTCCACTATCTAAACTTTATAGTACACATTCAACACTAGCATGTATCCCACATGATGAGAATAGGTAATAACCGACATAACCATACTAGAAAGGCATGGAATCCGTTGTCTTCCCTACCCCGATGGAGGGTGTTTTACTTGTCAACGGTAGAACTAATACACATATCATGTAGGCACATGGTTAAGGAATATCAAGGGTTTCTTTGTAGTCTAGTCTCATCTAAATAAGAGTCACTCCCCAAGCATATTCTCTCGATGTTAGCCTTTGTTCTCGTAGAGTAATTCAATAAAGGAGCATATGAATAGGTACACCATATAGAAGTCACAACCACATCATAATACACCTCACCAGAGGAGGTCCACTAGGGCTACCACACAATGGTCAAATAGGATAGCTCAATGACCTTTTTAAGGATGATTTTTTGCCGTTCCAGCCAATCAACCCCGAATTTCATCATTCACTCAAGAAGGATACCATTACGCTTTCAACTTCAAGGATGTCATAACCTCCTTTCTAGAAGGTTCCACATAAATGACCCTCTTAACTATGTTCAAGGTCACATTTCAGTCATACATACACATTATGACAAAGGTGATTTAGCCTACTAAGTCAAGGATTCATATTCACATGCATCATATATCAAGTAAGGGACATAGGTCTACCAAAACAAGACACACTTCATTATCATCTTATCACATGTATAATATCATTAAAGTAACATATAGGGTCAACTAAGCATACTACAAGTCGCCTTACACACTCCTATAGAATCATCAACATAACTCATCATAAGGTTCATATAGTCAACTAAGAAAATTCACACTACAACTTCAAGTATACACATATATGGAATCACTATAGCCTATCATGATCACGTAAATTCAATTAGAAGAACACATACTTGACTTCATAGATACACATTACTCATATAGACCTTCACAGGGATCACATATCAAAGGTATAGCATGACAATACCATAATTCATAAAGTAATACCGATAATACCACATTGTTCACAATTATATCACATAGCATCACCACCATAAGTTTACACTAATCATAACAATTCAAGACCTATACTACACAATATAGAGAAGGTTAGGTCAACATACCACAATTTCGATCTCAACAACTCCAATCCATATCCAAATCAACCAACTTAATACACAAAGGCTCTTACCAATAGTCGTGATCACCAATTCAACCCAATAATTACAATATACAATGATCCAAGATAATGCAATATGAATTCATCAATTTAGGACAACCTACATTAACATGATTCTTACATAATTTAATATCCCTAATCAAACTACACAAGAAATCCATACAATAGAGACATTGATCAAGTCACCCATAATATAGTTAAAATAAGGAATTCATGGTTTGCATAGGTTTATGCCCAAATTGCTATGACTGTTTAGATGATATGAGATGCGACAATCCTTAAGACTATGTTCTATCTTATGTATATTTATGTTCAATAAAAGTAAAAGGATATGTAACCTTCCTATATGAAGGGTCTATGTATACTCGATATATATATTATGTATATGTAGAGGTCTATATAAACCTTCAAGTAGAAGTAATAAAAGTTTTAAATTTTCCGCTTAATTCGACTTATGAATGTGATGATGTAAGCTAATAGGCTAGTCTTAGTCCTCAAAGAGGACGACACCAGTTACGTCTAGGGGTACACCCGAACGTGACATATAGGCTTAAGTAGGTCAATCGAGGGAATAAAATGTTTTTTATCAATCAATTCTTATTTTTTTCGAAGCTAAAATTCGAATTATAGGCTCAGTCAAATAATTTTAATTGAGAGGGGGGGGGGGGGGAATGTAAAAAATAAAACAATAAATGACTCAAATTGACATTATGAAAACATTAGGGGGCAAAAAATAGAAGAAAAAAAGTAGTCTGATTATTATTCATTGGATATCCAAAGTCCTTTTCGAGATGAGAGATATGCAAATTTCTAAAATACATTTAGGGGTCGTGTGGTAGGCCGCATTAAATAAATAGTTCATATATTATGTATAGTATTGTTTAATTATATGTTTGGTAAGAAATTGGATCTATGTATAACTAATCCATGAATTAGTTATGCCTCCTATATGGTATTATAGGATGTATTACTAATACCTTATATTTAGTGATATTAGTAATACATGAGATAATATCATGAGATAAGTCTAAAAAAAAGACAAAAATATCTCTCAAATCATTTTAATTATTTTATTTATTTTTTTGATTTTATGTTTTATATTTGTACTAATAAATTTATTTTAAAAAATTAGGTTGCAAATTATTTATAAAGTAGTTTGTTGCTAAATAAATTTAATTTACAAATTAATATAATATTTGAAATGTGAGTTATTAACATTAACTAGTTAAAAAGAAAAATATATCACCATGTGACATTTAATTTGTGATCTTAATTGAAGTTATTTTTTTTTTAGAAAGGAGTACATAGCATATAACAAAAAAAGTTTACAGGAAACAATCAAACTAGCAGATGATGTATGTACAACTTGCCTAGCTGAACTAGTATAAACAAGTATAACTCACCTAAATCACATAGTGTAAGACCCTAAACTATATTCTATTCATATTCCTTTCTATTTTACAAAAATTTCTTAAAATTTCAGTCATTTGGATACATAAATTTCATCTTGATACATTACATAGGATAAATTATAAACTTGTTTGTTGCGCTTAATATGAAATATTAATGTAAAATTGATTTTCTTTCCCATTAATCACACAAACTGATTTTCTTTTCCCACAAATCACGCAAAATTGATTGATATCAATCCATTCCAAATCTGTACAACTTCACAATATTCAAAAAAATAATTTTCAAATTCTCCATGATTCAAAATATTGAATCTAGTTAGATCCACCATTGTAGATAGTTGGACAAACGATCTCGAATCGTCAATCTGATATCGTCGAGTATAAGAAATTGTTTAGAAATATGGATTCAATGTATCACGCAAAATTGATTGGATAAAGAATTTTTTTGGTGAATCTCAAATCCACCATTATGGATAAGGTAGAACTATTTCTTCATCAATTTTTTCCTTCCCAATTTTTAAGTTGTCTTTTTTTAAAAAAAAAATATTTATTTTTTTCATCTAAATCTTTTGATACATATGACTCCTTTTTTTAGTATGTTACCTTGTATATTTAATTCTGATAACGAAAAATTTATGAAAATAGATCTAATCAACGAACCAATCTGTTAATCATGAAGAATTTGTGATCAAAGAAGTCAAAAAAAGGATGCATACTCGATTTTGAAGTCTACTATTGAAAAATATTGCTCGAAAAAGAAGAAAAGTTGGATCTGTCGTAATACAATCTTCACTATCAAAAGATTCTGATGTACAATGCATCTCGTTTATTTTGATTTTTAAATTAGTCTTTGTTAGTTTTATTACTAATTTGATACATTACAACTATAACGTATTAATCTTATGCAATGTATCAATTCCTAATCTTTCAATCTAATCAATCCAAGGTAATTAAGTGTCAATTTATTTCTGTGATTTTCAATTGTTCAAGCTTTCATTTAGTTGTTTATTCAAATGCATGGTACACTGCGAAAAATTTAGTGTTATCATATTGCAATGTATCATCATTCAATTTATTTGTTTGATACATAAACCTTAAGATTATTTATTCAGTGGTTACTACTAATGTAAGTCATGATACATTAGTAATAAATGACAGACGTATATTGTAATTTTGTATCTATGGATTATAATATGGTCCTTATTGTGTATCTGAATATGAATTGTATAAAAATGTATCGTCTTAATAAATTATATATGATCAACTATATTGCATATGATACAAAATTATGAATATACAACTCATTCAACAATATTAATTTTATACTTGATACATTCATAAGAACTATTCAAAATTTAAATAAATTAAAATGGAGTTGTAACCATCAAATTTACGTATATGATACATAATTTAAACTACAAAGTATTTAAATTGTTTGTTTGATACATAGTTATAAAAATGTATTTGATATTCATTTAAGGTATATAAGTTAGGCATTATGTTTAACTATTTTAATATATGATACAATGTTATGAATACATTCCAATATATAATTTAGACTTTATATGAAATATTAACTATTTTAGAATATAATCATACATCATTATGTTTGTGAATGTGGTACCACTCAATATGTTTATATTATTTGTCCACGACCCAAAACGAGCCGCGAGTGCACCCACACTATCCTACTAATGTGAGTCTGAACCCAACAATCTAACCCACCCTTCTAACCATAAATGCACATAATATCATGCAGAAGACGTAAAACTCATGTGACAAAATCAATTAAATAACTTCTAAATTATCAAATCATTATCCCCAAAATCAGAAGTCTCACCACAAGACCATCTTATCCCCAATTACCAATCTAAGAGTATCTAAGAAGCTAAAAAGAAAAAGCTAGTCCATGCCGGCCTCAAGGCATCAAACATGAAAGATGATCCAGTCCCAGCTAGAAACATTAGCTCACCCTGAAGAAAAATCCGACGTGATTAAGATTGCTAGAGTTGCGGTTGATTGAAGACGATGGAATACCTTTTTCTGCATTTCCACAATAACACGAAAACAATTACAAGTAGGGGGGGTCAGTACAAAAGTAACTGAGTATGTATCATCGGCCAAACTCAAAATAGAAAGCAATATATTTCAGATAATATCATAACAAATCAACATATTCTTAACAGGTGATTGCACCATATAAAAACCATTTAATACATTACCCTACAGAACCACCTCCATGAGGACTCACAGGCCTCCACACCATACTCTTTTGGGAAACATGTTTTGGGCTTGAGTATATTAACATATTTCAATATTTCTTATCTTTTTATCTCTCTCGTGCCGTACGTGACACTCCGCTCCACTACACTAATCCTGGTGTCGGCACGTTAACACTCCGATCCTCATCATACTAGCCTGGTGTCGGAAACGGTGACACCCGATTCCATATTCCTATCCTGGTGCCAGAACGTGACACTCTGAGCCTCATACTATCCTGGTGCCGGAACTGCACCGATCCTATACTACCTGGTGTCGGAACGTGACACTCTCCGATTCATATACTTCACTAGTGTCGGAACGTGACACTCCAATCCATATCTATCCTGGTGGTTCGGAACGTGACAGACCCGCTCCCTTCTATTCTCTACTACCTCTGTGTCGGAACGTGCAACCCCGATCCTCTATACCTCATTCTTTAGTTTATCAAGCCTTTCTTTTATACTAAGGCATCATCATTACAAGAGTTTTCAAGATTAGAATTCAATACCTCATCATGTTTAATTTTATCACATTATATATAACACATCATGCATACACACAATTAAAGCATATAGAAGGTTTTACAATACTACTCAATACTATCATTCCTCTATTAAGAGTTTATATGAATTCTCATACACCATAACCTACCCTCCACGAAGAATTTGTGATCAAGAGCTATTCCTCAAACACTTTGCTTTCCTTCCTCTCCGTTCTTCTCTTTCTCTCGTTCGTTTTCTCTTCTTCTCTCCCTTCTCTCTCTTTTCTTTCTATGTTTCTTTTCAAAACACTTTTCTTTTACCATACTTTTACCTAATAATCTATAATTGAGTATAAAAGATGGTAAGTAATCCAACTATTTATTCCAGAGTTGTCTCCTTTAACCCCCAGTAATTAAATTATTACATTAAACCACTAACTTTATAAGTATAAAGCAGGATAGTCCAAAACGTCCCTTAAAAAATATTCCTTTTGCTATTTCGCCCGCAAAAGCCTTTCTTTCTTGAATGACTTCACTTTCTCTAAGGATTCCCTTAAAAGATCAGTACCCCCCCCAAGGTCTAAACCAAATGGCATCAAACCAACCAATGGGAGACCTACATCTCCTCCCATACAATGGGTTGAACGGGTTCCAATATCATACTTGGTGATACTATTATTGTATGAGAACTCTGCTACGGGTAAGAAGTTATCCCCATGACGCACCAAATTTCTATCACACATGCCACGAGCATATCTCCAACACCTGAATTGTTCGCTCGACTGCCCATCGGTCGGGGGGGGGGGGGGGGGGGGGGGGGGGTTAATCCTGAGGGTGAATGCAAGTACTAAGGTCCAACCTAGTACCCCTAATTTCAGCATGCAATGTTTCTCCAAAACTAGAAAGTACCTGCGTACCTCTATCTGATATGATTGGACAGTGTAACTCCATGCAATCATAATCTCTGATATATAAAGTTTGGCTAACTTCTCTGCGGTGTAATCCCTTGAACTCGGAATGAAGTTTGAGCAGACTTAGTTAATGTGTCCCACAATACTCCAAAAAATCAAACTTGCCCAATGTCTTTGGAAGACCACCACAAGTCCTGCCATGCTCTCCACTTCCATTCATGAATGGGCTTTCTCCGAATTGTTCTCCGGGCCTCTGGTGTCATACTTTACCTTGCTGACACTTTGGACATTTGCAACAAAATCATCCATGTCCGCTCAAATCAATTCTACCTCCCCAAAAGTGTTGCTTTAGGTCACGGTAAATCTTGGTTGCACCAGAATGTATAAAAATAAGCTGGAACTATGAGCCTCTGTAAGAATAGTGTGGATCAAATCATCACAGGGTCACACCATCCCTTCCCTTAATTCTCAAAACATCCTTCCTCCCTCCATTAATCGCTTCTTTAAGCTTCTCCTCGCAACACCCTATCCCGAATTCGGCTTAAGTTTCTCTCATCATCACCTGTTTTTCTTTCCTTTATCTTGTCAGAAAAAGAAGATCTCCGCCTCCACACTAGCCAAAATCCTCCCTCTCATTTACTTCTAAACCTCTAAAGGGGTCATTATCCGAGTCGAACCTCTCTACCAATGGCGTCGACCCTGTACTTGGCAAACTACCCATCTCCCTTGCTTTCTACTTATGCGTCCTGCCACAACATTAGCACTGTTCCTGGTGAAATTATTACAATATGGTAAACATCATAATACTTTCAGTAGTTCCATCTACCCCTCTGTCTCAATTCAAATCTTTCGAGTAAAGCCATATGTATGCTAACACGAATGATCCTTATAGACTTCACACTTAACCCATAAGATAGTGTCTCCATTGCTTTTAATGCCAACACGACTGCACTCCATTCCTAAATCATGGTCGGATCGTTACGTTCCTGCACCTTTAATTGTCTCGAAGCATAAGCAATCACATTCTTCTCTTGCATTAGCAATGCACCCAAACAGAATAGGACAGCTCACAATAACCATGAAGTTTTTAACCCGCAGTTATAACTCTGGCAGGTAAGGATAGGTACGTAGTCAGCAGGTCTTGACTTCTAAAAGCTTTCCTCACATTCATCCGACCATACCAGGAACTTCCTGCTTAGTCAAGTTTCGTCAGTTGGGAGGCAATAGAAGAGAATCCCTTGACAAATCGCCGGTATAGCTGGCGTTAACCAACAAACTCCTTATTATTTCGGCCAAATTATGGTCTTACCCCAATTTCTCACGTTTCATCTTAGAAGGATCCACCATCCTTCCATCCTAGAAACCAGAACCAACCACGGCCCCACGAAGGACACTGAATCTCACAAAAACTCACACTTGGCAAGTGGCATAAAGCCTCTTCTTCTCCCCTTAATGCTTCAAACGCGATTCTCAAATGCTCCTCATGTTCTTTCTTGACTCTTGGAGTATTCAGTATATCATCAATAATTACGATCACAAAGAGATCCATATATGTCTTAAAATTAAAAATCCCGTTCATCAAGCTCATGAACGCAGCAGGGGCATTCGTAAGCCCAAAGCATACTAAGACCTCAGACTGCCCATACCTGGTTCGAAAAGCAGTCTGGGCACTCCGTTGCCCGTATTTTCAATTGATGATAACCATATCTCAAATCATTTTAGAAGGCACCAGCACCTTGCAACTTGATCGAACAAATCAGCAATGTGGGGAAGAGGGTACTTGTTTCTTCTTAACAGTTACTTTTGTTCATGCCGGTAGTCTATCACATACCAAAACTCCATCCTTCTTCTTCCAATAACCAACACCGAGGACCCCAAGGGGATGCACAACTTGGTCTAATAAAACCTTACTTAACACATCTGAATTTTGGGTCTTTAACACCCCTTAACTCGCTGGAGCCCTCTCTATAAGGAGGAATGAAAATGGGGCGGGTATCCTTGGCTCCAGATCAATGCAAAACGTCATATCTCGATCGGTGGCATACCAGAAGGTTGGCAGAAACACGTCAAGACACTCACGGACTATACCGTAACGACTCAATTGAATGTACTGGGTAGTATCCAAAAAATGCCCGGAGGTGTGGCCGAGAAGCTAAGCAAAGCACCCTTTACTACCATTCTCTTAGTACGAAGAAAAGGAGATGATACGAACTGGAGTGGAAGTGTTCACCCTCCCACACTAACGATCTGTCCCAGGCTTGGCCATGTTACAGTTTTAGCATTACATCTAAGATTGCAAAATTTGGAGAATCCAAGTAATACCGATAATTTACAATCGAAATTCAACATTTCTAAAGAATAACCAAGTCTACATTGATGTTTGCTTCAGCTCCCCACAAAGTCACCCAGGCAAGACCTAATACAATAACAACACACCTGTTCAACTATCACAGCCTCACCCAACCGGAGTAGAAACACAATAGGCATGTCAAGCAAATTCACATGTAAATTAAGAACGTAGAAAATAGGAAATCCATAGAAAATGTTGGAGCCAGGATAAAATAAACAGAACCCCATGCAATAACAAAACCAAAAGATTACTGTGATAACACATCTTCTGTCTCCTCTTCCGACCGGCACCAGGGAAACGTAACAATGGGCCCATATCACCTGTCTGCCCGTTGCCCCCTACCATGTTTGTGCTGCATGTTTCCATTTGGCCCGCACCCCCCGGCCATTTTTGGTGACCACCATTACTCTTGCCACCACGTCTCTATAATGGGCGGCCTCTTCCCCATGACCAACCTCTACCTCTTACTAATTGGGGTCTGTAACCTTGTTTTGGACAAACCTCCTAATTGATCCGATCTCTCCACATCCATACACGCTCTGGATTCAAGCATAGGTCTCTGTGAGAACGCAAGTCTGGGAATGCCCCCATACTCAGAGAAATTTGACCGGTCTGCGGTGGCCCCGCCAGCTACACCACTGCAAGTGAAGACTGATACGGTCGGGCTGGATAACCTCCTGAAGAACTCTGTCCTCTGTATTAGAACCACTAAACTCACCCCTCCCTTAACGAACCTTTTAGATTCGATGCCATGGTGAATTCATGCTTCTTCACTCCTCCACCTTTTATTCACGAATCTACCCCGTCTTGGAAGGATTTCGCTGTCGCCGCTACCTGCAAGGCTGAATCCGCAGATTCTGACCTCAACCCCTCACAAAACGCAAATCCCCGCTCTTGTGGATGAAACAAAGCTGGTGGCAAAATATCTGGATACTGCACGGAACTTAGCCTCATACGCATCACCGACATCTTGGCCTTGCTCTAGCTCCAAACGCTCTCTCCTCATCCTCCGGTCCTCAAGGCCGGGGGATATACTTCTCCTAAATAAGCTAAAGAATTGACGCCCAAGTCATAGGTGGTCCTGTGGGGTTGTACACTCAACTGTGACCGCCCCGCACATTTTGGCTTTCCTTCCCTGAACTGGATAGGTTACAAACTCAACGCCAAATCGTTCCACTTGCCCCTTTTTGTAGTAACTCATGACAATCAACCAGAACCTCAAAAAGTAGGCATTCCTGAATTCAGCACCCTTGAATACTGGAGGTTTCCAATTTCAAGAACTTACTGAACAGTTCATGCTGATCACTTGTCATTATTGCCCTGTAGTCCAACGAGGAACGTGCCTATTTCCAATGAGGCATCCATGCGGGGAGCCCAGCATCGGCCTGTCGTACTTCCGGAACAACCTTGAGGTGCTGTGCAGAAAACACTGGAGGTGGCTGGCCTTGATCAGATAACCCGTTAGATAAGCAAGAACCTGATTAACTCATCTCTAAGGTAGTTGGGGTGGTAATTCCTCATTCTGCACTTGCTCATTTCCCCTTCCTCACCCTCTCTTACTACTTTCCTCAGTCGGTGGAGGATTCAACCGGCCCCCCCCTAGTACTAGAATGGGCCAGGTGCTTGTCCCTCTTCCTCTTAGATGACGGGTCCTCGCCCGACCTCTACCATGGCCTCTTCCACCTACTCCTCCTTTTTTTCCTTCGAGCTACAAGCCCCCAGTGGCCTTGGCTCAGGCATTTGTCTTGCCGTGCTGGTGTTGGCGCAGTTGGTTGCTCTACTATTTCTAACCATTGCGAGAAAATTAAGAGTGAATATGGTCAGATACCAATATGGATTCAAGTAATAGCACGAAAGAAAGAAAGACAGAAGGAAATTTTCCTAAAGTCCTATAGCCTCTCAAGAAAGTAAAGGCGTCCCCCCCTACCGTTTCCTTAAGACTCTACTAACATATTCTTAGGTGTGATGAGACCCAACGACCAATGCTCTATACCAAGTTTTGTCACGGATCCAAAACGAGCCGGAGTGGCACCCACAACACTTATCCCTACTATGTGAGCGACCAACAATCTAACCCAACATTCGAACATAAATCCATAAATACATGCGGAAACTAAAACTCATTGACGAAATTCATTAAATAACTTCTAAATTTATCATCATTATCCCAAAAATCTGGAAAGTCCTCACTACCAAAGAACATCTAATCCTCAAATTACTAAACTTTAAGAGTATCTAGACCTTAAATAAGTAAAAAGCTAGTCCATGCGGAACTTAGGCCATCAAGACATGAAGAGATGATCCAGTCAAGCTAGAACATTAGCTCAGAGCCACCCTGAGGATCCGACGTGATGAGCTGGCAGAGTTGCGGGTTGAGTTGAAGAACATGGTTACTTATTGCTGAATTCCACAAAATAACAAGAAAACAATTAAAGTAGGGTCCGTACAAACACGATACTGATAGGTATCATCGGGGCCACTCAAAATAGACCAGAATATATTTCATATAATATCATACATCAACTACTATTCTTAACAGGTGATACACACGTATAAAACCCATTTATAACAATTGACCCAAACCACATCATTAGGACTCAGGCCCCACACAATATTCTTTGGGAACATGTTCTGTTGATTGATTAATTAACAATTTCAACTTCATTTACTTATCCGCTCTCGTGCCGGTACGTGACACTCCGCTTCCACTACTAACTTACTACTAGCCTGGTGTCGGAACGTACACTCCGATTACATCATACTCGATCCTGGTTTCCGGAACGTGACACCCCGATCCATATTCAATCCTGGTGCCGAACGTGACACTGTGATCCTCATACTTCCTGGTTCCAGGAACTAGACAAACTCGATCCAGATACGATCCTGGTTTCAGAACGTTACATTCCGATCCATATACTATCCTAGTTGTTCCGGAACGTGACCTCCAATCCATATCTAGCCTGGTGTCGAACGGACCCCGATCCTCTATTCTACCCCTGGGTCCGTGAACGTGACACCCGATCCTCTAAAACCTCATTCCTTTTATTTTTCTCAAGCCTTCTTTTATACTAGGGCATCATCACATTAACAAGAGGTTTTCATTCAAGATTGAATTCAATAAACCTCATCATGTTTATTTTATCACAATTATATATAAACACATCAGGTCATACCAACAATTAAGCAGATGCAAGGGTGTACAAGACTACCCAATACATATCATTCGCTATTAAGAGTTACTATTGGAATTAGCATAACCATAACCTACCTCCACCGAAAATTTGTGATCAAGCACGCTATCTATTCCTCAAAGTCTTTGCTTTCCCTCTTCGTATCTTCTCTTTCTCGCGTTCGTTCTTCTCCTTCTCTCTCTGTTTCTTTCTAGTTTTCTATGCAAAAACCCTTTCTTTTACCCTAATATATATACTTACGTATAAAAGAATGGTAAAAGTAATCCGACTATTTATTCCAAGGTTTCTCCTTTAACCCCCAAGTATTAAATTAATTTAACCTTAAACCACTAACTTTATAATTATAAGCAGGATGTCCAAAACGCCCTCTTAAAATATTTAACAGAAATCCGACCAAATCAGGGGTTAGGCAGCCTTGACGGACGTCGTGCCTTCGACGGTCCGTCCTGCTGCTTCTGTCACAAGGTTCAGAGACTCCAATTCATAAAGATTCTGTGACTGCCCATCCATGCTGACGACGTTCCGTCCGCCACCCGATAAAGAGCCACCCATCCGGGCAACGGAAACCTTCTTTACGTTTCCAGAGAGTCCGCTCTCAGTACCCCAAATTTTCTAAATTCTAAGTGTTTTGAGACGAGACTCCCTTCCTCGACGGTCCTTCGTTGCCCATGACGGTCCCGTTTGGGGAATCCGTCGACTCAGCCAGTTTTTTCAGAAATAAAATCTGCTACTCAAAACGACTAAACAGTTCGTTACAATATAATAATGTATCTGATACAATAATATTGTGGAAAAGGGGTGTAAGTAAGATTAAATAAAGTGTTTTTATAAATGTATTACAATAAATAAGAATTAAGTTATCCATCAGATACATGAATGAATCAACAACTAATTACGACTAATTACAACTAAGTAACGTCCAATGTATTAGCATGAATGATTCAACAACTAACACCAACTAATTAAGTTATAATTACATGAATGAATCAAGCAATCAAATTATGAAGTACATTGCATTGTTAGGTGTCAAATGTATCAACAACTAATTACAACTACTCAAAAAAAAGATTTTTTTATGTGTATGCATGAATGAATATGATACTTAATTTTATGACATTTTTGTATCAGATTATATACGACAAATATATAAGCAATTCAATGTGTAAATAATAACTACATATATTGAAAGTTAAAGTCAATATACACAATTTTTTTTAGAGAAACACTCTAAAACTTTAGTAGAAAAAAGTATTTCAAAACAATAAAAACAAACACTCTAAAATTGGAGTTAATGTATCTTAACAATCATAACACTCTAAAAAGGTGTCTAACAAGTGATAGATAATTTATATTCAACATTAACCATATCCACTTGAGATGATGTTGTGAATTGACTCTTAGGCTTTTGTGGATCTTCATTTTCACTAAAATATTTTTCCTTGATATTTTAACTACCAAACTTTCATAAAGGGCTGCATATCATGTACAAAGGTAATTTTATCAGAAATCATTGGATGAAATAAAGAATCCTCATTCCCTTCAAAATTCAGAAGATACATTATAATTCAAACAAAATCATACTAATATTTATAGGTTGTATCACTGGCTTATGCTTATCAATAGCCAAATTTTTGTATCTAATAATTAATAAAATGATAAATAATGTATCTTAAACATATACTAGTCAAGTTTTGACTGATAGACCATTTAACATGATGCTAATGTGTCGTATACACACTGACTAATAAAAGTTTTGACTAATACAGCTTTGAACATTATTTTTCTATTAATGACATGACATGTTGTGACTGGTAACCAACTAACCATATTACAATATTTGATAATTTCATATAATTACAACAACTACTCAAATAATGAATAAAATTAAGATTTATTGTATCAATTAAATAAACATAAATATTGATAAATTACAATATGAAACATAGATTTTTATCATGTAGCGTTTTTTATTGACTAACATAAATAAGTTTAAAAATCAATAAAAGAAGATGAAAAAACTAACCTTATTTAAAAAAGGTCAATAAATTGCAGGAACCAATTTTCGAACCCTCTTTTGAATTTTAATTATCAACTTGCACTTTAGAAGATGAAGAACAATATTGATTTACTATTCTCAATTGCTGATGAAAATCTTAGATCTAGTTTAAGCCCATTTAGGATTGTCGAAAAATTAGAACAGTAGAATGAAAAAGATGAAAATTACATGTTCAGTAATTTGATATTGATTGACTGGAGAGAGAAAGAAATAATTGAAATTCAAATTGGGATGAAGGATGTAATTGATTAGATTATGGGAGTGAAGGTTAAAGGTGTGAAATAAGGAGAGGTTAAAGGAGTGAAATTAGGAGAAGATAATTGTTGCTTTGTAAGTTTGAAATAATGTATCCAAGTGATTTGGAGTAATGGGGAAAAGAAGATATTCTTGTAATATTTTAAAATAGTAAGGAATAATAGAAAATATTGTAAATAAAGATGTATATATAGGTAATTTTCCCATTAAACATTAACCTAGTTATATATATATTTGAACTATTTATAGAATTGAATACAAATTAAAATTACAATCTGCAATTTTTACGTGTAAATGTAGATGGTTTATTCAATTTTAATATTCTTTATTGTCTTTTCAATTTTAAAAGTTGATAGTTTATCTTTTTCAAATTGAAAATTGACATTTTGTAAGAGATCAGTTTACTAAGATGATAATTATTTATCATCAAATAATTTAAATGGAAAAAAAGGTAAACATGACAACAAAATTGTTCTCCTCATAACTAGTTAGAAGGTCATAAAAATAATATTGTCCCGACAATTATTATCTTGACCCAATTGCATAATAATTCAAAGGTATGGTTGGAAAAAAAAGTTTTTTATTAAGTTTTAATGCAAACACAAGATAAGGTGAGAAAAAATGAACCAAACACTTAGTAAAAGTAAGTGTTAATTACATAAATCTGATAGTTCTAATATGAAATTACAATCTATCACTAATAAGTTTCTTATTACAACATCCCTTAAGAATTTAAAAAATCGAATATGTTAATATGTAGCCCGAATACATTAAATACTAACTCAAAACATATTAATGTAGCTCAGATACATTAAAAACTAGCCCGGATACATAAAAGGAAGCTAAGATACATTGAATACATACTCATACATTCATATAAAGCTCAAATACATTAAAACTAGTTCAGATACATAATATGTAGCTCAGATACATTAATATAAAGCTCGATTACATTAAAGAAATAATAGATTTTAGAGATTTTTAAAAATAATAGGAGAGTAATGAAACTAAATGAAACAAAAGGTGTATATTTCTGTAATTTGTTCTAAAAATAATCTCTGCATTAATAATTCATGCACTATTAGTCGCTACATTACTAATCCCTACATAATTAATATTTGTACCAAACGACTCCTTATAGTACTTGAATAGGGATAAAAATACTCAAAACCAAATGTCTAAGTTAGGTATATCGAAATAGACCTTTAAATTAACTTTTATGAATATAAGCAAATACCCCTCAAAAAAATAATTATAAATATATATCCCATAACATTTGTAACCTACTTAATAATTACTTTATGTACGCCACTCCTCCTCTCCCCTCCCCAAACAGTTCACT
Source organism: Solanum habrochaites (assembly GCA_027704765.1). Taxonomy (NCBI): domain Eukaryota; kingdom Viridiplantae; phylum Streptophyta; class Magnoliopsida; order Solanales; family Solanaceae; genus Solanum; species Solanum habrochaites. Next base: position 13,383,125 of record JAKWJA010002497.1, read on the forward strand.
AAACTAATTAAAAAAAACCTTAACAAATCAACTTCTAAAGCAACAACCCCCCCCCCCCCCCCTTAACAAATTAGAAAACACAATTTTGACCAATTCTCCCTTCTCCCCCGATTCTCCTTCTTTCGTCATCCACAATTCACTTCTTACTGTTAAAATCAACATAATGAGATTTGGAATTCAGTGCAATAGAACATCAACTTATTGTTGTACTAATTGTAGAAACAACTATGAATTTCAAAACTTTTCTAACACAAATATCAAATCATCTCAAAATTATTGTTATTTAAAGTAACGAGACGTTCTATGAAATGCGGGAGGATTTTCGCAGTTGAAAATATCAAATAATATGGGCATCAAAGTTTACCTCGACTTGAAGAAGAAAAATCATGATGTTACTTCTTAGTTGTTGGTCATTGACTACAACTGCACAACAATGGAAAGAAAGGACAAATTCTGCAGAAATATCTCAACAAAATACAAAGCTACTGATTTATGAAAACATTACATGCTATGAAATTGATCTTTATGCTATTGCTCTTACGAAGATATGACTTTCACAGAGATAATCATAGACATATCCAAGCAACGAATTCAAGTTTATCAAATCTACAAAAAATAAAATTACTCTTAGAGCTGTCAATATGGGATAGTCAACCTCATTTGGGCTAAATTTTGACATTTTACGGGCCAGGCCAGACAAACTCATTTTTGTTGTGGTCCAGATAGCAGTCGGCTCAACCCGTGAGCTACAGGCTTGCTCGGACAACGCATTTTTTAAAAATTATATTTTTTATAATCATTAATTTAAGTTATAAATTATAATTTAAAATATTATAATAAATATGGACAAAACAATATTAAATAATGTTAATGTTACTGCTTATTGATCAAATCCACAAATAAAATTATCTTTATAAAAACTTTATTAAGTTTTTTTCCAAAGTTAAAGTATAAATATTTAAATAGAAATATTAACCTAACTGTTTCGAGTTTTGGACTCTCTTTAATTTTAAATTTTAATATTATGTTAAATTTCTTAATTAATTTTTATCGGCCCACAAATTGACCCTACCGATATTTCTCAAGCCCCACAAATTAGTATACTTATTCAAATCGGGTTAAAAAATTCTTTTCTTAAATGAGCTCCATGAATCTGAGCAAAACCCTATTAAGTTCTAGGTTAGGCCAGGCCGTCTCAAGGGTCCTAGCCCATATAGACGACTCTAATCACTCTGGCTCAAGACATAAAGCAACATTCAGTTCATGAAGGTTTTCAATATAGAACTCTGAGATCTTGTAAAAACATTATCACAACATAAAAATGGACGTGATAAAACTTGTCTTTTTTCACCAGGACAAGTCAACCTCAACCGAATAGAAACAAAAGAAAAATGAAAAAAGTAAAAAAAAAAAAGAACAAGATAAAGCGGAAAACTTATTCTTCTATTAATAACTCCAAAATCTAATTGTCACATGTGCAAACTACTAAATATATAAGTGTGGAATTAAGAAATAAATACAAGTCTCAAAATTTATTTCTCAAATAGAACAAAGTGCAAGGAAAGAAAAAAATGGGTCTGCCGAATGACAAACAACTATATCTTCAAGTCCTTGACGAGCCTCGAGATCAAGAGAAGGAGAAAGAGATTACATGGGTCCAGGAACGACACTTTCACAAGTGTAATAATAGGTGAGTACCAACAATAGTGTACCCAATGTTTTATTAAAAAAGAAATAAAAGACTTTACTTGGATTTCAAAATCAATTTAACCTTTTAAAGAAAATCAATTTTATAGAGAATCGCTACTTAAATTTTAAGAGAAGTCAAGAAAATATATAGTTTTCAAAAGATTTAAATAGATAAATTATTTGAACATAACAAAGGAGTTCGGGGTTCAATTTACACTTCAAGAAAGTGTTAGGCACTTAAAGCGTCCGCTAATGTGTGGCTGACGTACAACTTAACTAAATGTTTGACTTTTGACCAACTTTAAAAACAAAGTAAAGGAAAAACATTTTTTGATTACTTAAGGGAGATAAATAAAGATTTTTGAGGAAATAACATTTTATTAATAGGCAAAATAAGTAAGTAATAAATAATACTTCATTAAACTTAAAAATAAAGAACAGGTTATATTTGGAAATTTTATTAAATTTAAACTAAAGAAAAACAAGGTTAGTCAATAAAACAAATAAATAAAGAAAGAAGAGGAGAATAATTTGAATTTGGGCTCCTTGCCCAAATTGGGCTTTTTGACCTTTTTGTCTTAACTCTAACAATTTGCCCAATGTGACGCACTTGGGCCTATTAAAATCAAAAGGGAAAATAAAAGGATTAATTACTTGAATTACAACGTAAGTTAATATTCTCCATATTTCTCTATTTTTTTTAAAAAATACTAAAATCCCTATTTTTTCATAATCTAATCTCCACAGATACATTATAACTTAGAATCCTAAGAAATTCCTAACCAATTAATCTTACCCCTAATTTTAACTCTTTATTTTCCCCAAATAAAGACCCATTTACAACCACTCCCCCCTAAAATGTAATGCGTCTTCTCAAACTGTTCATCTTCTCAATTTTGAAAATCATACTTTGTGCGTCGCCATCCGTCAGCCTTCGTTTAATAATCCTGTTCGCCATTTTTTTCTACTCTGTCCAGCCTTTGAAAATCAAATTGTGCTCTCCATCCATCCGCCTTCCGTCTAATTTTGTTTCGCCATTTTTTGTCTACTCTGTCCGCCTTGAAAATCAAATCGTCAATTTCGTCTACTCTGTCCCCATTTTCGTCCAATATTCTTGAAAGGTATTTTTTTTCTTTCTTCGCTTCTCTTCATTTTCATTCTTCTATTTTTCTAATATTCAATGATCATCTGTCATTTCAGTATGGGATTACCAAATATCACTTCCAACTCTAAACAATCTATATTTTTGAAGATCCGAAATTGGTTGAAAACAATCTAGAGAGCTTGCATAATTGGGTTTGCAGTTGTGTTGTTACAATTATGTATCAAGCACAATTAATGTTCAATTATCATGTTTTAAAGTTTGGGTCGTTTATATAAAGTATCAAGTAGACAGACGTATAACCATAGTAACTTATGTATCATACAACTTGCAGTTTTTTGTATCATGTTATATCAAGTATCCAACTTAATAACTGTAGTTTATACTTAGTATCCATACACCTTTGGCATTTTTGTCATGTTTAGGCTATAAAAGTGCTGTTTAAGGTATCATTTTAAAACTGCTTATGATTGGTGTTTTAGAATTATGATCAAGGTTATTTTGCATTTTATGTATCATATTACAACTTTGCATTTTTTGTATCATGTTAGTATCAAGTAGACAGACTTATAACTGTAGTGTACTTTATGTATCAAGTACATACTTTGCATTTTTTTTGTATCATGTTAGACTATAAAAAGTTTCTGTTTAAGTATCATTTTGACTGACTATGATTGTTTGTTAACAGATTGGGCAGCACTGGATGCATATAAAAGCCAAGAAAACTGGAGAACGTTGGGTCCCAACATTCGTTTAATTTGGATGTTTACTCAGACAACATCAACAAATAAGTGGATAGCCTATGAGTATTTTTTATTATTTTATTTTATTTTTTGTATCATTCATCCTAATAATTAATCTTCTTTTTTTTTGTAGTGATTGTGGACTGTTCCGTAGTTGTATATTGCAAATTTCTGAGGACAAAATCAACACGTCATTTGTAATAGTTTTTGAGAGGAGCCTATCTCTCAAAAGATATGCGATTCTTTATTGTAAGTATGGTCTCGACAGATGAATGTTTGGATATGTTAAGCACAGTATTGACCCTTCAAGAATGAGAATTATTAAAAACCCTCAATCTGAAGATGAATTGTTTAATGTATGCTAGTTAGTTTTTCAATGTTTGATTTTTTTTTGTTTTTTTGAGTTAACAAGATGTTTGAAGTATTTAGTAACATAAACAACACATCATTGTTAAATTAATGAAAGTGTTTTGATTTTTAAAATTGTTTTATTCTAATTTTGCCTTTTAATTTATTTTTATTACCGTTATGAATTCAGGCATATGGTATACTGTTATTCGGGACAATTAATGTCATTATTGTATCAAAACATAATAATACTTAAATTAATGTAATTATTGTCATAAAAAAAAAATCTTATTATATATCGTAAATAGAGTGCATGATACAAAAAAGAAATTAATAACGTAATTATATTTTGTATATTATACATGAAATATCAAAATATATAATTCACAAACAGTGATACTAGTTATTACACTTGATAACATACGCAGTTTTTTTTTTAAAAAAATAATATCTTTTGTACAAATAAGATATTTCATGTACTATGATTTACTATAATTACGAACAATTATTTGCCCTCCAAATATGGAAATTTTTTTAAGTATCTCCTCTCTACCCTACACCCCCACCACCAACCACCTCTACCACCCCCCTAAACCACGCCTACAAACCCCCAAGACCTCTACCCGGTACCATCTTGTCCTCTACAGCCCTTACCCCCCCCCTGACATACCTGCATCACCCCCCCTCTGTCCCTTCAATCCCAACCACCCCCCCGCATCTCTGCCCGCCCGCCCCCCCCCCGCCGCCTCGGCCCCATCGAATCCCCCCCTCGATAACTGAAGAATCATCCTTCGACTCACCCCGCCGCCCCCCCCCTCGTCGCATCCCCCCCCCCGCTCTCCTCCCGCCCCCCCGGCACATAGGTTGACTCGCCGAACTCCCCCCCCCCCCCCACCCTCCGCGTTCCCCCACCACCCGCCCCCCTCCCCCTGCCCCCAAACCGAATCTCCGCACTCGGACCGCCAGACCGGGAAGAGGAATCGTCCCCCCGTTGCTCGCCCCCCCCCGCCTGATCAGTCGCCGCGTGTTGTTCCCCCTCTACGCGATCCTCTCCCCGGTCTGCCCCGCCCTGCGCGGAAGCTAAGCTCCCCCCCCCCCTTTCCGCCTCTCTCGTCTGTTACATCCCGCAAGTCCCATCCCCACTTCAGATCCCCCCCCCCGGGTAAAGTAAGCGCTCAGACAGGGGAGTCGGGACGAATCGGTGGCGTAAATTCCCCCGCCCCCATGCACGATTAGATGGTCCCGGGCCCCCCGGGTCCCACACTACCGCGGGAGGGATCCGTCGGATAATCGTCGTCCCCCTGTCGGACGAGTCCCCCTTCTGCTCGCTCCGCCCCCCGCCTCGTCCCCCCCCATCCCCCTCCCATCGCCCCCCGTCCTACATCGTTACCCGCTATTCTTCGTCCCACCGGATGCCCCGGGGTCAGAGCTCAGGCGCCCCTCGCCCCGCGCGCTGAGCGATCTTGTCCCCCCGGAAAACTCCCCCCCGCGCCCTTCTACCATCGCTTCCTAAATTAAATTAAATTAGAACTGACACTAATTTGGGTGAAAATATCTCAATTAATATTATTAAGTAAGTTTGAACAAAGAATTATAAATAAAGTCATTTGATACATAAATATAAATGCAAAATTTAAATGAGTTTTAACAAAAAAAAAAGAATGTCCTGCCAACAAAAGGGAAGATCACTAATGAAAAATTATAATTTAATTTAGAGTTTTATATTGGATAAAACTGATTTTGACAACATCACAGTTATCCTTTTTTCATGGATTAAGAACTGTAACTCTTAAAGTAGGCAGTAATTCAAATTTTTAGTTTTTAATCCCCCCATCACTCAACAAACGGATAAAATGACATAATATATAATGTACCGGCTGTTTTTATTATGTATCCAGTAAACTTCGTAAAAAATAAGGGTTTTTTTTTAAATTGAAAAAAGATAGGGAAGAGGTACTTATGTTTTAACACTATGTGATTACATAATTTTTACAAAATAAAATTTAATATTTTGACATTATACGAGCCTATTACCAATATTTCCAATATTTAGTAATAATGTAAAATTTTAGATTATTGTGCATCTTATTAAGTTTTTTATTATTTATTTTAATTGAAAAAATACATTAGTTAAAAAAACAGAAAGGAGATATTAAGGGGAGAGAAAAATATTAAAAAGAAACAATTGCTTAATAGTCTCATCGGTTATAAAAATTTTAAAAATAAAAAACTAATCGATAATTTGCCAATATACAACAATTTATCAAAATACATCAACTTTCATCTCTTTCTTCTTCTTTCACCATGTTTTAAAAAATACGTCTTTCACCATTGTTCTAAAAAAATTCAATTTTCAATTTTCTTGATCTTTTTTTTGTTTCTAAACACTTTTATCATATTTATAGCAGTTTATTCTGCTAAGGCATCATTTTAACGTTATGAAGTTATAATTTATCTTTAAAAATGTCTGAAATTTTATGAAGCTCTTTGGTTATCATGTTAAGATTATGAAGTTTATGTGAGATGGTATATCCTTCCAGAAAGTTTTTTACTATTCATAATACAATACTCATGTATTCATTGTATAGATATTCATCCATCTCACATATGTATTTTATTTTGTATTTTCAATATCACTTTGTATATCAAATATTATGTATTTGAATATAATTTCATATTCGTCTTAATGGTATACCATAAAGTTTTATATTTATATTTGATTTTGTATTCATTCTCAACTATAAATAGCCAAAATACAATTTATTTACGTATTCATTATATAGGCCTTCATCCTATTGCATCAATCAAACAATTTCGTATTTTATTTTGCCCATTATGTGTTTATACCAACTATTTTATCTTTGATTTCATATTTATTCACAATTTTAAATAATCAAAATACATGTTTGTATTTACATTATCACTTTGTATTTATTCTCAATTTTAATACCTAATGGTATAGCATCAGGTTTTATACTGTTTGATCTAATTTTCAATTCAAATTGGTATTTATCGTACTCAGTTTTTATTTATTTTCACTTTGTATGCCAATAAATCCGTATTACTTTATTCTTACGTAGAGTTCATTGTTGTGTGTCACTCACAATTTATGTTTCAATTACATATTAAAATAATTACACATAAAATCATATTTAAAGAAGTTCATCTCAGATCATTTCAAATAAAATTATATTTAAAGAAGTTCAAAAAAGTAAGGATTAAAACTAAGGGAATTCAAAATTTTAAAACTATAGGATTCAAAATTGACCAACAATTTCATAATTATGTTTAAAAAAATCTGACTAAACAATTCAGGTACATAATCCATCGGGTCTTTCACCTTGAAGCTCATGATCTTGTAGTTTACTCTACTCTTCTTGTCCATTATTTTTTCATTATTTTCTGGATGCACTATAATTTAAATACTGTGACATTGACACACAGTCAAAATAAATTAGTTGCGCAATGTATTTTTCAATTGCAACATGACAATTATATCTTGCATAATTAATAAAAAACTAAGAAAATTCAAAATTTAGAATATATAAACATGACACATAATGGATGTAATATATTTCATACGATATATACAAACTAATTTATGATACATAATGAATACAATTTATTTTGGATATTAATTAAATGGAAAATATCAAAGAAAATTTTAACTTGATACAATATTAAACAACTACATAATGAATTTAATATAATTATTTGAGGATACAACTAATTCGGGATACATAGTGAAGCACTGAAGCTAATAGAATACAATCTTCTTCATCACTAATTCATGATATGTAATGTAGCTAAAAACATAACTACTTTAAATACAGTTTCTAAAAAAAACAAAAATATTGTGAAGTGAAAAACAATAACACCCATTATGCAAGTCAACTATGAATACATTAATTGGTTAGATACAAAACATAATACAAAATATAAAATTGTTTATGTTTGTTCAACTTATACATAAAAAATAAACATGTAAAAGCAATTTGACTACAAACCAAAAAACATTCATAATATTTTCAAAAACTTTTATGAAACTACTAAATACGTAAATGCTAATGTAGATTCTACTAAATCTGAAATATAAAAACAAATCATAAAATAAATTATTTTTAAAAAAAATACTAAAAATCTGAAATACATAAATATTTGATGAGTATTTTAAAAAACTCACATAAAAATAGAAAAATGACGGAAAATACTTAATACATACAATCCGAAATTCAACATAATGTGTGATTTGAAAATGAAATCTCGAAAAAATATATGATGACTTCAAAAATACCTTTATTAATTGAGAGATTTCTTAATTGATTGATATATCTTAACAAATTGGTATGAACTTGAATAATTAGTTCTTCTTCAACAGTCAGGAGAGAATAATGGTGAAAATTTGATGAAAGTAAAAGAAAAGAGAAAAACGTGAATGATGGGGATGGTACTAAAAAGTTGACAAAAGAAAAAAAAATTGAAAACATAAAAGATGAAAATTAAATTTAATGATATTAAAACTTAAGAAGTGTAAATGGGTAGTGGATGTAGAATTTGGTCCAATGTTGGACTGTTTTGAGAATTAAAATTTGGATACAATTTATTTTCTAAAATAATGACATTCTTCATTTTCAATAATGATTTTAAAGTGTAGGTATTTTTACCAATTAAGTTAGGGATTACAACTAGTTTGCTATTTTTTTCAAATCGAGGGGATCATCTGTTGGTGATGTCATTGGGATTTTGGGCCCCTCTTTTGCTTGGACCTGCGGTAGCAAATAAGATTTGAGCTTTAGCCCATTTCTCCTATCAAAATCTGCATATATACTTAGTGTATACTCATTTATATAGGATGTATATTAGCTTGTTTTCCTGTAAATCAGCCTATGAACTAAACATATACAATCTATTTCATCTCACAAACACCTATAATTATGTGTATAACCTTGTATACGTTGCTCTTTTACCTGTATAACATGTATACTATTGTATACGACATGTATCCAACCCATTTAAGACTTCCGGGGACCTGTACCAGCTTTCTTTTTTCAACCTGTTCATCAACTTCCTCCCAAATAAAATAAAATAACACGAGTTGACTCGAAAAAGAATGTAGTTGGGCCTCTTTGTCCCAATCACTTATGCAAGAGGGGTCGAAAATCAAATAGAATCCCCAAGATGAAGACTCCTCGGCGCCAATTAGGAGGTACAAGAGATAGTTGTGCTTCACATGCAACAACAAAAAATAAAACAAAATACATGAGTAGTAGTTGCATAGAGGATAAAATAGCTCACATTTAATTACGATAGATAATGAATTTAAACTTTGCATTAAATATTATTCACCAAAATATGGCCATAATCCAAATGACGACTCTATATTCCCAGAATGCATGAACAAAATAAATTGACATATATTTGCTAGGCAGTGAACCTCTAAATAAATCATAACTTGTTACTCATAACATATGTTCATACCAAAATCTCATAACTTATATAACAAATTATAGCAAACAGGTTTTCAACAGTAAGATCCAATTAACTAGAATGAGTTGAGGCATACAATAGCAAGACTACTCTAGTAAGCTATGGCGGAATAAATGAGCCAACAGACTGAGCAAAATCAATCTTAAATATCATATACCAGGATATATCGAGGAGGACGATACGGATTGCCAACAATCATTAGTTAAGACATGCCAAGAATGGAAGAGAAAAAAATAAAGTAGCAACTAAATGACTAAAAAGTATAATCTCTAAGGAAAAAACAACTCCCACCTTATTTCAAACTTAGCGAAATCATAGGAAACAACATCAAAATGTAGCTAAAATTAGAACTTGATTCTCAAGCTATATACAATAACAAAAAGTAAGCCCAACTCTGTCAAAACTATAACAATTGATCATTTTTATATGTTCAAATAGAAAAGAATACACGCAAGAAATATAGACTTGATTAACACCACTTTCCAACATAATGCTTGAACAAGGTGATGCAAAGTATTTATAAACCGACTTTCAAAATAAAAGCGAGAATATTCAATTCTAGCTAAAACAAGATTTCATCCATGAGTATTCTAATCAAAGTAAGGGAGAACAAAGACGAAACCAAAGAGGCTTCACATAAAAAAGGGCCCAACACAGAACACTTAAAATCTAAACAAAAATGTGAAAGAGGGAAGAGATGTCACCTTTCTCGATGCAAAGGAACTAAGACACAATTTGAAGTCGACTTTCCTCTTAAAGATCAAATGAGAAGAACTTTGATGAAACTCTATTGCAAAAGAAACCAGAAGTTCAAAATGAGAGTGTGAGATTTGGATTTCCTAACTTAGTGACTATGGAAATCAAGATTCCTCTTGTGAACCACTGTATTTTCTTGTTTTCGCTTTCTTCAATATTTTCCTTATATTTTCCAACCTTTATTTTCTAAACCCCCTTAAACCACAAGAATAGTAGTTATATGTCACACCCCGAGCCTACACCCTGGGCGGGACTGACACTTAGAACTATAGCTGGCCCCAAGCGAACACTTGCCCTGTCTTACTTTCTCAACAGAAGACTTAAACATAAGAAACATAACGCAAAAATAACTTAAGAGATAATAACTTAGACAAAATGACAACTCAAGTCTTAAATGTATACAACTGAAATAAATAAGACTAAAGAACTATATATTCATCTATGATACCACTAAAACAAGGAGGTATGTCAGGACAAGACCCACAACATCCTGATAAACTAAATTATTAAACAAATGATAAAGAAGAGTCCTCTGGATAGAAAAGGGTTGAACTTGATCAACGAGGCGCTGAATGATCATCTTGGTTACTTGTGTCTATATCATAAAACGATATAGGTCAAATGTCATTAGTACATTGAATGTACGAGTATGCGAGGGAATGTTAAAACAAAATGTAAGCTTGAAAAGAGTCTGAAAGAAACACTTACCTTGGCTTTATTCAATTGATGAATAACTCAATTCAAATGTTGTGTAAAACAACAATAATAGTAAAATTTATACAAAACATGTAAAACAGTAAATGACACTCAGTTTGTTAAAGAAATGCAATAACAAACTCAATTTTAGTTGTATAATAAAATAATATAGTTTTTGTGGATATTTTCTAACCGACAACCACCACTATGTGCCTAAGTAGAAATACATCGTCTTGCCCATGCTGTCAGAACTTTTCTATAGTTTGCCGTCATATAGGATACCTTAACTAAGTGAATCCACTAGTTTATGCTTAAGAGCATAAATTAATCATCTAAAAAGTATGATCCTTTGCTACCCATGATAAAAACATGGTTTATGGAGACTTGAGTTATTATGAGCTTGCATCCCCATATCAGTGCTCAATACTACTCCCAAAATGTACTTAGCTTATATGGTTTTAAATCAAACCTCTTTCTTTGGTTTGAGATAATTACTGAAAACATAGCTGAAAATCTCTATTGGAAATCGTTGTTTTTCTTTCTTGTTCAAACGTGAAAACATTTTAAAATCTTGGGAGTACTTAGTTCCTTTATAAATTTTCAAGAAATGAAATCAACTCTTTACTCTTTGCTTAACTCAAAACTTAATTCTTAAAACAAAGATAAAACGTTTGTGAAAGACTTTTGAAAACAACTTTATGAACTTCTCTTGATTTGATTCTTAACTTCTACACTTGACTCTTAACTTTCCTTGAATTGAAATATGGATTCAAGGTTCATGATCTCATGTTTATGGATGATTTCATTATGTTTATACGTACCTAAGAGTATTGAAATCAACTAGAAAACATAGATATGTTGCTAAGAAACTAGTATTGGAAGGTGGGGGAAGACTGTGAAGAAATGGTGTCCCTAGCCCTCTGGGAAGAGCGGGGCACCAGAGTATGAAATTCAAAGAATGGGTTAGGGTGCCTTGGATGGCGTGGCACCCCAGAGCCTAACATTCAGAGTTCTGATAGGGGCGGCAGCCCAATTCTCTACCCAGGTGCACTCCGACTTTTCTCATACGTTTTCATCTCTACACCCCTATCCTAAAACACTTCAAAATAAACTATACCATCAATATATTAACTCAGAATCACACCCAAAACATGAAACAAACTCCAGAAAACTTCAACAACACAAACCCACAAAAATTCAAACGAATTTCACCATGAACTCATATGATTTTCTCACAAATCAATTATACTTCGTTGAATTGAATCATGATTGGTGCGTGGGTGAACTAACCCAATGCTATGTGATCTCACATACCTAGTATAGATCACCCTTTTACGAAATCAACAAGTGATTCTTGAATAACTTGACGATTCTTCCTCTTTTTCTTCTTTTCTCTTCTCTAAAACCCAGTCTCAATATCGTAAAAGCATAAACTAAATCCTCAATCCTATCGATTTATACCCCAATCAATTACCAAAATACAAAATTAAGTCATGGGGTATGTAAAAGACTATCATGTCCTTCTGCAATCCGGATAAGATTTCCCTTATTTGAACATTCCTACTTCAAATTGGCATATGACACTCTTACGAATTCAGAATCGCGCAAACTCAGTGGCGTTGGAAAATTTATTCCATAATCTTTCCTACCATACCTGGAAACAACCCTAACTCATACTTATCTAGGAGTTATGGGCGTTTGAAGCTGACCAAAAACTCAACTTAATATACTTAACAAATTTTCCAGATTTTTATATTTTTTCCAAAAATGACTATTTCCAATGTTTAACACTTTCTAGTTCTTTCAATTGGCGAGATATTACAATATCTTTCCCTTGGGAACATTCATCATCGAATAAGATTACCCTTAGTAGGCTAAGTGTGTAACATCTAAAATTTTGCTCAAATACCCAACAAGCAGAATGTAATTACAACATGCCAACTTATAAATAAAATGTCAAGAAAAGGATTAGTACTTTAATTTGGAACTTCTACAAATTTGAAGAGATTTATGGATATCTGTTCTTCATATCCTCATCAAAATTCCAAGTGACTTCCTCAACAAACTGATTCCTCCAAAGAATTCTGACTGATGCTACGTCATCCGTTCTCAACGTGTGAACTTGGCGTTCTAAAGTCTGAACGAGAATCTCCTCATAAGAGAAGATACCCTTGATCCCATTATCATTAGTTGGTATAATCAGTGAAGGATCTCCCATGCACTTCCTCAATATGGAAATATGAAATGCTAGATGAACCATTGCTAAATCTTGTGGTAGCTCTAACTAATAAGCTACATTTTCAAGCCTCTTGGATATTTTTCAAGGGCCAATATAACGAGGACTAAGCTTCTCCTTCTTACCAAAACTTATAACACCCTTCATGGGTAAAACATTCAAGTATACCCAATCACCTACTTCAAAATCCAACTCCCTTCACCTAACATCACTATAGGATATTTGACGATATTGTGCCATTTTCAACTTTTTTTGAATGATTCTTACCATTTTCATAGCTTGATGAACTAAGTCTGGTCCTATCAACCCAACTTTACCCACCTCAACCCATCAAATAAAATTTGCACCTTCTCCCATAAAGATCTTCATAAGGAGCCATTTGGATGCTAGAGTGACAACTATTATTGTTCACAAATTCGATAAGAGGTAGGTGATCATCCCAATTACCTTTGAAATCAATTACACAAGACCTCAACATATTCTGTAAGGTATGAATAGTGTTCTCTTCTTACCCATATGTCTAAGGATGAATGGTAGTACTTAAGTTCACCTTTGAACCTATGCCTTTTTGGAATGGCTTCCAAAATTGCAGTAAATTGCGCACCTCTACCTAAAATAATGGAGACTGGAACCCCATGGAGTCTTAAATATTTCTTGAAGATACAACTTAATATAGACCTTTTTTAAATGGGTAGTCTTTATTAGTAAAAGTGGTTAATTTGGTCATTCTATCAACAATCACCCAAATCAAATCATGCTGTCTGCGAGACCTTGGTAAATCTGTGATGAAATCCATATTAGTCATCTCCCACTTTCATTCTGGAAGTTCTATATTTTTAGCTAATCCACCTGGACCTTTGGTGCTCTACTTTAACTTGTTGGCAATTTGGACACATAGCAACAAATTACGTAATTCCCTTATTCATAATACTCTACTAATAGATTTCTCTTAAGTCACTATATATCTTTGTGGAACCCAGATAAATGGAAAATCTAGAGCTATAAGGTTCATCCATGATCCTTTCTTGGAGTTCATCCACCCTTGGTACATACAGTCTACCTTTATACCTCCAAATATCATCTCCCCTTTATTCAAAAGTCAATACATTTTACTTATGAACATTTGCCTTCAATTCAAGAAAAATAAAATCTTGGTCTTGCTTTTATTTAACCTTTGACAACAATGATGATTCAGTCCCATTCATCACCATTGCTCCTCCTTATGTCGAATCCATCAGGCTAACTCCCACACGTGCAAGTCTATCCATATCCCTCGCTAGTTCTTTCTTATCTTTGCAAAATGGGAAATACTACACATAGACAACCTGCTCAAGGAATCAACAACAACATTAGTCTTACCTGGGTGGTAAAGAATACTCATGTCATAATCCTTAAGTAATTCAAACTACCTCCTTTGTCTGAGACTAAGTTCATTTTGACTGAACACATACTGGAGGCTTTTGTGATCGATGTACACATCCACATGAACGCCATTAAGATAATGGTTCTATATCTTCAAAGCAAAAACTATGATAACCAACTCCAGATTATGGGTTGGGCAATTCCTCTCATGAATTCTCAACTATCTGGAGGTATAAACTATAAACTTGTCATTGTGCATTAACACACAACCCAAACCAACTTTAGCGCATCACAATATACAATAAATCCTTGTGTACCTTCTAGTAAGGTTAACACCGGGGAAGTAGTCAACCTCTTTTTCGATTCCTGAAAGCTTTTCTCACAAACTTCAGACCATTGAAACTTTAATGTCTTGTGAGTCAACTTGGGCAAAGGGGATGAAAGAAATGAGAACCCCTCTACGAACATTCTATAATAGCCATCCAAACCCAAGAAACTGCTAATATCAGTTGGATATGTGGGTCTAGAATAATTTTGCACTGCCTCTATTTTTTGGGTATTAACTTTAATTCGCTCGTCAGTTACAATGTGACCTTAGAATGCCACAGATTCAATCCAAAACCCACACTTAGAGAACCCACAATATAAATCTCTATCCTTTAAAGTTTTAAGAACTATTCTGAGATTACTAGAATGATCTTCTTCAATAATTTGATTGATGGGTATGTCAACAATGAACACGATAAAAAATATATCTAGATAAGGTTGGAATACTCTGTTCAAAAGGTACATGATGATGCAGGTTCATTGGTCAAACCAAAAGACATGACCTGAAACTCATAATGACTATAACAGATCCTGAAAGGTGTCTTTGGAATATCACATTAACTTACTGTTAACTAATGGTAGCAAGATCTGAGGTCTATCTTCGATAAACAAGTGGCATCATGAAGTAGATGGAAAATACTGTCGGAAGAGGATACTTATTCTTAATGGTAACCTTGTTCAACTGAAGTTAATATATATACATTCTAAGGAAACCCTTCTTGTTACTTACAAACAAGACCAGAGCGCCCCGTGGTGAGACACTTGGTCGAATAAAGACCTTATCAAAGAGATCTTTCAATTGTTCTTTAAGCTCTTCAACTCTGTTGGTGCCATTCTATATGGAGGAATAGATATAGGACAATTTTCTGGAAGAACATCTATACCAGAGTCTATCTCTCTCAGGAGGACTTTGGATAGATCATCTAGAAAGACTTCTGGAGACTTTTTTACTACTGAAACAAAGTGAATATGAGGTATCTTAACACTAGAGTCATTAACTTGGATTAAGTGATATACACACCCCTTGGAAACTAACTTTCTTGCCTTAAAGTACAAAATAAACTACTTCTCTACTCTAAGCTTATGTATTTTTAACGGAAATTGTCACTCTTTGTATATGTCGCTAAAGTCTTTTGCGATATTGGTTCTAATGACACTTAATTAATGCCGGTAAAGACTTAAATTCTTTATCAATATCAATATTTAATGCCGCTAAAAGTTGTTTTTGTTGTAGTGAAGACTGGATCATTAGTAATTTGGACCTTAACAACTCGATTCCTACAATCGATGGAGGCTTAACATGAATGAAGCCCGTCCATACCTAGAATGACAATTAAATTTACCATGTCTTACTAAATTAAATCAGCCATGGTATCCTTGTGATTGCTGGAAATGACACAATCATGATATACTCACTCATCTAGAATTAAATCCCTAATGGGGGTAGAAATCCAAAAGGGTTCAAAGAGTTTCTCTGGAAGAACATCAAACTTATTTGCATGGGTCTAACAAAACATAAACATTAAGAGTAAAGTCTTTGACCATATAGTGACAACATCTGGAGAGTTCTCTTCCTCTCAGCGATTAGTTTTCGCATAAAGGCGATTTACTCCTCTGTCAGGTTCAAAAACTACTCTAGGTGAAGCCTTGTTTGGTGGAGAAACTAATGAAGATTAGGCTTTGTTGCTCTACTCTACACTACCTTGCCAGTTCTTACGGAACTCTTTCATGAAATGACCCTCTTGTCCATACTTGAAACAACCTATAGATCCATCATAACATTTACCTAGGTGGGTTCTACCATACTTAGCACATGAAGGATCATAGTGACCTCCTTCTGCCACACTACCCTGAGATTGGGAAAGTCTAGTCCTAAAGTGAGGTGAATTCTGACTATTGAACTCTGCTTTGTTTCTCGATGCAGGTGCACTAGCAGATTATGGAGCAGATCCCTTTTGCTTTTGCTGAAAGGACGAAGGATTCACATTACTTCTTTGTTGCCTAAATTCAGTCCCGATCTTAGACTTCTTGTTTCCAAAATCCTCCCTAATCCTCTTCTCCTTCTCAACCTGTTGCACATAGAACATCAACCTTTCTATATCAATGTCACCTATTAGGATTTAAACCTTACATTTCTTATTCTATAGACGAGACAACCTAGCAACAAACAAACTCATTATACTCCTCGTATCCGCAACCATATCCGGAGCATAATGGGATAGTTGGGTGAAATTCAACCCATACTCATGGACACTTGGTAAATTTTGCTTAAGACTGAGAAACTCTCGTGCTTTGGTCTCTTTCAGTTCTCCAAGAAATAAACGCCCCAAGAAAGCCTCTTCAAAACAAGCCTAACTCAGAGGTGGTTCTCTCTCATCTCTACCCTATTTCCACTGGCCTTACCAAGTCCTACCAACATTCTTCAGTTGATATGCACCTAGTTCATTTCTCTCAGCATCGACAACGTGCATGACCTCAAATACATTTTACAGCCTTTCAATAATGTTCTTTGGATCCTCAATAGTGATGGAACCAGTGAAACTTGTAGGGGTATCATTCCTTTCATGTTAGTTCTCTCTCTGGACAGCTTGGTTGCTCAAAACTTGACTCAACATTCTTATTGTTTCTCTGAACTCAACACTGGTAACTTCTCTTTGGGGTTTCACTTCAGGTGTATTGAGTACCCCTTGATCCTAAACATTACGCCTAGAAGGATTACCTCTGAAATCTCCGTGGAGGCATGATTAACTGAAACACATGTGAACACATGAATTAGAAAGAGACTTTTTAGAGATGAACTCTATCGCACAAAATAAGTGTTAAAGAAATGAAGTAATTTTCTAAGTGTTGCAACCTCCTAATTATAGATGTGGCTTTCTTCACACTGATAAATTAGACTCTACATACACGTCTTCATAGACTTCCTAGGACTCTTGAACTCTATGCTATTATACCAAGTTGGTCACACCTCCGAGCCTACACCCTGCGCAGGACTGACACTTGAAAAACATTGCTAGCCCCAAGTGAAACCTTGACCTGATTTACTTACTTAGTGGAATACATAAACATAAGAAACACAACTCATACAATAACTTAAGAGAAAACAACTTAGCCAAAATAGCAACTCAAGTCTTAAACGTATACAACTGAAATAAATACACTAAAGAACTATAACTACTCGTCTATGAAGCCTATAAAACAAGGAGGGATATCTAGAAAATATCCACGACATCCTAATGACTAAATTATAAAACAAATGATAAATAGGAGTCCTCCATATAGAAAGGACGCTCACCAACTTACTCTGAGTGCTCAATTGGATCAATAAGACGCTGGACTATGATCTTGATTACCTGTGTTCGTATCATAAAATAATGCAGGCCAAATAACATCAGTACATTGAATGTACAGGTATGCGAAGGGAAAGCTAAAACATAACGTACGCTTGAAAAAAATATGAAAAAACACTTTTCTTAGCTTTGCTCAAATCATGAATAACTTAACTCAAATACAGTGTAAAATAATAATAATAGTGCAATTTATGAAAAGCATGTAAAACAACTTATGACAACTCAATTTGTTAAAAAATGCAATAAAAAAACTCAACTTTACTCTTATAATAAAGTAATATAGTTTCTGTGGAAGGTTCTCTAACCGAGAACCACCACTATGAGCCTAAGTGGTCATATAATGTCTTGCCCACGCTGCCAGAACTGTCCTATACTTTTCTATTATATAGGTTGCTTTAACTAAGTGGATCCACTAGTATATGCTTAAAAACACTAAGGAATTATCTAAAAACTATGATCCCTTACTACCCATGATAGCTATAGGGTTTATAGAGACATGAATTATTATTAACTCGCGTCCCCATATCGGTTCACAATACTACTCCCAAAATGTACTTCGTTTATATGATTTTAAAACAAAACTCTTTCTTTAATTTGAGATAATTACTCAAAACTTAGCTTAAAATCTCTCTTGGAAATCAGCGTTTTCCATTCTTATTCAAATGTGAAAACATTTTAAACTTTTGAGAATGCTTAGTTCTCTTATAACTTTTTAAAAAATAAACTCAACACTTTACTATTTTTTTCAACTCAAAATTTATATCTTAAAACAAAGTTAAAAGGTTTTTGAAAAAAAACTTTATGAACTTCTCATGACTTTATTCTTAACTTCTAGACTTGACTCTTAACTTTCCTTGAATTGAAGTATGGAGTCAAGTTTCATGAGTTCATGTTTATGGATTATTTTATGATGTTTAGACGTATATTAGAGTCTTGGAATCAACTAGAAAACATAGGTATGTTGCTAAGAAACTAGTACGGAATGATGGGATAAGAATGACAAGAACTGACGTACCTGACGCTCTAAGAGGCACGGGGCTCCAGCGGGTGATATTCAAAGAATGGGTTGGGGCGCTCTGGCTGGTGCGGCACCCTAAATCCCAACATTCGAAGACCCTTTCTTGGAGCTTTTCGAAGGCAACACCCAAATCCCCTATCCAGGTGCTCTCTGACTTTTCTCCTTTGTTGTTTATCTCTAAACCCCCTATTTCAGTGTAGTTCTTTCCCCAAACACATAGAGTCAACTATACCATCAATATTTGCAAATTCAAATCAAAGTCACACCTAAAACATGAATCAAACTCAAGTAAACTTCAACAGCACAAACCTAGTAGAATTCAAATGATTTCACTAAGAACTCATATGATTTACTTTTAAATCAATTATACTTCATTGAATTGAATCATGATTAACGTGTGGGTGAACTAATCCATTGATATGTGATCTCACATACCTCGTAAGGATCTCCCCTTGATGAAATCCACAAACGATTATCTAAGAACTTGACGATACTTTCTCCTTCTCCTCTTTTCAATTGTTCTTTTCTCTTCTTATTTTCGTTTCTCTAAAATAGTAACTCAATATCGTAAAATAGTAAACTAAACCCTATCAATTAAGACCTCAATTAATTACCAAAAAATCAACTTAAGCCATGGGGTATGGAGAAGACCATAATGCCCTTCTAAAATCCGAGATAAACTTTTCTTATTTGAACAAACCCAACTTCAAATGGGCATATCTCACTCATACGAACTCAGAATCGCACAAACTCGGTGGCGTTGAAAATACTATTCCTAAATCTTCCTACGATATTTGAAAATACACCTTACTCATCCTGAGCTAGGAGTTATTAGTCGCATATTTTTTAATTGTTTGATCTCATATAGTAAATAATAAATCTGAAAAGAATAACATTTTAAAATTAGAAAGGTCGGAAAATACAAATGTTTATGATCAAAACTAAAAACAACATGAAAATAACATAAAAAGTTCAAGAAATAACTTTGAGTTAAAAATTACTTGTAGATATAATAAGGAATACATCGATTTAATATAGCACGATTAAGCTACAAATAATATAAACACACAAAAGAATTTTAAAAATAAAAGAAAAAATAGTACTACATTGTTCTGAATGTATATTTATATTTTTGTATGTATGAATTGTTATGGGGGTAATGATTAATTGAAAGGTAAAATAATTATTCAATATTTAGTTAAAATTTTGATAATTCAATTTTTCAATGTAGGGGCTTCCAATATTTAAAATAATAAGATGCTGATTATTTTACTGTAACAACCAAAGTTTACTACTAATCAATGTAGATTAAAATAGCATCATGGCAAGTAATAAATGGAATAAATTTTAATACAAAATATGAAACATAATTAATTTCAAGATACAAAACTTCAAAGACGTTTCTAGAGAATATATATATTTTCTTATAAATAGACCTTTTTAGACATATATGATACATAAAACATTATAGAAGATTTAAAACGTGTCAGTCTAGAAGTCTTTGAATATTCAACAAAATGGCGGTCACTAAGAGATAAGTTTTACTAACTGGATTGTTTTGTTTGTCTCTTCTAATTTTGATTTCAGATAATGAAGCTATTAGGTAAGATATTAATTTAGGAAGATGTTCTGATTTTTCGTATTGTTATGCAGCTTGTTGTAAGGTAAATTACAAAAGTGATGGTTGCTTGTTTGTTGAATGGGTTAATACTTGTTTCTGTGAACCTAATTTTTAATTAATTAGTAAAAAATTACTGCAAATTATTGGCTTATTATGTTGTTTTATGAATAATTCTTTGTATTCAATTTGAAGGATTTTAGATATTCCAAGATTCTTTGATGCTTTGCCCTGACATTCCTTCAATGACCTTCCACTCCTTTTCTTTCTTCTGATAATGATCGAGTTAAAAAAAAAAGGTAAATGGAGGGTGTGATTCTGACGATATTGGAATACGAATAGCGATTTTAGAGGTATGAGTTGAGTAATATGTGAATTTGGAAAAAAAAAATTGAGTAGGGATTTAATAGACAGGAGGAAAATTCCGGAGGTTGTTGACATTTGGATTTTTAGGATTAGGTAAATTTTGGTGTGAGGAGCTAGCATGATATGGGTTTGAGGTTGTTAGGTTGATTATGAGAGGTTTTAGAATCATAGCGGTGGTTGAATTGTTAGGAAAACATTCGGATGTTGGATTCAAAGTAGAAATATAATGTAGAGGGCTCTCTTTTTGTGGAGTAGAATTGTTGATAATAATAACCATATTTTTCAAATCTTGTGTCTTATCCATTTTAACCCACATTTCAACAATCTGTTGGATTAATTCCAATCAACTTGTTAAGTTAAAAAATGATAGAGTCATTCACAGTTATTTCAATTGAATCAGTATTTTCAACCACTTTTTCGTTGACTTTTGACAAACCTTGGTCAAAGAAGGAACTTTTGGATTAGACCTTGTGAAAGTTGGATGTTATACCATTTTCTCCTGATCAGTTTTAGCTATGTGAAAGGAAAATAAATGAAAAGATAAATGAGTTAGTATGTATAGATGATAAATAATATAAAATATCACACACATGACTGCAAATACATAAGCGTTGCTTCACTTAAAGATAAACCAGCCCACAAGCCAAATTCCTTTTGAATCTTTCATTGACATACTTTTGTTTTTTTACGAGATGAAATTCAAATCTCATTGCAGGAGTAGAGAAAATAGAATTTCTCAAAAAATGGGGACCGATCCTTGAAAGGGTGCCTACGTATCTCATGGAGGAGAATTCAGATCCTACGTAGTTCAACTAACTTGAATCTATTTTTTTATTTGGTATGAAGAAACAATTCTTTTCTGAGATGAGTGAGTAATATTTAGGATTTAAAAGGAAAGATTGAATTTTATTGGAAACTAAAGAATCAAGAAGTATTTGGACGCACTTTTGATAGTCAATTGGTGTTTGTGCTTATGGGGAAATTTCCAAAAGGAGTGGGCTAGAGAATCCTCAAACAAAGCAACATATTCAAACAATCAGCTATTACGGTTCTTAAACAGATGTTAGTCCCGTTTGTGCCAATGGTAGGCCTAACGATTTGAAACATTCCACTATCTTTGAAAATCAAATTTGTACAAGCTTTAAGAATAAATTGAATGGAGATACATAATAGGTAAAATGAGATACAAATAATGGGTCTCATGCTAGGGTACAATCCTAAACTATGCTTCCATGGAAGGTCCTTCATTCTTGATTTCTAAACATTTCCGGATGTCTACGCTTTTGGATGAATGATAACTTAATCTTTCTTCGACATGAATAAACTATTATAATCCCTACCGCAATAGACAAAAGTTTGTCAAATGATGTATGCGTACTTTCAATTTTAAAATGTATAAGTATAATTCTTTTATTAATCATGGCTTAAATAGACACAAGGTGAGATTCTAATCGGCCTAATACTCAAAATGCGCCAAATTGAGTGATTTAATTTGGATATACTCTAGTCAACTAGGAGAGAAGTTTGAAAAACCGGACATAAACTGAAAAGTTAGGGTCAAACTACGACAACTATTGGACGAATGACGAACCAATAAATTACTTGTCATTTCAAAAAGGGTTAAGTATAGTAAAGACCAGCCGCGAGATCATAAAATTGTTCTTTAATATACAGTATTTATGTTGTGGTGATGAAAATTCCATGAATGCAAAATGACTGTAAATATTTAAATTAAAGAAAGTAAGACATAAATAGGGTAACACAAATAAGTGATTATTAACAAACAATCAAAAACGAGTCAAGTTATTATGGTTAAAACTTGATTAATTCCCAACAGAGTCACCTTTTCAATTTTGTCAAAAATGAAATAAAAGACTTTACTTGCTTCAGAAATTCAATTCAACCTTTTAAAGAAAAATTAATTTTAATGAGAGTTGCCACTTATTTATTTTAAGAAAAAAAAAAGAAAACTTATTATTTTCAAAATATTTAAAATGATAAATCATTTAAAAATACAAAAGGTGTGCGGGGTTCAATTTACACTTTAAGAAGGTGTTAGGTACTTTAAGTGTCTGCTAATGCACGATTAACCTACACTTGACTAAATGTTTGACTTTCGACAAACTATGAAAATAAAGGAAAACCACTTTTAGATTAATCAAGGGAAATAAATCAAGCATGATTTTTTGAGGAAATAATAATTTATTAATAAAAAGCCTAAGTAAGTAAATAATGAATAATACTTCACTTACAAATAAGAATAAAGAAAGGGCTATCTTTTAGAATTTAATTTAATTTAAACCAAAAGAAAACAAGGTTAGTCAATACAACAAATAACTAAAGAAAGAATTGAAGAGAAAGAAACAATATCAATCAAATGGCTTGAAAATTTAAACTCTAAGGAAAAAGTAATTCGCTCCCTACTTTGAACTTTGCAAAATCTTAGGAAACGACATCTAAATGTAGCTACAATTAGAACATGTATCTCAAGCTATAAACAACACCAAAAAGTAAGCCCAAAACTCTGTTAAAACTTATAAAATCTAATCATTTTTATATGGTTCAAATCGACAAGAATACAAGAAAGAAATATACACTTGATTAACACCACTTCCCATCAAGATGCTTGAACAAGGTGATGATAAGTATCAATTAACCGACTCCAAAATATAAGCGAGAATATTCAAGAATAAATCAATCACTCATATTCGAGCTAAAACAAGCTTTCATTTATGAGTATTTTAATCAAAGTAAGGGAGAACAATAATGAAGCTAAAGATCCTTCAAATAAAAAGTGATCATCTCACAACACTTAAAATCTAAACAAAAAATGCAAAAGAGGGGAGAGATATGTTACCTTTCTCGAAGAAGCAAAACTGAGACATCGAGTTGAAGAGGACTTCCCTCCTAAAGCTCCGATGAGAAAAACTTTAGTGAAACTCCGTCACAAAAGAAATAGGTAGCTCAAAACGATAGTTCAAAATTTTGAATAACTAACTTAGAAACTATGGAAATCAAGATTCTTTTAATGAAGCACTATATTATTTTTATTGTTTCTCCTTTTTGCAGTTTCTCCCGTATATTTTCCAACTTCTATTTTCTCAACCCCTTTAAGATTTGTAGAAAAACCAGGATTGAAAGGGGGAGGGGGGAGGCAAAAAATGATGAATTAAGGTCATTTTGAATTTGTAATTCGTAATATCCTAAAAGATAACGTTGGAAAGTTGGAATAGTCCAGATTCAGATGGTAAATAAAAAATGGGTCGTCTGATTTTGAGAGAAGGGCAAACTAGACTGCTCCATCTGTCTTGGTTCGAGAATACTTTTTTGCGAAGAGGATACGTCAAGAGAAGAGATGGACGCGGCTCGCTGTAGTTCATGTCGCGGTTCATTGGGAAATTTCATTTGCTGGTTTGCATTTTTTAAGGTTCGTGTTGGAGTTTATGGGTTTCACTAGACTATTGGAGAAGACGATGCAGGTGGGGTCATTCTTTGTACGTATTTTCGGTTGTATTGTGCGCTGAATCTTTTTATTTAAAAGGGATTGGGCTACGGTTGTGTTGCTTGTTGTAATAAAATATGTTGTTGATAATTGGGATGAAAATAAATGCCGAAGAAATAAACCCAAAGTGGTCTATTACAAATGAGTTTTGCGTGAGGTAAGCAAGTGGTTAAAATCATAATAAAAGGGGCTATGTTTTGAATTGGGGATTTGGATGAACTGATTGAAATCATGGCCTTATGAAGTTACAATGTTAACCAAATTGAGTTAATTATAAAATTTGATTAAACTCAAATAAGATCAATTAATATAATTAACTAATGAGATTCTTAATCTCATCGATATAAAATAAGAAAACTATGACAAACCTAATTATTCAAAACTATTACCATAACTTCAATCTAAACTAATTTACTAAAATATTTATTTAAGAAATAAAATCTTTTTTAGATGACTTTAGAACATTCACAAGATATACTAATTATATCCAAAAGTAAACAAATATATTCCAAAAGTAACAAAATTACATAAAAATAGTTTGAAAAAATATTTGGAATTTTATAAAAACTAAGTATTTTAAATATTTTGAAATTGAATAAGCTTGATGATTAATCTATCTTGTGGAGGTTCAAATTGAATGTCAACACCCAAACATATAACTGTTGTTGTAACGACCCTGTTTAGTCGTTTTGAGCACAGATTTTATTCTGGAAAATGGAAAGGTGACGGAGGCCACGACGGGGACCGTCAAGGGCACGACGGACCGTCCGTGGAGGGTGTCTTTCAAAATACTTAGACAATTGAAATTGGTACACGAAAAATCGAGACTTCTCGAACGTCATTGGACGGAATGGCAGGGACGGAACGTCGCAGGCTCGGACGGCCCGGCACAGGCAATCCACTTAAAAAATCAAACAGTCCTGGACATTGTGAGGACAGAGGACGGACCGTCGCCAGACACGACGGCCGTCAAGGGCTTACGCAATCCAAGCGGGTCGGATTTCTTTACACGTTTTAAGGGACGTTTTTGACTATTCACCTGACTTAATTATAAAGTTAGAGGGTTAAGTTAAAAGTCTAATTACTGGGGGTTAAAAAGAAGGGAACCTTAAGTTAATTAGTGGATTATTAGAGCATCTTTTAAAACTTAATGATATAATAATTAGGTGTTAAAAGAAAGAGGGTTTGAATAAAGAAAAAAGAAAAGAACAGCAAGAGAGAGAGAGAACGACAAGGGGAGAACGAAGCTTTGGGAGGATAGCTTGGTGATCCGATTCTTCGGTGGAGGTAGGTTATGGTTTTCTTTTACACTATTCGTAAGTAAACTATTAATAGCGAATGATATGTGTTGAGTAGTATATTAAGTTCTTCTATAGCTTAATTGCGTGTATGCATGATGTGATCCTATATATATATGCATGATTGTGATAAAATAAAGCATGATGAAGCTATTGAATCTAAATCTTGAAGAAAAGGAAACCCTAATTACGTGTTAATGATGGATGCCTTGTATAAAAACGGAAGGCTCTTGATAAATTATATAATGAGGATTGATGATGCCTGTATAAAAGAAGGCTTGAGGAATTAGGGGATCGGGTGCCCGTTCCGGTACCAGGATAGAAATAGAGGATCGGAGTGTCACGTTCCGACACCAGGATAGATAGAATTATGAGGATCGGAGTGTCCACGTGTCCGGGACCCAGGATAGTATATGGACGGAGGTGTCACGTTCCGACACCAGGATAGTATATGGATCGGGTTGACCCGTTACGTACCAGATAGAAATAGAGGATCGGGTGCCACGTTCCGGTACCAGTATAGAATTTGAGGATCGGGAGTGTCAGTTCGACACCAGGATAGAATGAGGAAGTGGGTGTCACGTACCGACACGAGAGTGAATAATTAATGAATCTTGAAAGATACTAATATACCAATCTAAAAAAGCAACATTGTTTCCCAAACGACGTAT
Organism: Solanum habrochaites; assembly: GCA_027704765.1. Classification (NCBI taxonomy): domain Eukaryota; kingdom Viridiplantae; phylum Streptophyta; class Magnoliopsida; order Solanales; family Solanaceae; genus Solanum; species Solanum habrochaites. The sequence continues at coordinate 13,409,694 of JAKWJA010002497.1, forward strand.
GATGAGGAGGAGTGGTGAGTCCTCAGGATGTGCTTGGTGTTGTAACCAAGGATTATGGTAATTGTAAATGCTGCCATGTAAAGGATATTAGTTGATTTTATGAGTTACTAGAGATATACTGTTTTCTATTTTGGTTGGGCCGATGTACCTATCAGTACTGTGGTGTTACTGGACCCCCTACTTTTATGTTTTCCTGTTGTTTGTTTGTGGAGGCAGCAAACGTGCCGATCTTCGACTCAACAGTAGTTCAAGCCAGTCTTCGGCAACCGGATTCTTCAGGGTGTGGTGAGCTAACGCTTCTAGTTGGACTGGATTCCCTTTTTTTTTTCCTTCCTCATGTCTTGATGCCTGGAAGTTTCGGCATAGACGAGCTTTTTTATGTTTTAGCTTCTTAGAATATCTTTAGTTTAGTAAATTGACATAGATGTTCTTGTGGTGATGAACTTCCAGATGTTGGGGAATTAATAGATGTGACTTTTACAAGTTATTGGAATTATCTTTATTTATGAGTTTAAGTCTTCCGAATTACTTTTATGTCGATTTAATTGAAATGATAAGGTTTAGATGGTTGGTTCCGCTCAAATTAGGAGGGTAAATGGGGTGACCAGTCGGGCTCGTTTTGGGTCGGACAAATTGGTTATCAGAGAATTAGGTTCGTTGGTATCATCACACAAGAACAGGTCTAGTAGGGTCTTAAAGAACGGTAGGGGGACGCCTTACTTTTCTTTGAGAGGCTATAAGACTTGAGGAAAATTCCATTTCTTTCTTCTGTCGTTCGTGCTATTACTTTGGATCCAATTGGTATCTAGGTTGTAACAAAATGGTATCTGACCATCTTCCACTCTATTTCGCAGATGGTTAGAACTAGAGCAACGACTACACCAACATCAAACATCAGCAAGGACCAGATGCATTCTGACCGGCCACTGGGGCTGTTAGCTCTGAGTGCAACAGTGGCAAGAGGCCGCGGTAGGTAGAGGGTCGTGGCTCGAGGAGTCCTTTAGAGGGAGGAGATCGAGGACGAGCACCTAGCCCCATCTGGTTGCTAGGGCGGTGACCTCTCCACCGACTGAGGAGGTAGTAAGAGAAGGGGGGAGGATGGGGAGAATGAAACAAGACAGAACGAGGAATGCCACCCCAACCTACCCCAGAGATGATCAATCAGGTGCTCGCTTATCTTAGTGGGTTGTCTGACAGGGTCAGGGCACCCCCAACGTTTTGCACCAACACCTCCGTTTCAGAGGTACGACATGCAGCCACTATGGCCCCTCGTATGGATGCCTCATGGACCTAGGCACGTTTCCACGACTGACTCTGGGCATTATAAGGACAAATGATCAGCATTGAACTTTTTTAGTAAGTTCTTGAAATTGAACCTCCAGTCTTCAAGGGTGCAAGAATCTGAGGATGCTTAAGATTTTCTGGTTGACTGCATAGATACTACACAAGATGGGTATAGAGAACGGTTGTGGTGCGTAGTTCGTGAGTTATCAGTTCACGGGAAGCCAAAATGTCGGTGGCGGTCAAATGTTGCAGTGTCAACCCAAAACGAGCACCACCTATGACTTGGGCCTCATTCTCTAGTTTGTTTATGGAAAAGTATATCCCCCGACTTGAGGGACAGGAAAAGGGACGAGTTTTTGAGGCCTAGAGCAAGGTAGGATGTCGGGTCAATGACATATGAGGTAAGTTCGTGGCACTATCCAGATATGCACAACCAAACTATGTTTTCAGCCACCAAGAGCGGATTCGCCGTTTTGTGAAGGGGTTGAGATCAGAGTTGCCGAATTTCAGCCGTACAGTAGCGGCGCTCCGGCAAAATCGCTTTCCAAAGAAGTGGTAGATTTCGTAGTAGAGGTTGGAAGGAGTGAAGCCGATGAATTCACCACGCGTCGACATCAAAGAGGTTTGAAAGGGAGGTGAGTAATGGTTCTTATCTCTAGAGGACAGGGTTCGGAGGTTACTCAGTTCGACACGTTAAGTCTTCACTACAGACTGTAGTTGGGGGTCCACCTCAGACCGAGTCAACATTTCTCTGAGAGGACCTATGAGTGAAATCTAGAGAATGTTATGGGTGTGGGGAGGGGACTGGGCATATCAAGAGGTGGTTATTGCCCAAACAGAGTGATAGGGACCCCCAACAGTTAGCGGTAGAGGTGGTCATGGCAGAGGCGTTATTCCGGAGGACGAGGTGGTCAGGTTAATGGTGGGTCACCAAAATGGCCGGGGTGATGGGAAAACTGGAAGCCAACTACGTCGGGCAAATGGTAGGGGCAACGGACAAAACAAACGAAAGGGCCCATTGTTATGCTTTCCCTGGGAGATCGGACGGCGGAGACATCGAGTTGTCATCACAGGTAATCTTATTGGTTTGTGATTGAATGGCTTCTGTACTGTTGATCCGGAATCACATTTCTTATGTATCTTCTCATTTGCTAATGGGTCTAAATTAAATTGTGAATTACTTGATAGCCTATTCGTGTTTCTACTACGGTGGGTGAGTCCTGGGTAGTTGAAAAGGTATATAGGTTCTTGTTTTGGTGAACTTTGTGGGAAGAAACATTATGGTAGATTTGGTTATTTAGAAATGGGGACTTGAGTAATTTGGGTATGGACCTTGGCTTTCTCAAATTGGCGATTTTGGATTGTAAGGCTAAAAACTGGGACATTGGCCAAGCCTGGGAAGATCCGTTAGTGTCGGAAGGGGACTACACTTCAATCGGTGCGTAGCATCTCATTCTTCGTGCTAAAGAAAATGGTTAGTAAAGGGTGTTTAGCTTTCTGGAACAATCTCCAAGGACGACATACCCAAGTCCTTCGATTGAGTCGGTTTCGGTGTCCGTGAGTTTCTGGGATGCTATCCCTGCAAATCTTCCGGTATGCCCCCAGACAGGGATATTGTTATGTATCGATCTTGAACGGGCAACCAGCCCATTTCGATCCCCCGATAGGAATGCTCCGCGGAGTTAAGAGAGGTAGAGGATGCAACTCAGAGTTGTGAGCAAGGCTTCATAGACAAGTGCCTATCATTGGGGTGCTCCGGTTTTGTTTGTAAAGGAAGAAAGATGGGAGTTTTCGGATGTGTCAGACTACCGGCAGTTGAACAAGGTGGACAATAAGAACAAGTATCCTCTCCTCGCATTGGTGACTTGTTCAGATCAGTTACAAGGTGCTTGTGTCTTCTCTAGATGACGTTGAGATCGGTTATCATCAATGGAAAATACGAGCACACGGATGTTGCCAAAGACTGTTTTAGAACCAGGTATGGGCTTACGAATTGTAGTGATGTTTTTGGTATTACGAATGCCCCTGCTGCGTTCAGGAGTTTGATGAATCGGGATTTTAAGCCATATTAGATCTCTTTGTGATTCGTAGTAGTGATGAGCTTTAATGATATACCCCAAGAGTAAGAAGGAACATGAGGAGCTTCACCCAGAGAATACGCAGCAGTGAAGGAAACCGTTGAGGGAGAAAAAGCTTTAGCCAAGTTCTCCAAGGGTGAGTTTTGCTGATTGCAGTGTCCTTCTTGGGGCACGTGGGTTCTAAGGATGGAGTGATGGTGGATCCTTCAAGATCGAAGTAGTGAAGAATTGGGTTAAGCCTACTAATGTTTGTTTTTTTTTGTCAGAAATAAGGAAGCTTTGTGGGTTAGCTAGCTTACACCGCCGATTTGTTCAAGTGATTTCTCTTCTATTGCTTCCCAACTGACGAACTTGACTAAGCAAAATGTTCCATTTGTATGGTCGGATGAGGTGAGGAAAGCTTCAAGAGTCAAGACTCTGTTGGGACAACTTTGTAATTGTTTCAAATTGTTGTGCTCACCTTGCCAGTGGAAAGGCAAGAAATTTCATTGTGTATTGTGATGCATCTTATTCGGGTTTGGGTTGGCAGTGCTTTTGCAAGGTGCTAATGCAAGAGAAGAATGTGATTGCTTATGCTTCAAGACAATTAAGAATGCAATAACGTAAACTATCCAACTTCATGATTTGGAATTGGCCGCGGTAGTGTTTGCCACTTAAAGCAATGGAGACACTTATTTATATGGGGTTAAGTGTGAGGTCTACACGGATCATCTAGTCTACAGATGTCTGTCATCAGAGAGATTTGAATTTGAGACAGAGGAGATGATGGAACTACTGAAGGACTAAGACATCACGATTTTGACCATCCGGGAAGGCGAAGTTGAGCGGATTTCGCTTTAAGTAGATAGAAAGCGGGGAAAGGCATGGGAAGGTAGCTCACTTGCAAGCTTCTAGGCGCCCATGGCTAGAGAAGTTGACAACAGATTAGGCTAACGAAACAACCCTTCACCAATTATGACGATTAAAAGTAAAGAGAAGGGAGGATTTTTAAGCTTGTGTGGAGCAAGCATCTTTCCTTCATTGATAAGATATTAAGGGAAAGCAAGTTATGATGAAAATTAATCCGATCCGAGATAAAGTGTTGCAAGGAGAGGTTTAAGAAGCAAACAATGATGAGGAAGGTGTTTTGAGGATATTTTTTTGAGGATTAAGGGAAGGGTAGGCGGATGTGTACATTCGCGTCGCTGATTTGATCACAACAATATTCTGAAGAGGTCATATGCAAGGTATCGATACATCGCGGTGTGCAACCAAGATGTACCGTGACCTAAAGCAAACACTTTGGTGGAGAAGATATGAAGCGTGCTATTGTGGGATTTATTGCCAAATGTCCAAATTGTCAACACGTAAGGGTATGAACACCAGAGGCCCGGAGAGGAGGAGCCACTTCAGATGAAGGCCCATTCAGGAATGGAAATGGGCAGGAATCGCAATGGATTCGTGGTGGTCTTCCAAAGACATTGGGCAAGTATGATGACTTAATTTGGCGTGATTGTTGATAGGTTTGAACTAAGGCTGCTCATTTCATTTCCGGTAAGGTGACTTTACAATGCAGAGAAGTTAAGCCAAACTTGACATCTCAGAAAGTTGTTCGATGCACGGAGTTCCACTATCCATCAACAGAAGAGGTCAGAAGTTTACATTCTGGTTTTGGAAAACATTGCATGCAGGAATTGGGTACTAGGTTGGACTTATACCGCGTTCCATCCTCAGACGATATGTCAGTTCTGAGCGAACGATTCAAAGTGTTGGAAGAGATGCTTCGTGCATGTGTGATAGAATTCGGTGGCATTGGGATTAGCTCTTGCCCTTAGCGAGTTTTCATACAAATAATAGCTATCACTCAAGCATAAATATGGACTCCCTTGAAAGCAGGGTCTGGTAGGAGATGTAGGTCTCCCATTGGTTGGTTTGATTGCATTCGAAGTTAGGACCTTGGGGGTACTGATCTTTTGAGAGATATTCGATGGAGAAAGTGAAGTCCATCAAAGAAACGCTTTAGCGGCACAAAGTAGACAAAAAAGAATATGCAGATCGAAAGGTTAGAAGATTAGAGTTTCATGGAGGGTGAACAAGTCTGTTGAAAAGTTTCACCAATGAAAGGGGTTTGATGCGGTTTGGTAAAAGAGGCAAGCGAAGCCCAAGGTACAATTGGTCCCTTTGAAGTACTCTAACGAGTAGGGGAGGTGGCTTATGGAGTAGCTTGCCCCAGGGCTGTCCGGAGTACGTCTCCGGGTTGTTTCATGTGTCGATGTTGAAAAGATACCATGGGGAGGGAAATTACATTTTATCACGTGGGATTAAGTTTGGCTTGATTGAGAACTTGTCTTATGAGGAGGAGCCTGTTGCTATTGTAGATAGAGAAAGTTCGCAGGTTGAGGTAAGAGAGGATTGCATCCATCAAGGTTGCAAGGAAGAAAAGTCGACCGGTTGAAGACGCCACTTGGGAGAAGGAGGCAGATAGATGACTGTGAGAAGATACCCACATATGTTTACAGATTCAGGTATTCCTTTTCGCCCTTGTTTCCTTCTTAGGGATCGTTCGGGGGGAACGACTACGCATGGGTAAATTGGTATCTATTGTAACGACATGTTAGTCGTTTTGAGCCAACAGATTTATTCTGGAAAACTCGGCAGAGTGACGGAGGCAACGCGGACCGTCAAGGGCACGACGGACCGGTGTGGAGGTGGCGTTTCAAAATACTTAGACAATCTGAAATGGGTCGGACTGAAAATGGAATTCTCTGAAGTCAGGACGGATGGCAGGACGGACCGTCGCAAGGCTCGACGGGCCCGTAACAGGCCATCCACTTAAAAAAAGTCTCTGGACCTTGTGACGCGATAGGCAGACGGGGATCTGTCGCAGGTCACGACGGCCCGTCACGGTCTACGCAATCCCAGTTCGGGTAGGATTCTGTACACATTTTTAAGGGACGTTTTTGACTATGTTCCTGCTTTACATTATAAAGTAGAGGGTGATGTTAAATTTAAAAACCAAGGGGGGGGGGGGGGGGGGTTATAATACTGGGGGTTTTTTTAAAAGAGGTAACCTTAAGTTTAATTAGTGGGATTATTAGAGCCATCTTTAAACTTAAGTATATAATAATTGGGTAAAAGAAAGAGGGTTTGAATAAAGAAAATAGAAAGAAACAGCACGAGAGAGAGAGAATCGATCAGGGATGAACGAAGCTTTGGGAGGGGAGGATAGCTTGTTGATCACGATTCTTCGGTGGAGGTAGGTTATGGTTTTCTTTACCACTAATCGTAGTAAAACTTGAATAGCGAATGATATGTTTGAGTAGTATATTAAGTCTTCTATAATGCTTAATTGCGTGTAGGCATGATGTGATCCTATATATAGATGCATGGATGTGATTAAAATCAAGATGGATGAGCTTTATTGAATCTTAAATCTTGAAGAAACCCTAATCACTTGTTTAATGATGATGCCTGGTATAAAAGAAGGCTTGATACAAAATTATATAATGAGATTGATGATGCCTGGGATAAAAGAAGTGATGAAATTAGGGGATCGGGTGCCACGTTGCGGTACCTAACCAGGGGATAGAAATAGAGGATCGGAGTGTTCACGTTCGACACAGGGAGAGAGAAGATGAGGATAAGAGTTCACCGTTCCGACCACCAGGATAGTATATGGATCGGAGAAGTGTCACGTTCCGGACACCAGGATAGATAGGATCGGGTTCCACGTTCCGGGGTACCAGGATAGAAAATAGAGGATCGGGATGGCCACGTTCCTGGTCCAGGATAGAATAGGGGATCGGAGTTGTCACGTTCCGACCCACCAGGCTAGATGAGGAGCGGAGTGGCAAGGACCGACACGAGAGTGAATTAATATAATGAATATTGAAAGATACTTTTAATATACTCAATCTAAAGACATGTTTACACAACCAAACGAGTATGATGAGGAGGCGTTGGGAGTCCTTCATTGGATGTGCTTGGTGTTGTAACCAAGGAGTAGGTAATGTAAATGATGCATGTAGGTATGTTGATTTTTTATTGATGTACTAGAGATATACTGTTTTCTATTTTTGAGGTGGCGATGATACTACTCAGTACTTGTGGTTGTTAATGGACCCCTACTTTTTAGTTTTCCTTTTGTTTATTTGTGTAGTGCAACAAAACGTGCCGTCATTCTTCGACTAAACAGGAGTTCAAGCCAGTTTCGTCCACACCGGATTTCAGGGTGAGCTAACGCTTCTAGCTTGGACTGGATCTCTTCCATCATGTCTTGAGCCTTGAAGTTTCGGCATTAGACATAGCTTTTAGTGTATTTTAGCTTCTAGAATACTCTTAGTTTAGTAAATGATCATAGAGTTCTTGTGGTGATGGACTTCCAGATTTTGGGGAATTAATAGATGTGAATTTTACAAGTTATTGAATTATCTTTTATTTATGAGTTTAAGTCTTCCGCATGTCTTTAGTCGTATTAAAATTGAAATGATACTACGGTTTAGATTGGTTGGTTCGCTCACATAGGAGGGTAAATGTGGGTTGCCAGTCGCGGCGGCTCGGTTTTGGGTCGTGACAATAACCTACTGAACAAAGCAGCTAGATAGAAATCAAATACGCTTTTCACTCTAACTGAACCTCCTAAAACTACAACTTGCGCAAAAGTTAGTCCAACCTAGTAATTCTACGGTTCATGTGCCACATGTGCCAAATATTCATAGTTCAACAATCAAACAAATCAATCCTAATGACAAGTAGTTCATTTATCATAAAAAGTACATCAATAACAATACACAATGCACTAGTAAATCACCCATAAACATCAAATGTATTATGTCACAATGATAGTCACTAGCATAAACTATTTCCCATAGACTCTATAAAACTCGTCAGAAAGTATCTTTACATGATAACACTTTCCGTCAATGACCTCGGCATAATAACACTCACCGATAAAAACTTCTTCATAATAACACTCCCCGGTCAAGATTCGACATAATAACACTCGTCAGCATAGACCCTGGCATAATAACTTATCACATGTCTCATTATAATATTTACCATCAATGTGTACAAGTAATATCTCTCCACATGAAAATAACACCAAATCATAAATCAAGTCCACAATCATGCTTTCAAGCATTTTTTTCAATTTATTAACAAGGGTTACAATAAGGAAATTCACATCATCATGTTCATCACATAGTCTTTTTTCATGTAAACCCCTCTTTATTCATTTAGATATAATAAGTGATCAATTTAAGCCCTGCACCTCTTTCCCATTACTCCGAAAATGCAATCAACGAAGAAAGCATACACATTTTCCTAGAAAGTACAAGGTTTAGGAAGCCACTTGACTTAAATGAATCAATAATCACTCCAAGATTTGAGTCTTCCTCTTTCAGTCACTTTCAAAGCCACACAATCTACAAATAAATAGTATTCAAAATCACTTTCCAAAAACAACAACACCCACAACAATTCCATTGAAGGTGGGTCATTTAACACAATAACCAATTCAAAAATAAGGTCTGAATCTGAATTTTAATACTTGGCAACATTAACTCCAAACTTTAGAAAATCATTAGGGAAAATAGTTTTGAGAAAAGTTTTAACATCAGTTCATAAACTCACTTTTACGTTGAAAATTTAGAGTTGAGAAACATTAACAAAAAATTTATCTCGAAAAACCCACTTGAAATCTCCTCTACTGGGTTCTCCAAGCTCCAAAAATGAAAAGGGGGAAGATTCCTGAAATTTGAATTTAAGCATTGCCAATTATCCTTCACAACCAAGAACCCCTTCCAGTGAATGCAAGTTTTAATGACATGGACTTTTTCAAATGTGGCAGGTCTCCCGTGAACGCAGTCAAGATTCCATGATATGCGGGGTTTTCATTCCTTGCCCTACGTGAATGCTTAACATGCACCGCAAATGCAGAGGGTTGCACCACAATACAAACAAACAACCAACTTAAAAATCATCGAAATGACCCTTGGTTTTGAACCCCCATTCACACAAACTACATATTTAAATCAATTATACTCAATGATTCATACTTAGTGAAACCATCAAAACACAAATCCGGGGTTTTCCTGAACCGACATCTATGTAGACCACTAGAAACTAATTTACACCTAAAAAGACAAAAAAATGTAGTACCTCTCAAAAATCATCAAGACCTCACCTAGGTCTAAAATCATATCACAAATCCAATAAAACTCCCAAAATCCCGATCCAAGCATTTGAACCCCAAATGTTGACCAAAGTAAACCAAAATGCTAAAATTCCATAGTTTCAAAACTTAGTACCTCAAAACTCAAAAAGACTCGTAAACTGACACTAACTATTCTCACTGATCAGATTTCACATTTAGGGACTGATGGAATTGACAAAATTTTATTCCAACACTTGAAACTCCTAAATACACTGAAAGACTTTCTTGACAATTACTTAGCCTTTCAAATTCAAAACTTACGAAAAATCTCAACTTCAAGCTCAAATTTCCAAATCAATTTTTGAAAAGTCAAACATAAAAGGCTCGGGGTCTATATCGAGAGGGAAAAAGGTTAATTTTCACAAAAATTAAAAAATTACTGATCGGGTCATTACACCATCCACCACTAAAAATCATGTTCGACATCAAATATAAAACAAAAGAAAGTACCTGGGACATAGAATAGTTTATGATACCTAATATATATATAAGACTATGTCTCCTAGGTCACCTCACCGACTAAAGGATGCTACCACTGCACCTTTACTAAAGCAATGTCTTTGGTCCTATGTTTTAGGACCTGCCTATCCAAGATGATTATAGGCCCCTCTTAAAATGATAAGTCTTGAACAAACTTAACTGAGGGAAAGTACATTGGACTCATCTGGCACGTACTTCCAAAGTATGGAGACATGAAACACGTGATACAGAGCTGACAAACTAGGTGGAAACACCAACTTGTAGGCCACCTCTCCCACAAGACTCAAAAATCTCAAAAGGTCAATGAATATAGGACAAAGCTTTCCTTTCATTGTATACCTCATCACAACTTTCATGGGTGACATTGAGAGCCAAAAATTATCACACTCTATGAACACTAGGGCTTGAACTCTCTGATTCACATAACTCTTCTATTGAATCTGGGTTGTCAGTTATCTACCTTGGATCATAGGAACCTACGCCATATCATCTCTAAGAAAGTTTGTATCCAATGAGTCAATCTCAGCTGAATCAAACCATCCAATCGGAGATCTACACCAACTTCAACGCCTCAAAAGGGGCCATTTGAAAAATGGAATGTTAATTGTTGTTATCGGAATACTATGAAACACCTGAATTGTCTTCTTAGAGTGACAATATTTATGAGGATGGAAGGATGTACACATATCTAATCGAGTACCCAAACCATTTTAGCAGAGCCTTCCAGAAATGGGATGTGAAAAATGAACCTCGATTATAGACAATAGAAATTGGACTCCTTGACTAATATAATGACCGACTAACTTATCTTCCATATACTTCACCTAAACATTGATGAAATCGGTGGACTTGGTAAACCTATAAACCACCGCCAAATGGAGTCATTACCACCCACGGTTGTAGGTAGTCCCACACCAAAGTCCATATTAATTCGTTCCCACTTCAAAGAAGGAATAAACATCCTTGATGATATACCTCAAGGCTGCTAGTGCTCACACTTGACTTGTCTACAAGACAAACACCCCAAAATATCTGCAATATCCCGCTTCATACCACACTACTAATAGTGTTATCTTAGCTCATCATACTTATTCGCCGCACCCGGATGAATGGAATATCGGGAAAAATGGACCTCCTCAAGAATATGTATAATCAAATCTCCCACCTTAGACACACAAATATTTCCTCTCATCTGTAAAACACCATTAGAGTCAAGTACAACCTCTTTAACTTCCCCTCTCATTAACTTGTCTTAAATTTGACATAGTTTCTCATCATCAAATTGACGCTAACAAATATGGTCAATAAGGAAGAACGATTCTTAATAAAAGCAATCAAACCAACCATCTCCTTAATATTCTACAAACATATGAGATTGTAGGCCAATCTATGAACATCTCTAGCCAATGGTCTCTCCTCCACACTAATAGCGACAAGATCTTTCATTCTAAAAGTATTTCTACTCAACTCAAAGCATCGGCCACCACCTTGGCCTTCCCTGGATGATACAAGATGGTGATGTCATAGTCTTCGGGCATCCCAAACCATTTGCGTTGCCTAAACTTTATATCTCTCTAACTGAAGATATATTGATGACTGTGATGATTTGTGAAAAACCTCACAATAAAATCCATACAAGTAATGTCGCGATAGCTTAACCAGAAACACTACGGCTACCAAGTATAAATCATGGGAATGAAAGTTCTCTCATAGGCCTTCAACTGCCTAGAAACATAGGTTAACTTACCCTTCTATATTAGAACACCTCCTAACCCAACTCCAAAAGCACAAAAATAAATAGTGAAATCCACACGCTCCTTCGGTAAAGTCAAAATAAGAGTCGATGTCAACAAGCTTTTGAAATTTCTCCTCACACTCATAATACCACTGTAAGTCACATTCTGACATGTAAATCTAGTCAAGGAAGATGCAATAACAGAGAAGCTCTGCACAAGTCATCGATAATAGCTTGAAAGTCCCACAAAACTCTGTATCTCAGTAGTTGGTGTAGGTTTGGTCCAACCCCTCACTACCTCAATATTGGCTGGTTCAACCTGAAGACCCTCCTTGGACACCACATGTCCCAAAATTCCACAAAATTGAGCCAAAACTCACACTTTTGACAACTTTACATTAGACTTCTCTTCCCTCAATCTCAATCTATGGAGTGCGATCCTCAAATGCCGATCATGATCCTCTTCAGTCTTGGAGTACACTTAGATTTAATTAATGAAAATTACCACAAAGGTTTCTAATTAAAGCTAGACCAGCTCGTTCATCAAATCTATGAACACTGAAGGGGCACTAGTAAAATTGAACAACATCACAAGAAACTCATAGTGACTGTAATGAGTCATAATATTTCTTTGGGATGTCTGATGCCTGAATCTTTAGCTGATGATAAATAAATCTTAAGTTAATTTTAGAAAACATAAATGCACCCTAAATCTGATCAAACAAATTATCAATATGTGGAAGATAGTTGTTCTTCACTTTCCCCTTGTTCAACTATCAATAATCAATACACATCCTCATGAATCGATCTTGTTTATTAAAAATACACATGAGCACCCCATGGAGAAATACTAGGAGATAAACCCCTTATTCAACAAATTATACAACTGATCCTTCAATTCCTTTCACAACTGATCCTTCAATTCCTTTCAGCTCAGCTGGAGCAATATAATAAGAAGGAACACAGATGGGCTTCGTGCCCGACTTTAAGTCAATGGAAAAGATAGTATCCCTATCAGAGTTTTACCTAGAAGATCAATAGGAAGCACATATGCAAGCTCTAGAACTACGACTACAAAATCCATAGGAGGTGGCTCAATACTAATATCCTAAATGTTAGAAGACAAGTAGCACAAACATCCTCTATTGATGAATCTTTGAGTTGTAATGAATGAGATAACTTGCTAGGGTAAGAACCACTAGGACCCATACACTCAACTCCTGAGACATCTAACATTGCTAAGTAAAAACATTAGCATAGCAGTCTAGGATAACATGATGCAGACATAGCCATACCGAAATAATATAAAAGTCTACCATCCCTAAAATGATCAGTTTTACCCAAGTATCAAACCCGACCAAAGAAAAAAGATACAATCGATACACAACTAAAGATTCACCCACTGGTGTAGAAATATGAATATGCACATGCATTCAATCAGACAATATATCAAACATATTAACAAAATAGGTAGATATATATGAGAAAGTAGAACCCGAATAAAAAAATAGAGACATATATCGATTACAAACTGGGACGATACCTATATATTGTAATCACATCATCCAAAATCTTACCTTATAGCCTCCTTGGGAAAACATAACATTGTCTCTCTAGACCACCTCCAGTTTGAGTGCCTCTGTGACCTCCGCTCTACTTAGTTGTAACACCACTATCAGAAGCCCTCCCGTATCAGTGGGACTAACCTCTAGTTTGACCCCCTAGACAAAGGCATTTTACTTCTTTCTAGAGAAGTAAAATAAATATGTTAGAGTCTTGATGAGTGCATCAGTAAAGGACATTGTGGAGTCATGTGACCTGGATATCAACTCTTATAAGAAAATCATTGAGTGGAAGAGTGTTGTTGTGAATTAGATGAGCAACCATCGCTACGTTAGCCAAAACAAAACACCCTGGCTATGTTTTCCCACTCTTAGTTGTTGGCATAGATACATGAACATGCCCATAGGATTGGAAAAAGCTATGACCTTTTTGTGAATCTCTACCTGTAGATAAGGAATAAGAAAATTGACCAGTTGATCGAGACTTTTTAGGTTCCTAAAACTCCTTTCTACTTATCAACTCTGCCTATTTGGCAGTGCTCATGATAAACCTGAAGAATTCCCCTTCTCATGATTCTACAAAAACATAAGATCTGATGGATAAAGTCAACCCTCTCACAAACCTTCATACTTTTTCCGCCTCATCTGGAACAATATTCATAGCATGACTGAATAACTCGTAAAAGTGGGCCTCATATTCTTATCAAACAAGCTATTTTATCTCAAGTCCTCAAATCTCAAACAGTTTTCCTCCCTTACACTACAAGAAATGAAGTACTCTTAAAGTAGAAGAATAATGTATCATATTCAACCGAGGAGATCTAACTAGTCTAGACCTCACATAAGTCCTCCATCACTCATTAGGGGGTCTGTGAAGCTGAAGTGGAAGAAAATTAACACCAGTATTCATTTAATATACACGTTGCCTCTAGAATATCATGCCACAAGGTCAATAAATCATGAGCATCCTCACTCTTACCATCCTAAAACAGGGGTGGTTTTAGCTTGTGAACCTCTCTTAATCAGATGATGTCATAATAACCTTAGGAGAATTTTGTGCACCAATATTCAGTGCAGGAACCAATTATTGTTGACCCACCTGATAATATATAATCGGACCCTACTTTTGACCTTGGGTTTGTACCGCCACCCTCATTTGAGAACCTTATGGTATGCATGACTCACCATATCAAGATAAGTTCTCTAACATACCTATCATCCTCAACAAGGTATCTTGGATCAAAAGAGCTTCTTACTCTTGAGGGACCTAATCATTAATGACCTTAATCTTTCGCTTAGGAGAGCCTTTCTATCTTAGACTATAGCTGGTGCCGCTCTATGGGCACGACTTCTCACCAATGCTACTCTACAAGCAGCTTTTATAACTCGATCCGTACCCCTACCTTTAGTTGGGGTCTCAACAAATTCCTTGGGGACTATCTCTCCCTACCACCAGAAATAGGAGCACTAGCCCTCGATATCAGTCAAACAATAGTCGGTAACTTAGCACTAGTGAAGGTAACCACAACATAAGATAACAAAGAATGAATAAAAAGAGATTTTCCTAAAAGTTCTTGTAGTCCTCAAATATAAGTACAGACATCTACGTACCGATCCTTGAAAATCTCTTAGACTTTGCATGTACACACGAAAGACTTATTAACATGATTCTCTGATACCATTTATCATGAATGGACGCGGTGGCACTCATTGAATCCCACCAAGATAGTTTAGCTTCAAACTCAACAATACTAAAATAAAATGTCTTTCAGTTATACTCAAAATCTGTTATTTCATATACATACTTTAGATAATCATGATTTAGATGCTTCTGGATAAGTTGTCTTTCAAATTATTTTTAATTATTGTAATTTATGAGCTATTTAGTACTTATATGTTATCATTTTGATTCATTATTTTCAGATTATTACTATTTCCAGTTTATATTCATGTTTTTTGTTGGAAGTTATACTTAGAATTTTGATCAATATCTGTGAACCTTTTGTAGAAATCCCTAGATCAAAGAACTATGTATTGTCATAGGATTTGTCTTAATAGACATTAATTTAGTGGATTCACATTACTCAATTATTACATCCCCTCCTATGGAATGTATCGAACACCCTCTTTTCGATATGGGACAGTACAATGAACAACATATAGCAACTCACAAGGTTTATATCAGTTTTAGTATCCCCACAGTTTAGACTTTCATATTATTGCTTGGACCTTGCATTCATTTATTTCAATTCCAATATCTATTAGTTGCATGTTGTATTACGTGGTCATTGCATTGTATTTCAGCTCCATATTCAGTGTAGCATTTCAGATTAATCATGCTTAGATTTACTGATTATCATGCATATCTCACGTATTCATACATTCAGAGTATTGACCGCATATTTCTTTTACCAATATTTTTCATGTAATGTTGATAGTCGGATCACAACTTTCAGCTAGCAGGTGATGATCTCTCTTAATTCGAGGACTCGAGTTAGTTGTCTTAGAAAGTTTTTTCTTTTTGTATGTATTGATTAAGGGTATCAGGGTCATGTCCTACTACATATAGTCAGTATTAGTAGATGTTTTATAGACGGTATCAATACAAACATTCAAATCAAGGTTAGTTTGACAAGACTTTACTCAAGATCAATGTCTTAGGCCTAAATCATACCCCAAAAGCTAGCTCAAAGGAAGGAGGATTGCCCAATCCTTATAAGGAGTCCACCCATCTCATTAACCACCAATGTGGGACTTTTGTCATTCTTTCACACTCCATCTCATGCCCAGTGCTTAGCATCTAGTGCGTGTGCAATTTTAATTTTTGGGGGTCCCAACATCGGATGAGACGAACCCTGCTCTGATACCATGTGAAATTAAGTCTTAGGTCTAACTCACACCCCAAAAGCTAGCTCAAAGAGAGGATGATTGCTCAAGCCTTATAAGGAGTCCACCCATCTTATTAACCACCGATGTGGGACTTTTGTCATTCTTTAACAAAGAATAACATCTATTAGAGTACTTTTATCTTTGGCATCTATATTTGATTTGTATGTACATCAAATGGATGCTAAAATTGTTTTCCTAAATGGAAATTTAAATGAAGAAATCTATATGAAACAACGTAAAGGATTTATTCATAAAGTTTGAGGCTTGTAAAGTTTCTCTGTGATTTGATACAAGCACCAAAACAATGACATGAAAAATTTAATAGTATGATATCATCAAATGGGTTTGTATATAACACTGTTGGTAAATGTATTTACTCTAAATTTATGAATAATTATGGAGTTGTTTTTTCTTTACGTGTTGACAGGTTGATTTTTGGCACAAACATGCTTGAAATCTCTGAAAATAAGAAGCATCTAACTCCATTCTTTAAAATGAAAGATTTGAATGAAGTAGAATATCTTATGGATTCCGAAACTTAAAGGGTACAAAATATTAACAAAAATTCCAAAATGGTATATAAAATTTTATATTAACCAAACGGTAAAATCGCTGCAGGAGCAGCGGACTTTTATCACAATGAAAAAAGTAAAATCGCTGCCTGAGCAGCGATTGCAAAAATTTTTTTTTTAATCAAACCAAAAATGAAATTTCTGTATGCCTAGCCAGCGATTTAAAAATTTTGCTTCTTACAAAATCGTTGCGTGCAGCGATTTCATTTTATTTTTTTAAAAATAAGTTATATCACTTCCAGTGCAGCGATTTGTAAAAAAAAATTAAAAAATTTCTTGATAAAAAGCTATCCTGGACTGCGTTTTATCAAATTTTTTTTCTTAAAATCGCTGCACTGGCAGCGATATACCTTATTTTTTTTAAAAAAAAAATATAATTAAAAATAAAATGAAATCGCTGGCAAGGCAGCGATTTGTAAGAAGCAAAATTTTGAAATCGCTGCTTAGGCAGCGATTTCATTTTGTTATTAAATTTTTTTGTTTTTTTCAAAATCGGTGAGGAGCGATTTTATTTACGAGTTGAGGAAGTCGCCCCCACTGAACCTGCAGGGCGATTTTTACCGTTTTGGTTAATATAAAATTTATATATCATTGTGGATTTTTGTTAATATTTTGTACGTTTAGTTTCGAACTCATATCGATGTATAAAAGTCCAGAGAAATAATAAGGAAGATGATTGACGTTATCATAAACCTACCATATGAGAAAGATACCGTAACTAAGGTTCAATGATTTGGATATAGAGGAATTAAAAACTTTTTATATTATCTAAAGCTTGCATAAAATATTAACGGACCGTTTAGTCGTTTTGAGAAAAACAGATTTTATTATGGAAAATGGCGATGGGGACGGGAAGGCCACGACGGGAACGTCAAGGGCACGACGGACCGGCGTGGGGGTTCGTTTCAAAAAACACTTAGAAAACTGAAAATGGGTACTGGAACATCACTCTCTGGACCGTCACACAAATGCAGGAAGGGACCGTCCACAGGCGTGACGGGGACCGTCATAGAGTTTCTTTTGATGGATTGTCTCTGACGGTGTCCGACGGACAGCAGGACGGACGTCGGCAGGCGCCGACGGCCCGTCCCGGGCTACGCAATCCCAGTTCGGGTCGGATATTTTCTTTAACACTTTTAAGGGACGTTTTTGACTATTCATGCTTAATTATTAAAGTTATTAGGGTTAATTGTTAATAAGCCTAATTACTGGGGGTTTTAAAGAGGTAACTTAAAGGTAATTAGTGGATTATTAGTGCCATGTTTTTAAAAACTTAATTATATAAAATATAGGGTAAAAAGAATAGAGGGGTATGAATAAGAAAAAATAGTAAAGAAAAGGGAAGGAGAGAAAGTCGACCGAGGAAAGAGGAGGGAGAAAAACGAGGCAGAAAACAAAGCGTGGGAAATTGCTTGCTTGAGCACTAATATTCGGTGGAGGTAGGGTAGTTATGGTTTATGTTACGATAATCGTAGTAACTCTAATAGTCGAATATTATGTTTTGATAGTAGTGTAAACCCTTGTCTGTGCTTAAGTTGTAGGATTGCATGATTTATGATTATGAAATTTGTGATGATTAACAAAGCATGATGAAGCTATTGAATCCCAAATCTTGAAAAGACCCCTAGTCGCTTGATATATTATATAATGAGGAATGATGATGCATTAGTGTTAAAAAAGAAGGCTTGATGGAATTAGGGGATCGGGTGCCACGTTCCGGTTACCAGGAGAATAGAAATTGAAATGAGGTCGGAGTGAGAGTGTCACGTTCGACACCAGGATAAGAATATGGATCGGGTTGCAAGTTCCGGGGTACCGTGGTAGAAGGAATATGAGGATCGGAGTGTCACACGTTCCGACACGGATAGACTAGGATCGGGTGCCACGTTCCGGTACCAGGGTAGATGGAAGATGAGGGACGGAGTGTCACGTTCCGACACCAAGGATAGATAATGGATCGGGTGGCCACGTTCCGGTACCAGGATTAGGAATGAGGATCGGAGTGCCACGTTCGGCAACCAGGATAGAAATAGAGGATCGGGAGTGTCAGTTACCGACACAAAGAGGAAAGAAAGATAATGAATCTTGAAAAAGATAATGGATATACCAATCTAATGAACTTAATTCCCAAATGAGTTAGGTATTGAGGCTGAGTCTTCATGTGTGAACTCGGTTTGTAGTTAGTGATTGAATTGCAGGTTGTTATTGCCTACATGTTGAGTATTGTAGTGAATTTACAGTATTATTTGGATATATACGTTCCCTATTTTTGAGTGGGCCGATGATAATATTACTCAGTAAAGTTGTGGTGTACTGACCCCACTACTTTCAGTTTTCCTTTGTTATTTGTGTAATGCAGGCAACGTTCTCGTCAACTTCAACTCAACAGCAGATTAGCCAGTCTTCACTTCATCGGAAAAGTCCGGGTGAGCTAATGAGGTAGCTTGGACTGGGTCTTATTCGTTCAGAGGTCTTGAGGCTTGAACTTCCGGCATGGACTTAGCTTTTTTAGTTATTTTGTTTTCTTAAAGACATTCCTAGTTAAGTAATTTGAGATAGATGTCTTGTGATGATGACTTCAGATTTTTGGGGTAATAAATAATAGTATTGAATTGTTTTTATTAATGAGGTTAAGTCTTCCGCATATGCTTCTGTTGATTATTATCTTGATAATGGTTAAAGGGTTTAGATGGGTTGGTTCGCTTCACATAGGGGGTAAATGTGGGTGCCAGTCGCGCTCTCGGGTTTTGGTCGTGGACAACTGTTGGTATCAGAGCATTAGGTGTCATTGGTATCATCACACAAGAACAGTCTAGTAAGAGTCTTAAGAACCGGGTAGGGGGGACGCCTTTTACTTTCCTTTGAGAGGCTATAAGAATTTAGGAAATTTCACTCTTTCATCTTCTTGCGTCGGCTACTACTTGAGTTCCAAATTGGTATCTGGGCGATACGAAATTGTATCTGACCATCTTCACTCTATTCGCAGATGGTGAGAACTAGAAGCAACGACCGCAACCGCAGCAACAACGGAAAGACAAAAGAAACCGATGAGCCAGCCCAATGGGGCTGTATCGAGGAGAGCAACGGCAAGAGCAGTGGGAGAGGTGTGGGAGGACGTCCTCTAGAGGAAGAGTACCAGAAGCACCTAGCCCATCTGATAATAGGTGGTGACTCCTCCCAACAGACGAGGAAGGTGATAAGAGAGGGGGGGGGAAGTGGGGAGAATGAACAAGGCAGCAGAAGGAGGAAATGCAACACAACCTAACCCCAGAGATGATCCAACCAATACTTCTTATCCTTAGTGGGTTATCCGATCAGGGTCAGGCAACTCCAAGTGGTTCTTACACCAAAACTCCGGTTAAGAGTACGACATGCGGCTACTATGGCTCCCCGCATGATTGCATCTTCGGAATAGGCACCATTTCCATGCCTGACTACTGGGCCTATTAT
Source organism: Solanum habrochaites (assembly GCA_027704765.1). Classification (NCBI taxonomy): domain Eukaryota; kingdom Viridiplantae; phylum Streptophyta; class Magnoliopsida; order Solanales; family Solanaceae; genus Solanum; species Solanum habrochaites. Next base: position 13,429,937 of record JAKWJA010002497.1, read on the forward strand.
GACATAATGATCAGCATGAACTTTTCAGTAAGTTCTTGAAATGAAATTGAAACCGTCCTAGTCTGTAAACGGCGCGCAGACCAGAGGATGCCTACGATTTTCTGGTTGATTGTCATGAGCTACTACACAAGATGGGTATAGTATAAACGGTTGGCGTTGAGTTCGTGAGCTATCAGTGTTCAAGGGCACACGCCAAAAACGTTAGGGGGGGTCACATGTTGAGTGCAAACCAACAGAGGCAACACCTAGACTTGGGAATATTCTCTACCCGTTATGGAGAAGTTAGAAGTATTATCCCAAGGACTTTGAGAGAGTAGGGACAAAAAGGGACGAGTTCTTGAGTATAGAGGCAAGGAGGGATGACAAGTTAACGCGTATGAGGCTAAAGTTCGCGCAATATCAAGATTTACGCCACTCAATTTGTTTCAGTACCACAAGAACGGATCTCCGTTTTTGTGAAAGGGGTTGAGGTAGAGTGCGGATTCACCCTTACAGGTGTAGCGGGGCTCTTACGGCACATCCTTTCCAAGAGGTGGTACTAGGACTTTATTGATAGCGGTGGAAGGAGTGATGGAGTGAAGCCAGACGACTTCACCCGACATCGACATCGAAAAGGTTTCGAAGGGGAGGAGAGTTTAATGGTCTACTCTAGAGGACAGAGCTCCGGAGGGTTACTCAAGTCGACCCCCCAATTCAGTCTTCACCTAGCAGGGCTGCTAGTTGGGGGTCCACCTCAGAATGTCAACACTACTCGAGAGAGACCTATTGCATGCAACCCGCCGGTGTTATGGATGTGGGGATGGGTTGGACAACATCAAGAGGGGTTATTGTCCAAACCAGAGTTACAGAAAGCTCCAACTGCTAGAGGTAGAGGTGGTCATGGTAGAGGCCGCTTTTCTGGAGGCGGTGGTGGCGAGGTAATGTGGTCATCACAACGGCAGAGGTGATGGGCAAAAAGGAAGCCACTAATACCGCCAAATGGTAGGGGCAATGGAAGACCAAACGAGAGGGCCCATTGTTCGCTTTTCCTGGGAGATCTGACTACGAGGGCGTCTGATGTTGTTATCACAGGTTATCTTTTGGTTTTTATTGCATGGTCGTATTATTTGACCCTTGGCTCCACGTTTTCAATGATCTTCAATCATTGCTAAACATGTCTTAAAAAAAATTGCTGTGAATTACTTGGACATGCCTATTCGTGTTTATAAAACCGAGGGGGTGCGTTGTGGGGTAGTTTGATTCGAAAAGGTAACATAGGTCTTGTTGGTGAACTTTGTGGGAGGAAACACTTATGTAGATTTGTGTATTTAGAAATGGCTTGACGTTGATGTAATTATGGGTATGACTTGCTTCTCAAATGCGATTTGGATTGTAATTGCTAAATTACGTGTGACATGGCCAAGCCTGGGACAGATCCAGTTAGGGAAGATGTGGGAAGGGGAGAGGGAAGGGGACTACACTTCAAAAGTCCGTGTGCGTATTCAATCTCATTCCTTTCGTGCATAAGAAAAGAAAACATGGTAGTAACAAGGTGTTTATTGTGGCTTAGCTTTCTTGGCAACATGTCTCAAGGACGCGGGGGACAACTTCCCATAGTACTTCGATTGAGTCGGTTCGGGTTGGAGTCCGTGGTTTCTTGAGGTGATTCCATGCAGATCTTCGGGTGAGTGCCCCAGACAGGGATATTGCTCTGTATCGATCTTGAACCGGGCACACGCCCCATTTCTATACCCCCGTATGAATATAGAATGGCTCCCGCGGAGGCTTAAGAGGAGTTTGAAAGGCTCATACGTTCAAGAGTTGTTGAAGGCAAAGGGCTTCATTGAGACCAAGTGCATCTCCTTGGGGTGCTCCGTTTTGTTGTGTAAAGAAGAAAGATGGGCGTTGGCGGAGTGTATAGGACTACCGGGCGGAAGTTGAAAAACAATGGTGACTATAAAGAACAAGTATTCCTCTTCCTCGCATTGATGACTTGTTCGTTCAGTTACAAAGGTGGCTTGTGTTCTTCTCTAAGAGTTTGACTTTGAGATCCGGTTTATCAGGTCAATGAAAATACGAGCAGACAGGAATGGGCCAAAGACTGGCTTTTAGAAGCCAGGTCAACCCGGGCGGTGTCATTGGGGCAGTAACGGGAATTGTGTAGTGAGGGTCTTTTGGGTACTTCTTGGACCGAATCGCCGGTGCTTGGCGTTAATGAGTTGGGATGAACGGAGATTGTTGGTTAAGCCATATTTAGATCTCTTTGTGATCGTATTATTGATGAGATACTGATATACTCCAAGAAAGATAAGAAGGAAATTGAGGGCATTTGAGAATGGTATTGGAAACGATTGAGGGAGAAAAACCGTTTAGGCCAAGTGCTCTAAGATGTGAGTTTTGGCTAGATGCAGTGTCCTTCTTGGGGCAGACGTGGTTTCTAAGGAGGAGTATAGGTGGATCCTTCAAGGATCGAATAGGTAGGAAAATTGGGTAAGACCTACTAATGTGTCAGTAAATCCCAGAGCTAAGTTGGGTTAGCTACTACGTTACCGCCCGATGTGTTAAGGGATTCTCTTCTATTGCTTCCCAAGGACGACTTGAGCTAAGCAAAATGTTCTTTGTGATGGTCGAATGAGTGCGAGGAGGAAAGCTTTCAGAAGATCAGAACTATGTTTGGACTAACTGGCACCAATCTCACCTTGCCAGTGGAAGGTAAGAATTTTCATTGTCTATTTGGATGCATCCTTCTCGGGTTGGGTGCAGTGCCTAAGAGCAAAGAGAAGAACGTTGATTGCTTATGCCTCAAGGACAATTAAAAAGTGCTATGAAAAAACTATCCAACTCATGACTGAATTGGCCGCGGTAGTGTTTGCATTAAGCAATGAGACACATTTATATGGGTGTTTAAAGTGTGAAGGTATACAAGGATCATCGTAGCCTTCAGTAGTCTTTACGCAGAAGAGAAAGATTGGAATTGAGGCAAAGGGATGGATGGTGGAATACTGAAGGCACTACGGATCATCCCACTATTTGTATCATCCGGGGAAGGCGGAATCTTCTGGGGCAGAGGCCGTGAGTAGAAAAGAGGGAAGCTGGGGAAGTCTAGCTCCATTTGCAAGGCCTCTAGACGCCCATTGGATAGAGAGGTTCGGGACTCTGGCTACCGACTTGATGAGGTTGGAAAAAATGAGAAGGGAGGGAAATGGTGGGCTAGTGTGAGTCAAAAAAAAAAGGATCTTCTTTTCTGACAACAAGATCTAAGGGAAAAAAAACGTTTCTTTGATGGATGATGAACTTAAGGCGAGGGAATCAGAGATAAAGTGTGCGGGAGAGCTAAAGAAGCAACAATAGACGCGGAAGGGTGTTGAGGATAAGGGAAGGGGTATGTGTACCCGCAGTGATGGATTTGATCAACAACCGTTCTGGCAAAAGCTACTAGTTCAAAGGTTCTATACATCCGGGTTGCAACCAAGATGTATCGCGACCTAAAACAACAACTTTTGGGGAGTGATGAAGCGAATATTGTTGGACTTTTTGCCAAGTGTCCACACTGGCAACAAGTGAAAATATGAACACCAAAGGCCCAGAGGAACACTTCAAAGATGCCCATTCCTGAATGGAAGGGGGAGGAGAATGCCAATGGACTTTGTTGGTTGGTCTTCCAACAGCACTGGGGAAGTTTGATTCAATTGGGTAATTGTGCGGAACAGATTGACGAAGTCTGTGCATTTCATTCCGGTTCAAGGTGACTCACAATGCAGAGAAGTTAGCCAAAAATCTACATCTCAGAAAATCGCTTCGATGCATGGGGTTCCACTACCATTATATCATAGAGGTACGCAGTTTACTTCTAAGTTTGGGAAAAAACATTGCAGCGAGAATTGGTATAGGTTGCGACCTTCGTACCGCGTTCCCTCCCAGACCATGTTCAGTCTGAACTGCGAACGATCAAGTTGTGTGGCGGATATGCTCGCGCAATGCGTGATAGAGTTTGGTGGCCTTGGGATAGCTTCTAACTTTGGCAAGAGTTTTCGTACAATAAAATCTATCACTCCAGTATTGATATGGCTCCATCTTGAAGCATGTATGGGAGGAGGTGTAGTGTAGATCCTCCCATAGGTTGGTTTGATGCATTCGAGGTTTAGAATCATTTGGGACGTGCTGGGGGTAAAGTCAGATCTCTTGAGGGATCGTTAGTAAGAAAAGGTGAAGGGCATTCATAAGAGCTTTAGCGAGCGCAAAGTAGACCAAACGGAGTATGCAGGACCGAAGGTTAGAGACTTGGAGTTCATGGAAGGTGAACAAGGTCTGTTGAAGGTTTTTCACCATGAAAGGGATGATGCGGTTGGCAAAAGAGGTAGCTAAGTCCCAGGGTATATTGGGACCATTTGAGTACTCAAGCGAATAGGGGAGGGGGCTTATGAATTAGCCTTTCACCAGGGCTTGTAGGAGTGCATCCGGGTATTTCATGTGGTCATGTTGAAAAGATACATGGAGATGGAAACAATACATTATCCGTTGGGACGCAGTGTTGTGGATGAGAACTTGACTTATGATAGAGGAAAAAAGTTGCTATTTTAGATGAGAAGTTCGAAGTTGAGGTCAAGAGAGATTGCTCCATCAAGGTTTGCAATGTGAAGAATCGACGGTTGAAGAAGCACTTGGGAGAAGGAGGCAGATAGGCGAGAAAAGATTACCCACATCTGTTTGCAGATCAGGTATTCCTTTTCGACCCGTGTTTCCTCTGTGATAGTTCGGGGCTCTTATACGGAACGATGGGTAAATTGGTCTCTATTGTAAAACGACCTGTTTAGTCGTTTTTGAGCAACAGATTTTATTCGGAAAAACGGCAGAGGTGACGGAGGCCACGACGGACCTCAAGGCACGACGGACACGTTCGTGGAGGGTGTCGTTTCAAAACACTTGAAAATCTTGAAAAAAATTGGGTACGAAATCGGGCCTCTCTGACCGTCACGCGAATCGAATGGGCAGGACGGACCGTCACAAGGCGGACGGACCGTCATAGAGTATTTTTGATGGAATTGTCTCTGGACGGTTCCGACAGACAGAAGGAGGACCGTCGCAGGCGCGACGGCCCCGTCACGGGCTACGCAATACCAGTTCGGGTCGGATGATGGCTTTACACGTTTAAGGGACGTTGTTGACTTATCCTGCTTTAATTATAAAAGTTATAGGGTTAATGTTATAAGCATAATTACGGGGGGTTCAAAGAGGTAACCTTAAGTTAATTATGGAGTATTAGTGCCATCTTTTAAAACCTTAATTATATAATTAATTAGGGTAAAAGAAAGAGGGTTTGAATAAAGACAAAAATAGGAAAGAATAAAGGGGACGAGAAAGTCGAACGAGAAAGAGGAGAAACGAGGAGAAACAAAGATTGGGAAATGCTTGCTTGATCACTAATCTTTCGGTTGAGGTAGGTTATGGTTTATGTTACGATAATCGTAGTGAACTCGTAATAGGAATATTAGTTGGGATAGTAGTTGTAAAACCCTGCTATGTGCTTAAGTGTATGGATGGCATGATTATTGATTTATGGAAATGTGATGAATTAACAAAGCTGTGAAGCTATTGAATCCCAAATCTTGAATAAGAACCCTAATTCGCTTGATATAGTTATATTAATGAGAATGATGATGCCTTAGTGTAAAAGAGGCTTGATGAATTAGGGGATCGGGGGTTGCCACGTTACTGGACCAGGATTAGAATGAAGATGAGGATGGCAGGTCACGTCCGACACCAGGATTAGAGGAAGGAATATGGATCGGGTGCCAACGTTCCGGACAGGGTAGAATGAATATGAGGATCGGAAGAAGTGTCAAGTTCCGACACCATGATAGAATATGGATCGGGATGGCCACGTTTCATGGTACCAGGGTAGTAGAATGACTATGAGGATGGCAGTGTCACGTTTCCGACACCAGGATAGATAATGGAATCGGGGGTGCCAGTTCCGGTACACGGATAGTAGGAATGGCATGCGGAGCGGCGTGCCACGTTCCGGCACCAGGATTAGAATAGAGGATCGGAGTAGTGTCACGTTACCGACACAAGAGGAAGAAAGATTAATGAATCTTGAAAGAAATGAAATACTCCATCTAATGAACTTAATTCCCAAATGAGTATGGGATGAGGCTGAGTCATCAGTGTGAAACTGGTTGTAGTTTGTAGTTATGATGGAATTCTGTTGTTTGTATTGATACATGGTGAGTATGTGTAGTTGATTACTTATTATTGATATATACTGTTCCCTCCCTATTTGAGTTGGCGATGATATCTATCAGTACGTGTGGTTTGTACTTGACACCCTACGTGCATGATTTTCCTTTTGTATTTGTGTAATGGCAGCAAACGTTCCGTCAAATTCAACTAACACCAGATCTAGCGTATTTCACGTATCGGAAAATTCAGGGTGAGCTAATGCGTCTAGCTTGGACTGGGTCTCTTCATCAAAGTCTTTGATGCCTTGACCTTCCGGCCTGGACTAGCTTTTTAGTTATTTGTTCTTAGACATTCCTAGTTAAAGTATTTATTGAGATCCAGATGTTCTTGTGATGTGCTTACAGATTTTGGGGATAATAATTAATAGTAGTTGAATTGTTTTTATTTAATGCGTTTAAGTCTTCCGCCTTATGTTCGTTGATATATCTTGAAATGTTAAGGTTTAGATGGGTTGGTTCGCTCACATAGGAGGGTAAATGTGGGTGCCTGTCGCGTCTCGGTTTTGGGTCGTGACAAAATATTGGAAGAACAATGACTCAATTAGAGTATACAAGTGCTTTATAATTTAATGTATGCAATATAATATAATGTAGTAGGTCTATATAGCATTTGTCGTAGGTAAACTTTCAAGCAATTCAAACATCATTCATTGGAAAGCTATAATTAGAGTACTTGTATATTTTTAAAAAATAAAACATTTGGGCATATGTTATAGTGATTTTCCTACCATATTAGAAGGATATTTGGATGTGAGTTGAATTACAGGTATAAATTAAAATAAGGTTACTTCAGGTTGGATATTTACTTTAGGAGGTGGTGCCATTAATTGGGCATCCAAGAAACAAACCAGTATTTCTCATTCCACAATGAAATTTGAATTAATTACATTACCCGATGTTGTAAAGGAAGTGGAATGGATAAGAATGATGTTACTAGATATAAAGTTGTGTACATAATCTATGCCAGTTATTTCCATATTCTTAAATAGTGATACTACTATGTTTGCAGCTCATAATAAAATATATAATGTAAAATCAAGATACATAAGCTTAAGGCATGCCAATGCTTTAAAAGACGGGGGCGTGAGGCGAGGTTTTTTATACCGTAAGGGGCGAGGCGTACCCCAAGACATGGGGCATAAGTTCCACAGATCTACGGGGCGTAGTCTCATGTATATTTAATTTTATCGTTTTATTACTAATTAAACTTCTGTAAATGATTTTATAAATAATTTCTTATGAAAAAACCTATAATATATAGAAATTATAATATGATTTTTAATTAAGATAAGCATTGATATTCTATAATAAAGAAAAAAAGTTCATATAATTACTATTTGAGAAATATCAGTACAACAATAATCATAAAATAAACGAAGATCTTAACTCTGCTCTCGCTCTCGTAAATAGATAGATATAAGATATATATAGATAGATATAGATAATATTATATAGTATATAGATATATATATATATATATATATATATAATATAGCTACGTACAATTACCCCCCACCCCCTTCACAACCATAAAGAAAAATAAACAATATACTTACAAGTTATATAGTATAAACACCAGTTTTCATCCCCTTATCAATATTTATAATAGTGGTGTATTCACTTTTCTTCATGTATCTCCGATTTATATAAATTTATAAGAATAAAATTTAGTTAAATAAAAAAATAATTAACAATAATTTTTCTATCTAGATTAGTTACTCTCAAGCTTGTTATCTTATAGATGTTAAAAGAGGTACGTATCATCATTTATTGAAGAAATGTGAAGGTTCAACAATTGTTTAATTAAAGATTTAACACATAATTAGTGTAAGATCTGTTAGGCGAGTCCGAGCGTTGGGCGTGCTTATGGCGTACAGTCGGGCGCTTAAGGCCTAAGTCTTGTAGAACTAAGTCCCACACTTGAGTCTCGAGGCGTTTTGCTAGAGCCCCGCCACAAGGCGAGCCCCGAGGCGAGTCCTAGAAGAGTCTTTTAAAACACTGAGGTATGCTTATACGCGAGACTTAGTTATCAGCGGAATTATAATTATAGTGTATGTAAGATCAAATAAGAATTTGACGGATCCATCTATAAAATCATAGAATAAAGATGTAGTACAACAAACTAGTGAAGGATTGAGGTTAAAACTCTTCAATTAACATAAGTAAGAGAAACTCAACTTTGAGTTAGTATACACTAATATAAGCTCAATGGATAATAACAAGTTATTTGAACTTTTTATAAACAAGTCTCCTCTCTTAAATCCTTGATTTCAGTGTACTATTTAGTGTTATGGGAGGAGTTTAAAAGCTAATAGATGTTTATAATTACAACGTGTCATGACTCAAAGTACACGTTAGATGTGATATGGTAGATAAGACCCCGAGATATCCCACACAAGACGCTCAACATACATCATACAAGATAAATAGAAAACTAAAATAGTTCAAGAGTAGCATTTCAATAAAAGAGTTCGAAAAAAGTAGCGGAAACCTAAATATAAGTCTCAAAGCCATCTATTACATCGAAGGGGTGATTTGAGACATAACTCATACATCACATACAACTCCAGAGGGTTTATTGTAGTGAAGTCCATTACTCTAGTTACCTTCATACCCACATTTGGGTTCACGGGAACCACAACCTCCTTATTGGCTCTAGTCGTCATGGCTTGAGTCACTTGTTCAGCCAAAGCGTCAATCAAAACTCAGGGAGCTTCTTATTCCATATTCTCTCCCCCGTTCCTGCTAGATTATGCCCTTCGAGTGGTCATATCCTAAAAAGCATTGGATAGGGATTAGGAGAGATACCCTATACAGTTAAACTCTCACGTGCGACTTAAGAGTAATGAAAAATGTAGAGTTTCATAAATATCTTATAGCCTCTCATTCATAAATACGATGCGCTTCACACTCATGAACAATACTCTACTCAACATGTCTTATGAGACTCGTATGACTTTTCTAAACCTTGAGCTCTAAATACAAAGTTTGTCATGATCCAAAGTACAACCTAGTGTAACATGGCATATAAGATGTCGAGAGGCCATACAAAAGTCACTTAGCGTAGATCATACAAAATAAATATAAAAACAAAAAATTCCAAGAGTAGCATTTCAATAAGAGAGTTCGAAAAAAAGTAGCGGAAGTTCAATGATAAGTCTCAAAAGGTCATTATACAATGAGGAAGGTTTGCGAAGATAACTCGATAATCATATACAATACCAAAATTAAAAAAAGACATGAACGTGCTAAAATTTATCCTCGGTCGTGGTTTGGAAACTGAACATGATAACTCACCACTCTTTAAATCTCTAAAGGGATCACTACCCATGAGTATGGGAGGTAGGAGCATGGGACCCTACATTAGTGAAACAATTTAGGCAAAAGTAGTAAATGAAATGTACCAAGAATGATAAAAATGCATCAGAGTTATGAAATCATGCTTCAAAATAGCCTTTACATGACATATAATGACCAAGCTAAATCATAAAATAACATGTTAGAAAACGCAAGTCATAGCCATGATCAATGCAAGCTAAATATCTTTAGAGCACATTTAAGATAATTTTAGTAAGTAACATTACTTCATCATTGTGGGAGATTTACCTTCGACCGACATATATCTTGTGAGATATAACATGGAATACAATCTCTATCCCACACCAAAAAGATAAATTTCTAGTTTAGGTGAATCCACTAGCTAATGTCTTTCTAAACAACCTATGGTTACACATAGTTATGTAACATTGGTAATTTTTACTTTTCTACTTGGTGCTAAGCATAAATTTCACTGAAGAGTCATTAATCATAACTTGTCTTATCATTAGAGGATATGGGTAATCATCACTTGTCTTATCATCCATAAAAGGGCACATCAACTAGTCAAGTCAAGCTAGATTTTATTAGAATAGATCATATAATCTTGATTCATCTTGGGTGAAAAAATTTTCTACCTTATGAATCCTTTATGTGAGAAAATCCTTTCATAATAACAACAACATTAGTGTTTTACTCACAAATCAACCTTAAATCATTTTCATCACTTTCATAAAGAACATGCACATCTTCATAAATTCATCTTTCATCTTTCATCTTTCAAAAGGTTCATCATATGATCAATTCTAGAAATCATAATTCATGCATGGGTTCGTGTGATTCATCTTAAAAACATGTAATTAACTCAATTAGTGCATAAAAATACATAAAACAATCTATTAGATAATAATTGAAGAACCTTTGAGATTGAATAAAACCCTAATTCAAATTGGAGATACTAACTTGTAAGGAGAATTAGGAACTCTACGGAGGAAAGGACTTCGTAGGTGAATACTATCATACCTTGATGCTAAAATCTTACAAACAAATTGTGCACTCGGTGGCTTGATCTTGGAACCCTAGCCTTATTCTTCAAGATATATAGAGAAAATTATTGGGGAAAAACTTGATCAATTTTTGAGATTTTAGGAGAATGAGTTCAATTGGGTAATTTGGGGACAATTTTTTTTTATATGATCTAGGATAGAAAGCTAAACGAAATAGTAGTATATTAGAAAAATTAGAAAAGAATCAAAAGCTCCTGCTAAAATAACTGCCAACTCGACCTAATGTTCATACCTATGGTCCACTAACGGACTGTCCTGGTTAGTCGTAGGTCAAGTGGTGGAACAAAAAGTTTTACTCATTTTTGAAGGATGTCATGTACGGTCCATACATTCCATCTATTGTTGACCTTCAAAATTTTATTAAGTTTGTGTTCACCTACGAGACCTATATACAACTCGTATATCGAACAACGAACCATTCTGATGAACCATAAAAAGGTTATTGGAACTTGAAAATTTGAAAAACTTTTACCCTCCACTTACTATTCCTACCTACAAATCGTAAGAGCACCTATGATTCGTAGGTTGAGACCATATATACAGATAGCAACTATGAAAGTTTTATATTTTTCCTTCATTTCAAATCCAAGGTGTTACACAACGACATAATAACAAACTTAAAAGTGCATATATACTATTATAAGAAAAATGGTGAATTGGTTCTAAATGAAATTGCTGAGAAATCAGTTGACAAAGAACAATTAGAAGAATAAAATAGTTAGGATTAAGAAAGGAGAGATTAGTCTTTTTCTAGAGTTAGTTATAAGTAATCCTCTGTTAGTAGATTCTAGAATGTAGTTTACGTATTGTAAAATTGTGAACTATAAGTACTTATGTAATTCCTCTGTATTTCTTAGTCTTTGAATTCAAACAATGAGAGTTTATCTCTTTTTGTCCAATGTTAGCTCCTTGTTAATGGAGGTATTTCATTAATTATTCCTAATTTTAGTTACTTACATGGTATCAGAGCCATTGACAGTAATCTCTGTGAAAGGCGGTTGGTGTTTGGATCAATAGAATTGAGTTTTCAATCCACAGATTCATTGAGTTCAAAGAAGAATCACAAATCTGAATTGGATTAAGATTTGTTGTTCTACTACTAATCACTTGCTTCCGCAACTGTTGATTGATTGGTGATTGAGAATAAGATAAATGGGGACTAACAGAGCATCTGTAGATCTGGATCAAGCATTCAATGGCCAGAATGAGAATACATCAACTCCAACGTCTCTTCAGGTTACATCACTTACTAAACAAGGTATCGATTATAATCATCCTCTCTTTCTTAGTCTAGATGATATTAGTGGATTTAACATTATTTCATTTCAACTGATTGGAATTGAGAATTATACTCTTTGGAATCGTTCAATTACACTAGCACTACTAGGAAGGAACAAGATAGGTCTAGTAGATGGAACTTGTATGAAAGAAAAGTTTAGTGAAGAACTATGGGGATAATGGGAAAGAGTTAATGCAATTGTACTTTTGTGGTTGATGAATTCTATATCAAAGAGTTTGCTGAGTGGTATTGCCTTTGCATCCACTGCTTTTCAAGTCTGGAATGACCTAAAAGAAAGGTTTAATAGAGTAGATGGATCTACAACCTACAGTTTTCATAAGGATATTTCCTCATTACATTAACGTACTGATTCAGTGTCTGTATACTATACTAAACTCAAAACTCTATGGGATGAATTTGAGGCTTTAGTTCGTGCTCCATGCTGTAATTGTGATAAATCTAAAGAGCTTTTTACTCATATGAGTAGACAAAGGTTATATCAGCTTTTGAAGGGGTTAAATGAGTCTTATCATCAGGATAGGACCCAAATTTTTATGATGAATCCCTTACCTACTACTAACCATGCATATTCTATGATAGTGGGAATGAGTATCAAAAGGCTATGGTATCAGTTTCTAGAAATATGGGGTAAAATTCTGTTGAAGGAGAATCTGTAGCAATATTTTCTAAAACTGGTACTTCCACAGGATCTTCTCAAAGGTTCAAGTGGAATTCCATGTTGATATGTGATTTTTGTCATTGTAAGGGTCATAGCAAAGAATTTTGTTATAAAATTGTAGGGTACCCACCAGACTTTATGTCCAAAAGAAAGGTACGAGGTTCATAAGAATCTCATCAACAACAGCTAGCACACTTCTCATATGGTATGAATACTAATTTTCCTATTCCTGGATGTGGAAGGAAATCAGAGACTACTTAGGGTACTGATGAAATGATAAAACAATCTAAGGGATCTAAAACAGTGAATCAAGATGAGATGAAGGTAAAACAGCTTCTTCAGGGTTGTACATTTACCAAGGAAAAATATGATCATATTCTCTCAAGTTTTCAGAACAGGACTAGTTTTCAGTACAAGAATGATTCCACTACTTCAGACTGTTATCCTGCACATGCTGCTCATACTACAGGTGAAACTTTTTTGTTTATGAAAATAGTAAAGTATGGATTGTAGATACAGGTGCTACAAATCACATGGTCTCTCAGTTGAACATGTTTATCAGAGGATCTGTGATCAAGTTAGAATTTCCTAAGAGTGTATATTCTCCTAATGGAAACACTACACAAGTAACTCATGTTTGTTCATGTTCTTTATCAGATAGAAGTATCATTTCCAATGTCTTCTATTACCTTAATTCAAGTACAACATGATGTCAGTGAGCAAATTAACAAAGGAACTTTGGTGTTCAGTCACTTTCTTTCCTAATTGTTGTGTTTTCCAGGAACTTTACAGTGGAAAGGTGAAGGAGATTGGTAAAGAAGATTGTTGTTTGTATACACAAAAACATATTTATGATAAGGAGATTTGTGATGAAAAGAGTAATGTATTGAAAGTTGCTCATTTGATGGAAATAATACTTCCTTACAATTGTTGATGATTTTTCCAGAATGACCTTGTTGTTTCTACTAAAGCATAAATATGAAGTGAGTATGTCTATAAAATTGTTCCTAAGATTTGTTCAACTCAATTTGTTTAAACTGTCAAAGTAATTAGGACTGACACAATGGTACTGAATTTGTGATTTTTGTGTGTGAGACTATGTTTAAGTAGATTGGAGTTGTGCACCAAAGAACTTGTCCTTACACTCCTCAGCAGAATAGAGTAACTGAGAGAAATCACAAGCACCTACTTGAGGTTAAAAGGGCCTTAAGATTTCAGGCAAAAATTCCCTTAACATACTGGGGACATTGTGTGTTAGCTGTTGCACATATTATCAACAGGCTACCTAGTAGTGTGCTTAAGTTTCAGACTCCCTATGAGAAGTTTTATGGTAAGAAACTAGATCTCTCTCACTTCAGAACTATTGGTTGTCTGTGTTTTGCTAAGGTTCTTAATGAACATGACAAGATAATTCCTAAATCCAAATCTGCAGTTCATATGGGATACTCAGAAATGCAGAAGGGGTATATTCTATTTGATCTTACTACTAGATCTTTTTTTGTTTCTCCAGATGTGTCCTTTAGGGAAGATGTTTTACCATTTTCACAAACAGACTCTCATGATGACCAACTAGCGTTTTTAGATACTTTGCAGCCTCCAGTTTTGTCTATGTATGAGATCTCTCCACAGGTTTCTGTGTCACCTAGTTGTACTGAAGCTGATGTTTCTTCTTATGATACAGTTCAGGAAGAATCTTTATAGGTTCTTCCAGCTGAATCTAGAAGATCATCCATAAATACTCATAAACCACTATGGCTAAAAGACCTTGTCTCTCTCAACATTAATAAGGATGTCAAATATCCTCTCAACAATTACATGAGTTATAGTCATCTCTCTCCCACATATCAATATTATATAGCTGCTACCTCATCCCTGCAAGAACCTGGTTCTTATTCAATTGATGTCAAGGATCCTACATGAGTTACTGCTATGCAATATGAGATTTAAGCATTAGAATCAAATCACACTTGGGAGATTACAGACTTACCTCCAGGAAATAAGCATATAGGTTGCAGGTGGATCTACAAGATTAAGTACAAATCAACAGGTGAAGTTGAGAGGTTTAAATCCAGGTTAGTAGCTAAGGGGTATAGCCAACAAGAAGGCATTGATTACACAAAAACTTTCTCACCAGTGGTTAAAATGTTGACTGTGGAATAACAAGATTACTGAAGCTCTTGTTAATCTTAAGTTTAAACAAAGTCAGTATGATTACTCATTGTTCATTAACAAGTCAACGACTGGAATTTGTATTGTTTTAGTCTATGTAGATAACATGTTAATCACAGGCAGCAATCTTGCATTAATAGAAGACACTAAACAGGCTGTACAAAAGGCTTTCAAGATGAAGGATCTAGGTGAACTAAAGTATTTTTTAGGGATTGAGTTTAGTAGATCAGAAAATGGTATATTGATGCATCAGAGGAAATATGCTCTTGAGCTTATAGCTGAGGTTGGTATGACAGCAGCCAAGCCTGCAGGAACACCTATTGATGTCAATGTTAATTTAACATCACGGCAGTATGATGAGCATGTTAATATGAAAATTGAGTCTAAAGATCCTTTGACAAATCAGATAGGATAGTGACATACTTGAAGAAAGAACCTGGTCAAGGTTTACTACTAACTAGTTCATCTGATGAATTAGTTTATGCATTTTGTAATGTTGATTGGGCATCATGTCTGTTAACTAGAAGGTCAGTCACATGATACATGATCAAGATAGGTCAGTCATTGATGTCATGGAAAACAAAGAAACAGACCACAATGTCCAAGAGTTCAACTGAAGCTGAATATAAGAGTATGGCATCCACAGTTTCAAAGTTAGTGTGGCTACTTGGCTTGTTGAAAGAAGTTGGAGTTGATGTTAATCTACCAGTGCAAGTATATAGTGACAGTAAAGCTTCCATACAAATTGCTGGAAATCCAGTATATCATGAGAGAACAAAGCATATAGAAATAGATTGCCATTTCATAAGGGAGAGACTACAAAAAGTCTTGACCAAGATAAACTATCTACCTACACAAGAGCAACCACCAAATATCTTGACAAAAGGGCTGTCAAGGCCACAACATGAACATCTAGTATCTAGGATAGGTGTGTTGAACATCTTTACACTTCCTAGATTGAAGGGGAGTGTTGAGAATGAGCTGACAAAGAACATTTCGAAGAATAAAACAGCTAGGATTAAGATAGGATAGATTAGTCTTTTTCCTAGAGTTAGTTATAACTAATCCTCTATTAGTAAATTCTAAAATGTAGTTTACGTATTATAAAATTGTGAACTATAAGTACTGATGTAATTCCTCTGCGTTGCTTAGTCTTTGAACTCAAACAATGAGAGTTTCTCTTTTTCAATTTTAGCTCTTCTTCTTCCATGTTAGCTCCTTGTTAATGGAGGTATTTGGTTAATTGTTTCTGATTTTAGTTACTTACAGAAATTAGCAAATGTACGTAGTAACAGGGACATAAAGTCTATTTACATCTATATGAATATTTAGATGATGCCACTTCAAGCAAAGATTTAAAGAGTTCATCTTGTTAATATTCATGAATTTAGTAGTAATATTGAATTGTTACACTACTTAATAGTAATGTTTGTGTGATAGTTTTTATTTTACAAAAGCAGTGGTTCCAATCTAGATAAGATATTTTTTAGCATGCGTTATATTAGGAGTTATATCACAAACTAGCAGAGAATTGTTGAGATAGTTGTAATATAGTGGGTGTTTCCATATCGATGACCAGTAGCGTACACATTATTTTTTGTAAGGGGTATCGCCTTTTAAAGTGAAAAATAATACTCTCTTCATTTAAAAAAGAATGATTTAATTTGACTCGACATGAAGTTTATGAAAAAAAAGACTTTTTAATTTTGTGGGTTTTGATTAAAGTTATATCAGATTCACAAAAATGTCATAATTTTATGACTTTAAACATATCACGTGGAAAGTTGAAATTAAAGTGTTATAAAAAAAGAAAGGGGTCATTTTTTTGAAATACACTAAAAAGGAAATTAGGTCATTTTTTAAAACATAGGGAATAAATAAAATGGAAAGTGGTCTTAAATATCCTCGAAGTATTGAAAATGGTACGAAATTAGTCCTTATTCACCTATTTGCTCCAAAATACTCTTGACATCCACCTTTGAGTCCAAATTTTACTACTTCTTTAATGAATTATAACTTAAAATATATAAATTTTTGTATTAAAATATATTGCGATCAACCATTGATTATAATTTGATTAATCAATATAATTTATA
Organism: Solanum habrochaites; assembly: GCA_027704765.1. Taxonomy (NCBI): domain Eukaryota; kingdom Viridiplantae; phylum Streptophyta; class Magnoliopsida; order Solanales; family Solanaceae; genus Solanum; species Solanum habrochaites. The sequence continues at coordinate 13,446,763 of JAKWJA010002497.1, forward strand.
AATCCACAAATTATCCATCCATTTACTAATTAAACCCGCCCCAAATTCGATGCAATTAATAAACTCGCCTCAAATTATAATTGCTCATCTATGATACAAAACCCTTAGCCCTTCATCCCAACATCTTCTTCTTCTTCCCAGTTAATTTCTTCTTAGGCTGTCGATAAACAAACCAACTAGAAGTTCGATCGTTTAGTCAATTTGATTGATATTTTGATATGCAGAACTAATTTTAGGGTTTGCTATAAAGAAATGATTTTAATTAACAAATGAATAACAAAGGTCATTCATTCCACATCAATATACAAACATCCTCATTGGCTTCCAAACAAGAGCTCGAAAGGCAATAAATATTACTCCATTTCAAAAAGAATGTCCATATTTTCTTTTTAATTTGTTTAATAAATAATGACCCATTTCCTTTTTTTACAATACTTACTTTAATTTTCCACGTGACATGTTTAAGACCACAAGATTAAAGGGCATTTTAGTACATTTAACATAACTTTAATTTAGAACGACAAGATTAAAAAGTCTTTTTTATTTTCTTAAACTCCGTTCCAAGTCAAACTAGGTCATCCTTTTTTAAACAGAGGAATAATATAGACTAGTCCAGATAGATGAGAGGCAATAGTAATCACAAAACATGAACTATGTATGAAGAAATTAATTAGAGAAGAAGATGATGTTAGAAAGGAAGGGTGAACGGGTTTTGTTTAATAGGTGGACAATAATAATTTGGGGTGGGTTAAAACTGGATCGGATTTGGGGCAGGTTCAATTAGTAATAGGTTGTAATTGTGTGTGTGTGGGGGGGGGGGTTGTAAATTATGTTTAATTAATTAAATTATAATCAATAGTTGAGCGTTATGTATTTTAAAAAAATATTTTAATATTTTAAATGAAAACCCGTTAAATAATTGATCAAATTTGGACCCAAAGGCGATGACAAAAGTATTTTGGAGTCAATATATGAGTGATGGATAGTTTTGTACACTTTCTAATAATTTGAGAATATTTTAAACTTTTTTTCGTAAATAAAATAATGTAATACCATATTTTTTTTAATATAAAGAACAAAATTATTTTTTTAAAGAACAATTCAAACTCACTACAAACTTAATATGCATTAAGTTTCATAAGTTGTTCTTAATTAATTTTTTTTGTAAGAATGAAGGTGAATTAAAAAATAAAGCTGTAAGATGGTCGAATGAAAACCTTCAAAAATATCAAAATAAGAACAAAAAATGTTTAAAAATGGTAAATTATAGATTCGAACTACGACGTTGACGGTGTAATTTACTCGCCTTAACCAAATAAATTAAATGCGCTGTTGTCTTAAAAGGGTGTCACGTTGTAAACTATATTCCATATTTCTTTTATATATATATATATACATATATATATATATATATACATATACATATATATATATAATTTTTTTCAATAAAGTAGTGTCATGTGATATTCTTTGGCCTTTGTAGATCCACCCAAGTTGGTGGAATGTTTTTTTTATAGTTTATTTTGAAAAGTTTATTTAGATAAAATTTTAATCTAATATTTAAATTTTAATTACACAAAAAAATTTGTCTGTTTAGAAAGGGGAATAAAAATTATGTCCAGTCAGATTCGAAAATAAAAGGTTTTGTTCGTTCAAACGTTGAATAACTAAAAGTTGTATATGTTCAAAAAAAGAGTGACTCTTCATGAACAATCTTCATTGAAATTCTATTAATATAAAGTATTACTAGAAATTTATTCTTGATTTTACGAGAATTTTTGTGAAAGCCTTTTATTTGTTTTTTTTGAAAGTTTGATTTTTTGATGAATTCAATTGTTTGTATATAGGTTTATTGTATTTTGATAAAAAAATATTTATCATTTTTTAAAAATATATAAGCAATAACTTTTAAAAAATAATACTCTTATACACACCAGTAAGCTTAATTCTCGTAACTACTAATAGCATGTTTTTTTTTATTCCATCCATCCAAACCGCCGGAATTTTTGGTTGCACTTTATTCATTCTTGTAAAGTTGATTTATGGTGCATGATGTTTTTTTTGTCTTGCATCACAAAGATTCCATTCCTATTATCTATTATATTTTCATTGACCAACATTTTTTCTTTTAAGTTTGACTTTTGGAGAGGACAGCCCACCCTTATGATTATTTTTTGTGTGTGTTAGTATCAATTATGAGTGATAGAATGTTTAATATATTTAAGTGTTTATCGATTGGATATCTAACTTATCTAAAATAGATAAATATGGATAAAAATTATATTAGTCATTTCAAAGTAAATAACTAAATAAATAAAATAGACAAAAAATGTCTATTCATAAAATAAAGAAAAGCGGTATTAATATTTTCTTTTTTGAGATATAGGTGGTTGGAGTAGGAGGTGGTAGTGAGTGGGGTAAGCAAAAAATATATATATATTTTTTTCTGAAAACCAATTTATATTTCGTTGAAGGGGCTAGAAGGGGGGAGGTGGATTAGTGGGTTTGGAGTGATTAAAAAAAAATTATTTTCATCACTACAAAAGATAAGTCATTTTAAATATTTTGTCTGATTTTATTTAATTCATTTTTAATCAGCTTATATTCAACTGATTTGCCACTCCTAATATCAAGTGATCTCAACTAAATTGATTAGGGTGTGAGGAAGGTGGAAGAGATAAACAAATAAAAACTTAGAGTTAGTACAATTTGGTGAAAAATGTAAAGAATTAGAAGAAAGTTTTTGAACTTAATTAACAGATAATATTCAACTAAATGTATAAATAATCTTAGTATTTACTAGGGGACTGATCCTAGTCCTATTCGAGATTAGTACTCTCATTAATCTGTCCTATTCGGATTAGTATTCTCTCGTAATCCATGTCCTATTAGGATAGTACTGCTCCTATCCTAGTTCTATTAGGATTGTAACTCCTCCATATCCCTATATATTCCCATGTATTACCCTTATTAGTTACCACTTCACAAGACAATCAATATTCCTTCATGGTAATCAAGACCAAAAAATCCTAGATCTTCTTTTCTCCTATTTTTTTTCTCTCTTTGGCACCGAGTCGTTCCCTCCTTCTCTTGGCGGCGGCAGCCATGACAACCGATGTGGATCCTCTCAATTCCGTTCCTTCTGCGTTAAAAACCCTCTCAGCATTTTTGCCATGTCCGATTCTCGAAAAAATTATCAACATAAATTACCCTACATTGAAAATTCACACCGTCTTACAAAACAAGCCCTTGAGGTGCCAATAACCAACCAACCCTCCGTTCTCAATCGCGTCGATGAAGCACAGAACCCCACAACACCACCGCGCGCCCTAGTCATCCTCACCTCCTCAACCCCGCCACGACAAATCAGAAAAACCAATCCGGCCCATGCCGGCCTGAAAGCGGGATGGCCAGATCCGTTCATGTTTGAGTTGGCGGGGTCATCTCTCCCACGGTTCAGAACACGTCCTATCGACACAATAACTGCTTCAGCCCTTGGATCGGGCCCTCGCAACCAGCTATACATTCCTTTTCCACTCCAATTTTTCAATTGCGTGCCGTCTCCACACAATTACCAAGGTACGAAATTAGTTGGAGTATTTGACGAGGGTTCCTCCACCAGCATCAAGCCCTTCCCGCTACACCGTGAACGAAATGCATTCCCCGAAAAGGATCTTCTTCATGTGTGTCGTTCGGGGGCTCCCATCAGCTTACTCCTCTCCTCCATTAAGCCTGCGTTCGCATCAGTCCACGCCCGTTGACCTGGATACTCTATCCTCTGCTAAAAGTTAAGAAATCAACGTGGATTCTGGAGAGTCAAAACTTTTCTCCGAAAGCTCCTCTGTTATGGAGCCCCTAGAGCCGTCCCTCCCTCCCCCCAACCTCAATCCCCTGAGCCTAAATGCTCGTGTTTCTTTGTTTTCTGCTTTCATTTTATCCTCTTCTTGCTCTTCCACAGCCCCCACCATCCATATTTGGTCGTCTTGTTCGTCAGTCCATTGTCCGTCGTCCGCCGTACGACGTCGCATCACGGGCAAAAACAACCAATCCTGCACTCCTTCGGCAAGCGGCGGGCCAGTCATCTTCCAGTCAGCGGCAGGGCACTTACCAAGCGTGGAATCGTCGAATTGTAAACTGTCAGAAAATAGGAACAACCGCTGTTCGTTTTGCTGGTTTCGCTAATGATGAGAGCCCGAAATAGTTAGTAACCGTGCCAATTGAATGGCATCTCAACCTGCCCTTGTTCCTCGGAATGCGTTTGATCTGGGCCAACATGCACGATTACTTCTGATCTATCCAAGCTTAAAACGCTTCCAACTCCATACATGGCTCCAAGGTATTATTGTTGGCAACACGTGAAGTCCTTAATTTTCTCACAGCTACAAGCACGGTCAACCATTAAACACCACCACCGCTATCTTTCACCTAGGGAACCTTACCACGTCCCTTCATTAAAAACCAATTCTCCTTTCGTTCCACCAATTGCACAAAGACAAAATTGCTCACTCTTGGTCACCTCTAATGATTTTCAGATCCTAGCAATACTATCCACGAGGTGATTTTTTTTCCGCAGGGCCCCTGTGAGCAGGGTCGTTACGTTTCTTCCTGGCCCAAGTTCGTCGCCCACCCGTTTTCATACAGTGTTCCTGGTGGCTCCGATGGGCTCTTTCGGCTGATGGCCCACTCTGTTGTGGCAATTCGTCTGGGTTAACCCGTCTACCTTCAAATACATAATTCTTTAATGTCTCAATTAGGTCTTTTTCTTCCATTCATGTAAGACAATTGTGACTCCTGTCAATTCTAAATCTCAACAATTACCTTTTACTTTATCTGAGACGCGTAACAACGGCCCTTTTTCAAATTATTTCATTCTACCTATGGGTCCTACTTTGGTTCCTTCCTTCATTTGCTGGTTTTCGGCTATTATATTTGGTTTTTGTGGTGATTTACAAATACACTTGGTTGTACCCACTAAAACACAAATCACATGCCTACACCCAACCTTGGTAACCCTTTAAAAAATGGGTCAAAACAACATTCAATTCTCATGTTACACCTTTTTCGAAGTGACAATGGAAAGGAATATGTAATAACACTTTTGGGGCCAGTTTCTGCAATCCCTGGGAATTAATACATCAAACTCCTGTCCATAACTCCCCCAAACAGAAGGGGGTGGGCTGAGCGGAGCATCGCCATCTCATGAAACGGTGGTTACTCTTCTCAATCAATCTCAGCTGTCCCTGTCTCCTTTTGGTAGAAGCGCTAGCCACCGCAAACTCTAACTACCTCAATTAAACAGAATGTCCAGTCACAACCTCTTCAACAAATCACCCTATCAACTCCTTACCAAGAACTTCCTTCCAATTATACCAACCTCCCCATCCACCAACCCCTCTCTCCGGTCTTTGGTGTTTTTTGCCTACCCTGGCTACTCCCTCATATTACTTCACAAATTACAACTCCAATCCCGGCCTTGTAATTTTTTTTTTGGGGCTGTCATCCTACCTCCAAGGTTATCGCTGTTTGACCCACAAAACTCCCCATAAAGTCTCCATATCTCGTCATGTCAAATTTGTCGAAAATGAGTTTCCTCCTACGAGTCTTTTCCTCCTCGCCACAAATACATCATTCATTGGGCGTCCTTGTCCCCTTTTCCAACATACTCACAGGTCCTCACCACCCTTCCCCAGCACCTCCACCCCACTACCCACCACACCCCTCCTCACCCCAGCCTAGTCGAGTACCGTCCGCCGCCACCATCCCCCCCCTCACCCCCCCCCAACTCTCCGCCCCGGCCCCACCCTCAACATCACGCGAGGGGCCCCCACCATAGTGAACATAGAGGTGGTGGTAGGGTGGGGGTTGTGGGTAGGCCGTGGTTTGAGGGGGGTTGTGGGGGGGGGTGGGTGGGGGTCAAGGTGGGGATAAGTTGGGGGTTTGGGGGGGGGGTGATTGTTGGGTGCGGGGGGGTAGAGTTGGTGTTAGGAGGGGGGGGGAGGAGAGTTAGGGGGTAAGGTGAAGGGGGTGGAGAGAGGGAGGGAGGGGTGGTGTTGGGGGGTTGTGAGGGGGGGGAGAGGAGGTGGGGGGGTTTGGGGGCCCCACCGAGATGGCGTAGCGGGCGGATGCAGAGTGGGAGGGTGATTTTCCACCGGGGTGGGCAAGATAGACCACCTCTCTCCCTACCGCCTCCTCTCGCCCGGGACCCTTCATTTCCGGGGTCGTCCCTGAACTGCCGAGAATTGCCCTCTCCCATCCGTTGTTTTTTGTGCTCGTTGAGATGTCCTGGCGTGGATTGTGTGTAGTTGGGTGTATCCCGGCCACTACCCGATCACCCATCAATCTCCCGCCACCCCCAATGTGATGGTTGGTGGAGCAGTGCGGGACCTAGAGGTAGAGTATGATAAGGTAGCGGGAGGAGTAAGTTCAGTGTAAGGCAAGGGAAGGTTGGCGGGTAGGGCGGGGCGGGACTGCGGGGGTAGGGTTGAGTGGGGTGGGGTTGGAATTTGTGTTGATCTCTTGTTGTGTACCCCGGGTTGCGGGGGGGGAGGATGCATGGATATGGTGGGTGGATCCATGGAGAGGTTAGTTGGAGGAGTTGGACGACCGGGTAGGGTGTGATGTAGGGAGGGTGAAAGGAGTGTTGCAGTTTCCGGGGGATGGGTTGTTAGGGGGTCGGAAATGGTTGGATTGGAAATTTTGAGTGGGGGTAGTTGTGACGCCACGGGGGTATTTTGTGTCTTTGTGGGGATATTAGGAAGGGCGTGATTTCTGGGGTGCGTTGGATAGCGCGACTTCTAAGTGACGATGGTGGGTGTTGGATGGTTAGTTGGTTCTGAGTGGGGGGATTGACTGGGTGTGGTTTAGGGTTCGAGAGTGGGGGCCTCGCCGAGAGGAAGGTAAGGAGCCTCAATACTCACCCATGTTCACCCTTTGCCAGTCTGTCTCTTTACACAAAAAATAACCCAAACTTTCATGCTCACCATATCTAATACCACATACAACCCTTCCCGATAGTGAACCAACAACCCTAACTTCTGTGGCCTCAAAATGCTTATGCGTCATGCTATGGATGCCGAGTTTAAGACGTTGACTGATCAGAAAACTTGGGGTTCTTTACCTAGCCCCATGGGCGCACCCAGTGGGTTGTAACTGGGTTAACAAATTACACAATGCAATACAGTAGTTCCCCCTGTACAAGGCTTTGGGGTTGCTAAAGGCTACAATCAAGAGTAGGGGCTTAAGTACTACTACTACTTTACCTGAACTTACTCTCCGAGACATTCCTGTCCTGTTTTTCGTCCGAACCATTCGCAACTGGTTACTGTCACTCGCCTTGCGCAACAATTGGCTCATCATCAGTCAGATGTGTTCCGCTTTCTTCATGGTACATGCTTGATTGAAACTATCTACATGACGCAGAAACCGCCCGGTCTATGTTAATCCCCCCTGCTTCCTCAACATGTTTGCAAACTCCATAAGTCCTCTGTATGGGCTCAAGCAAGCCCGCCCGTTCTTGTTACCCGTTGAAAATGGTTCCTCCAGGGACTTTTTTTCGGCTTCATGTTCGTACACGACACGAGTCTGTTTACCCCTGACATTCAGCCACACGGTAACAGTCATTATTCTTGTCTATGTAGATGATATCATTATACAAAAATACCGGCTCGAACTACTGCCGCTCCTCATCAGGGATGTCACTCTCGAGCTATGCCCTTACTACCTTCGAAAATGAAGGACCTTTGCCGTTACAAAAACAATTAATTTTTTTGGGAATGGATGTTTCTTCTCTGACAGCAGCGGCGTTGTTTCTTCAATCAGTCAAAATTATGCTCGCGACGTTTGCAAAGCTGGACTGGAAAAAGCACCAGTCAACCAACACCAATGGCAGTCTCTTTTCGTCGACGAATGAGTCTACACAGCCACCACCCCCTTTGCCGTATCCCCACTTTTCCAGCCTCGGTTGGGATCTACAATATCCTGGACATTACCCTCTCCTGACATCCAGTTAGTTGTCAACGTTGCTTCAGCTGCATGCATCAACCAAGTGAACATGATTACCATGGTCAAAACGTATTTCTCCTCAGGTACTTTTTGGCATCTTGGTCTGGTTACTCATTCTAATTCGGATTCGACCGCGGGGACTTTGAGCTTCAGGTTTCCTCATATTCAGATTGGGCGAATGCTAAAAGTGACAGAAAATCTAAATCTGGGTTTCTCATTTTTTTGGGGCCGAACCTGATCTCCTTGTGTACAAAAAATAACCAAGGTCTCTCGGTCCTCAACGACGCTGAAATAACCGCGCCCTTGCTCTTCTTTCTGCGATACCGATTTGGGTCACATAATTCTTCGCTAACTCCGCGCCCCTCCAGCTGTTCATTGCTCTCTATGTGTGACACAACAACCATCTGTGTGGCCAAGATTCCGTCCACACACCAGATGAACATGTTGGATACCGGATTGTCCTCTTTTTATCGTATGAATTCAGGGCCGACCATGACTGTGCAATATGTACGCCATGAAGAACACCCTTCTTCATTTCTTCCCCCAAACCTCTCTCTTCCCTCTCCGCCCCCCGAGGCCTCTGTCCCCCCTTCTCACGTTTCCTCCTCTTTCCGTTGCTCTTACCTCTCCTCTCAGCTTGGAGGGGGTAATAACATTAGTATAAAAAAATAGTATAAAAATAATTAGTATTTTACGTGTTACTAATCCTATTCCCTATTCAGGATTGTACTTACTCCTTCCTATAGTCTCTCCTATAATATCTCCCCATGTATCCCTTTTAGGTTAACACTTCAATACAATCAATATCCTTCAGAACTATGTTTCAAAATAGCTTGGTAATCTAATAATTATCTAATAATGGACTTACTTGGGTCTTAGTAGTTTTTTCTGATATAAGAGACATCTGATTCTCACTTAAACTCAAAAAAATAATTATCCTTTTTTAAACAATTCCCCCCCCCCCCCCCCAAAAAAAAAAAATCATGCATTGAGGGATCGTGAGGAGAGATTAGAAATTATCTCAAAATTTAGATTTTTTATAATGATTAGGTTTTTACTATATTTGTCCTGTTAAATTTCTTTTCTAGGACAATATATTAAACAAAACCTTGTTATATGTGAATTGTCTAAAGAAAATCAGTTACACATTTAATCTATTATAGAAACCTACTACAAACCTAATCTTGTTGATACTGATATTAATACCCCTAAACTTTTTCTTATTTAAAGCGTGAATTAAACAAATTATGTTAAAATGACGAATTTAAATGTGTAACACCTTTTTATTGGTAATTAATAATTAACTATTATAATTTCTAAAATATTAAATATTTCAATTTATTTTCTTATATATCTTTTAATTGGTGGCTGTCATTTTCTTTAAAACTTTTAATCTTATTCTTCTTCTCATTTCTTCTTCTTCAACAATTCATGGTCAATTTTCACCAATCACCATTGATTATTTTTTCACTTTCTCGTGAAAGCATATTAACACTCTACCCTTGAAGCATAACTCTAAAAAGAAACAAAAAGGAGTGGTGATTTAAGATGATGACTTTTATTGAAAAGTTAATAATGTTAAATTTGACAAGATTCAAAAATGGATAATGAGAAGATATGGTAATTAAGAGGATAATTCTTCATTGTAGAAAAGCAAAGATACCAAACACCTTTTTGTAGGTGAAGTTAGTTTTGAACAATAATTGGTTTTCAACAAGGTAAATCTTGACATTTTGACATATTGCGATTTCATGGATGAACATCCTTAGGAAGCATTCACTGGCTATAAATATGGGAGCATCCTAATTCATTTTTACACACCTCTCACTCTGCCTTCCTTATCTCCTAATGCATTTGTTCTTCTTTCTCCTCGTTGTTTGGATTGAAATATATTGGTTGTGGTTGTGGTGTCCGAGGAGTAGGCACAAGAAACAAAAATTGCCAAAGCCTCGCGTTATTCATGGTATTCTTTTTATTGTTGTCTCATTTGCTATTATTTACTACTTTAGATTAGTAAGTGTGATTTCATCACTCTCTATATATTCGACTTCTGTAACATTGGTATCATAGCCAAGGTATTAATATCTTAGTATGCTCCTGGTTGCATCATAATCTCTGAACTTCCACATCAGAAAAAGATACTTTGAACTTTGCATTGTGTAACTAGTAAATATAATTTGTAGAAAATGTGAGCAAGAAAAATGAAATGAGTCCCCATTGAGTGTCAATAATATTTCATCATTGGTATCTTCGATTTATGATCAAGAACTCTGTTCAAATCAAAATTTACACTTGGAAATTTAATGTCCACGACGTTACCGGCATGTGGAAGGGGAGGTCCTTGATGTTCTTTTTCAACAAGGGCTAGATATTGACATTGAAGAAAAGAAACCAGATAGGAGAAGAAGATTGGAAGATTATCAATTGTGTTGCTTGCGATACCATTCGATATTACCTCGCAAGAAAACAAAAGTACCCATACACGAAGGAAACATCTGCAAATAAACTATGGAATTCATTGGAGGACAAATTCTTGAAGAAAAACAGTCAAAATCAACTTTACATGAAAAGAAGACTGTTACGTGTCACTTATATTCTTTGTAGCACAATGCTGATCATATCACCAACTTTAATAAGTTGGCGACAGATTTGCGGAATATGAACGTGACTTTTATGGATGGAGATATGGCCTTAATGTTGTTAAGTTTTATTCTCGATGAGTTCGAGCATCTTGAAACGACTCTACTACATGGAAATGATGAAGTATCTCTCAAAGAAGTTTGTTCTGACTTATATAGTTATGAACAAAGAAAGAGAGAAAAATAAAAAGGCAGAGAAGTAGAGGCATTGATTGCGAGAGGTCATTCTCAAAATCATATGAAAACGAATAAAGGGAGATCCAAGTCAAGATCCAGACTCGGCAAAGATGAATGTGCCTTTTGCCGAGAAAAAGGGCACTGGAAGAAAATCTACCCAAAGTTGAATAGCAAATCCAAACCAAATAATGGAAAGATTGTCATGGATTCAAATGTGACTGATTGTGATAACTCCGATTAGTCACTAGTTACAACAGATGCATCTAAATCATCTGATATATGGTTGATGGACTCATTTTGTATTTATCATATGTGTCCCAATAGGGACTGGTTTGTTGATTTACAAGAAGGAGAATATGGAGTTATTCACACTGCAAACAGTAATCCTCTTACCGCATATGGTGTTGGCTCAATCCGATTAAGGAACCATGATGGATTAAGTAGCACATTAACAAATGTTCGATTTGTACCAGATTTGAAGAAAAATCTCATTTCTGTTGGAGACCTAGAGTCAAAGGGGTTCAAAGTAATTGCAGATAATGGCGTAATGAAAATATGCTCTGGCACACTGGTGGTAATGAAGGCAATTCGAAGAAATAATAACATATACCACTATCGAGGTAGTACAATTATTGGGACAACGACAACAACATCCAATGATGACAAGGAGGCAGAAATGACCAAGCTGTGACATATGCGCTTGGGACATCCTGGAGGAAAATCCTTGAAAAATTTATCAGATCAAGGATTGATAAAAGGAGTGAAAACTTGCAACTTGGAGTTTTGCAAGCATTGTGTCAAGGGAAAGCCAACAAGGGTTAAATTTGGAACATCTATTAATAATACTAAAGGTATTTAGGATTATGTTCATTAGGATGTTTGGGGTGCTTCAAAAACATCTTTATTAGTTGGAAAACACTATTTGGTAACCTTTGCTGATCACTTTTCTCGAAAATTGTGGGTGTATACGATGTAAACAAAAGATGAAGTATAGGGAATTTTTCTCAAATGGAAGACGATGATAGAAATTCAAAGTGGTAGAAAGATCAAGTATCTTCGCACACACAATGGTGGAGAATACAAGAACGATTTTTTCAGAAAATTTGTGAGGAAAATGTCATTTAGACATATTGTGATGTGATGGATGACATCAATAGAAAAAATTCACTCCTATAAATAGGTAGCTCCTAATTCATATGTAACACACCTCTCACTTGCCTTCTCATCTCCTAAGGCATTTATTCTTCTTTTTCTCTTATAGTATTTCCCTTGTACTCTTTTGGAGTGAAAAAAATATTGGTTGGTTGTATCCGAAGAATAGGCAAAAAAAAACAAATGTTTGCTGAACCTCGTTAATTCTTGGTGTTCTTTTTATTGTTGTCTCATTTAGTATTAATTAGATACCTTTAGATATAAATGTTGTGATTTCATCACTCTCTATATATTCAGCTTCTGCAACAAATAATTTTTCAAGGTGGAATAACATTGAAGGTCCTTGTACTTGTCTCTATTTTTAAGTTGGATTCTTATCAGGGCGTATCCATAATCACATCGGATAACCTTTGTCGGAAAATTACACTGTATATATATGTGAAATTCTACATTTAAAGTGTATATATATAAAGTTGGACACCCTTGACAAAAGTTATGTCATATGGTGCAGTGGCAACAGATGTCCATTTGAATGGGTTCTAACCCCAAATATTACAGTCGCACACCATTATTCTTAGATATCCTTAAAAAAACTATTTGGCTCCATCACTAATTTTTATGCATATGATTTTTCCAACTGAACTATTTAACTCGCTGAAATTATTAAGTAAAGTATTTTGTAACGATAATTTAAATATATAACCAACTTTTGGAGGCACATTTAGGTTAAATACACTTCAAGCTAGATTATAGTTTGAACATCATTATGTATACAGATTTAGTCATATTGAAAATACATCCACCCAATGGGACAATGCTTTGTGGGACCTTTCAAAACCATATGGTTTCAAGTCATTATCTTAGTTCCAAAAATATTAATGAGGACTTACAAATACATTGATTCAAAAATGAATGTATAGTGATTGGAACAAAGTGCCCTCTACAATAAGAAAGTGAATTCCTAAAAACTCTTCTAATTACATCAAGAAAGTGATTTCCTTCGAAGTTTTCTAATAAAATCAATATTGTGTGTCTATTTTTTTGGAATGAAAACACAGGCTCCTTTCAGAATTAATGCCCAAGTTGAAAAATGCATCTGCCTTGTACACCCACCTAACTATCATTTAAATCCTTTTAATTTTTGTCCTCTTACAATGTGAACATCTACTGCCTCTGGGTTTACTAATTTTGATCCTTTAATTAATTTGGGGTCCATATAATTGTTGTACATTTACAACTTGACTTCTAAAAATAAAATAAAAATGGATTAGTATCGATTACTCTATCCGTTGACATTAGTTGATCACTTTGTTAAAAATAGTTGTCTCGTATTAGGTGTTCATCTTACTAAATCTAAAAAGCATTAAATAAAATTATCCAATATTACTCTTGCTATTAATTTTATTTGAAAATGTTCACATGTGTTTATAAATTACCCAAGATTTTTTAAAGGGATCAATCAGTACAATTATCTTCTCATTTGTAATTTCTTAATATGTGTGTAAAAGATATCAAGTAATATAATATTGAAAAAATATAATTCCAATTACTTAAAAATTAAAATTTTCAATTACCTGGTAAATTGGGTCCCATTAATAAATAATTTTAAATTTATACATGTTGAATAATTTGTTTGTGTGATTATTTTTATTTTTTTGGGTTAATATTTTTGTGTAATGCCAACCAAGAAACTGAGAGAAGTACATAGCAATGTTTTAAAGATATAAAGGATTGAAGGCCTAAGAGTAATGACAAAAATGGTTGTATTATCTCAGAATTTGGAAAAGCAAGAAAAAGAAATTTTCGGACTGAAGTTTTGTTCTACTAGTTCCATCCACCGACCGCAGAAGTTTCTATAGGCCGTTGATGGCAACCCTAAGAAGTGGAAAAATAAAATTTTAAAAAATCAAGTGTCATACCCTTTGTATGGTTTACCAAGATAGTCTGTCATCCTTTGTATGAGTCATATATAGGTCTTGTATGCGAGTCTCAGACTTAGTGAAATTTTGATAGTTAAAGCTGGTTTCTACGGTTGATTTCTATGGATTGTATAAAGACCTATAAACCATAGAAGTGTTCTTGTAACACATCAGAATTTATAAAGAGAGATAAAATGAATTTTTAGGTTGCAGGTTGTGTCTACAACTCCCATCTATAGACCATAGAAGCTTCCACATGAGTCGTAGGTAATAACCACAGGAACGGAGAATTTTTTTTTCAAAACAAGTCCCAATACCCTTTGTACGGTTCACCAGGACAACTCGTCATCTCTTTACGAGTCATAGATAAGTATAGTAGATGACTCTGAGACTTAGTGAAATCTTTATGCTTAAGTTTGTGTTATATTGTTGGTATCTACGGTCAGTAGAAGCATTGATGAGTCATAGATCGTGTGTATCATAAGTAGGCAAATTAAGGATCTATAATTATTTCTATGGTTGGCCAAGACAATCCGTAGAAAAACCTCTAGATTATACGTCCAAACCATAGGAATTGGTCGACACTTATTTTAAGGGATTTAAAGTCTTTTTCCTTAATTGATTAATTCCTAAACTAGATAATTTTTTATCCTAATACTGAGCCCTATATAAATACCATATGCCTAAAACTACCCATTCGTAACCTTTATTCTACATTCCTAAATTTCCTCCTAGATCACCCTCTAATTTCCCCTAAAGAACTAAGGAAGTTAAAAGCTAGGGTTTGTCTTGAAAAAGCTCCAATTCCCCATTGATTGGGGTCTTTGATTGCTAAGATATGTTAGTATTGACCTATTGATTCATTTCCTCCATAGGGTTCCAAAAATCTCCAATTTTGTATAGAAAAATTCTCAATTTAAGTTAGCATTTTATTCGATCTTCATGGATCCTTTTCAATTGTGATTCGATTGATTGTGTCAGGTGGAACTCATAAACAAATCCCTAAACTTGTTGTGTTTTTTTCTTCGGGTACCTTAACTATGCCATTTTCCTATTGAATCGTTGAACCACCTAGAATATGTTCCTTTTAAATTGTGTTGACTGATTTTTAACGGTTGTTCTATTGTAAATGCTTTCAATTGTAATGATTTGTTTGAAGGAATTAAGACAATCTGATTGCTAGTCTCATTTGTTTTCTGTTGTGCTCAAATGACTTGAAGTAAAACACAATTATTCTCGAACTGTTTCACTATCAGTTTAATTAATGAGTTCTTGAATAGCTTATGTATTCTCTATCAATAACCCTCACAAAATTTGGTTCCACATTAGACAATGATGTTTAACAGGAACAATTTATGGATGGTACAATAATTCAATAAGAAAATGACATAATTAAGATACCTAAAACCCAACTATAATGTTATGCATGAATTAAAGTAATTGTATGTTTTAAGTTTAATTCACATGGACCCATGTATGACCAATGAGTGTTAGACTATAGAAACATAATCAAGTTATGAACTATCGAAGACGAATTTATGAAAATATGTATGTTCTTTTATGAAATTGATATAAATTATTTGAGGTAGCTTTGAGAGTAAACCATCAGTGTTGTTGTTGTTGTAAAAGGTTTCTCAGATACTATATGATTATGAAAAAGTTTTTTCTCACAAAAGGATTCACAAAGTTGAAAAATTTTCTCACCTAAGTTGAATGAAGATTAAAGAGTTATTTTAAATTAAATCTATCTTGGATTGACTACAAATTGTGCCTTTTCATAGATAATAAGATGAATTTTGATTAATCACCCCGTGAGATTTATACTTAGCACCGATAGGAATTGAAACTCTCCCATTAGTAGAGACCGAGTTTGTATTAGAAATTTCCCTATCCCACAACTATGTGTCGCCATAGGTTTAACTTTGATAGACATTATCTAGTGGATCCACTTTAGCTCAAGTTTATGGTTTTTACCTTGGCAAGTAAGGAAATCTCTTTAGGCGTGGGAAAAACATCGGATTCGATGTTATATCTCACATGGTCCATATTGGTTAATGGTAAACTTCTCATAGTAATGAACTAAGGTTAGATTTTGAAGTATCTCATAAATGTTTTAAAGATGTTTATCTTTCATTAACCATGATCATGACTTAGGTTTTCTAACATGTTATTTTATGATTTATCTTAGCTGTTGCATGTCGTGTGAAGTCCTTTTCGCTTGATTTCATAACTGGTATAAATTCATATCATACTTAGCACAATCCATGTACTAATGCATACTTGTATGTACATTGTTTCACTAATGTAGGGCCTAATGCTCCTACTTTACATACCTCTAAATGGTTGCTCCTTTTAGAATTTTGAAGAATGGTAAGTCCTCATGATATGAGGGCCAAGATTTTTGTTGTTATTATGTCATTTCCATTATCATACTATGTGTGTGATTTGTGGGATATGTCCCAATTACTATCGTTATCATGTTCTACATGGATTTGAAATATTTGTTAGACTTACGTTATTGTCAAACTCTTAGATGTATAAATGTCTTTCATTTAAGGATTTTACTTCTATTATCTTGTATGATGTATGCTAAGTGGCTTGTGTGGGGACTCTTAGATTTTGTAGGCTATGTTACATGTAGAGTATACTTTGGGTCATAACAAACTTGGTATTCAAATGACAAGTAGAAGGGTTCTAGGATATCTCACACTCAACATCGAGTGAAGTCTTATTCATGAGTGTGAAATGTGTCACATTTATAAATAAGAAGCTATAAGATGGTTAGGAAATTAAAATTCTTTCATTATTCTAAAGTCGTGTGATAGAGTCTAACTCTATGTCTCTCTATCCTAATCCTTAATTGATCCTTTTCATGAAATAGACTCTCGAAGATCTTATGTTAGGAGGAATACGAATGAGAATGTGGACTTATAAGCTTGTATATATTCTCTAGAAGTTCCAGCCAACCCTTTGTCCGAATAAGTGACTAATGTAGAGTTTTGAGCTATTTTTCAAGAGTTGGCTCAAGTCATGATGACCGAAGCCAATATGGAGGAAATGATACCCATGAACCCAAATATGGGAACGATGACAAATAGAGTGAGGGACTTCACTAGAATGAATCCCCTGGATTTTCATGGTTCCAAACATGAGGAAGTTATTCAAGATTATATAAATGAGGTATAAAAGATGTCGATGATCACATGAGTTATGCCAGTGGAAAATGCGGAATTAGCTACTTACCAACTTAAGCGTGTTGCTTAAATTTCATTCAACCAATGGAAGAAAGAGAGGGTGGTTCATCCTGCAATGATCTGATTCCGTCATTAGGGAAAAGCCAAATATAGAAAGAATTGTGGTCACACAACGTTTTGCTAGTAACTTGAAATTTTCCAGCCTAGTCCAGATTTAGATGAAATCAGAGTCAGTAAGGTTTAGGAAAATCTGGTAATGAATGAAAGACTTAATTATGATTTTAATTACATGAGTAGATAACCAACACGTTAAAGAAACCGTACGACTTTACGGGACTTAATTTAGGCGAGTTTTGCAGGAACATTATTTTCTGAGTGTCTTTGGTTGAATGTGTGTTGTTAAATGGGGTATTGGAATTATTAATCTTTCATACTGGTTCCGTGCAAGCAGCTGGAATTGGATTTCTTCCACCAGGATAGGGACGCTGCTGCAGGGTGATTGCCTCTATGGCAGAGCAGACGTGACTTAATGTTGTAAATAAACCCCAAAAGTATTTATTTTGCACTTAACAACTTTGAGATCTATGGAACGAAACAAGGTGTCTTCTTGAAAATTTTAATGACTTTGAAATAAATTAGGAAGAACTAGAGTCTCCTATGTGTCTTCAAGTTGGTTACTTCATTAAATGATTATAAATATCTTTTGAAGTCTTGCTTAAAGTGTTTTGAGGTCGAGCGTCAAGAATGACCATTATGTCCGGTAACTAGTCCTTTGAGATAGTGTGTAGTAGTGACATTTTGTAAAGTTTTAGAGTGACATCTGAAGATTAAAATGAAGGTAAATAGTTTGGACACTTAGAACAACATGTCTAGGGTTTAAAAGTTCGGGTACGAACCCCCAAAGACTACCTCGGGGTCCTTGAGAAAGACCCAAACTTTGGCCAAAAAGTTGTCAAAAGAACTTGGTTCATGAAGGAAAACCATGATAGTAGACTGGTTCACGTGCCGTGAACCGTTAGAGTGGAACAAGGCCTAAAATAGACATTCTATGACCAAAACCACAGTTTCACATGATGGGGGCGTCAACCCATCCACAAACCATGGATAGGGAACCGTCATTTGGAGGTTTCAGCCATTGTAGGGGTGAATTGATAAATTCATCCCAAGTCTTTTAATTGCATGGAAGGTTAGTTTACGTGTTTTTAGGTATTTTAAGAGGATTAAACATCTAAAAGGTATTTTTGACTTCATTATTTCAAAATCCCTAAAGTTAGAAGCCTTCTTCCCCTAAACTCTCTCAAGGTAAACTCTATTAGAGGTGAAGAACAAGGTTCCAAGGTGAATTTATTCAAGGTTTTCAAGTGATTTTCATGGATTCTCATCTAAGAAGGTATGGTGACCCTTTATCTTTGATGAATCTTCAATTCAAGAAGCCAATCCAAAATAGATTTCAAATATTTTCAAAAGGCACAATCTTACTTTCTTATCTATGCATGGGTTCATTGCTAAAATGTTTTTAAAGCATTTATATTGATGATTTAAGGTTTAGTTGATGATTTTAAGTTAACTTCATGTGGAATTCTTTCAAGTACCCATGTCTTCCTTAAGCCCAAATTGAATGTAAATTAGTTGATTATGAATCTATATTGAATAACATGTGATAATATGAAGTTAGTTTATGGATTTATGATATTAATGATGAATTATGGTGGAGAAGTATTGTTGTATTGAAGTATTGATGTATTGGTGTGTTTGTGAGTTGGGATCTAATGACTTGAAAGCATATTTAGATCAATATCTTGTTGAATTAGTTATATTAATGATGTAATTGGTTGTGAAGCATGTTAATTGTCTTATACATTGTAGTACCTTGAATCTAAGAGTTGAGATTTATTCTTTTTTTAGATGCAATTGTGATATATTAATGTGTGATCCACTTACTGTAGATATGCTTATTTGATAGCTATATGAGTATGAAGGTACTGAAGTTAAGGTGATCATGAATTGAAGTATTTGTACATGTGACTCCGATGATATAATGATGATCTTGTATAGAATGTGAATGTGTTGTAATTGAAACCATATTCTCATTAAATACTCTTGAATTGGTAGGCTTAAGCATCTTGTTCTTGTATAAATGAATGTAAACGTAAAGGTGTCTTGAATTTGTAGGCTTAGACATCTTCTTCTAGTCTAATGAATGTATCTTGATCTAAGCGTCTAAATGAATAAATGAGTATCTACAATTGGTAGAACTAAAGATGGTGCCCTTTTTTTATGAGTATAAAACCCTTTGTGAATGAACCTTGTATCGGTAGGCGCAATATATGAGACACCTTCTTTGAAATTCAATGAGTTATCCTTAATGACCTCGATCAATAGACCTATTGGTTGTAGCCCTTCTTGGTAGAAGTACTATGAGTGAGTAGACCTAATGTTGGTGCCTTCTCTAGTACATAAATCTGAATGAAACTACTCTATGGACTAAGCATCGAGTGGACATGGTTAAGAGTATGGATATACCCGAGTATGAGGCTAGAGTAAATAAACGTCTTTGGATATCCCCCAAACTATGTAACTACATGGGATGTGTACTAGTTTTACCCCTGGTAAGTAATACACATATATTACACCTCTTTACGGTGTGGGGATAGAACACCGAATTCCACGTATAGCTTGTATGATCTATCTCATTTAATTCATATTCCCATCATGTGGGATGTGAACTCTAGTTAATTTAGAGGTCTTACAAAGTGAAGGTAGTAGTCTGAGATATTATCTACAAATGGAATGAATACGCTTTGATAGGGATTGAGTCTGTTCCTCAAGTCTTCATGACTAATGTGAATGTCCTCTAAATGAAGCAAATATTGAGTGTTGACATATTGTCTTTATAATGTGATGCATGTTTCTCCTTTATTGATGAAATGGGTTATACTTAGCATGTTATGTTAAGGCTCTTGTCTAAATGTAACCTTGAGGAACACTTAGGTGTATTATGAAGAGGTAGTATGGGCTGTCACTTTATGTCTTACTAAAGGGTGTCTTAGGCTAACATTAGATAGAGGTCCTAGAATAATAAATGGTCTACTAGATGTACTTATGTATTGTATGTTGATACTAATTGAAGTATGACTAATTGAAGAAAAGGTGGAAAGGTAAAAGTAATGGTTTAAATGAGATATTGTGACTTCTATGTTTGGTTGTGAATTATACTATGCCTACATTGTTCAAAGGTTGATGAAGTTTTACAAAAGGCATAAAGCATGACATTAAACAAAATGTCCCTTTTAGAATGTTTTTGCATTGTCATCATACTTAGTGCTTAACTGTGCTAACACTATCTTTTTTATGTTTTGCTACAAAGTCTAGGTTGAGATTTCTAGGTGGATTATCTAGTTGAAGATTTCAATCTCTATTCTCCAAGACTTGGCATGTCCTCATGGATTCGATGGTAATTAACTTCTTATGTTTATTCTTTATGTAATAGACTCTTAGTAGTTTATTCTGATTGTTAAGGGGCGTGTACCTATGAAGTTGGATGTGGTTTCTATGATGGTTTTCTTGAGACTTAGTGTTCCTTCGTTTTATTAAAGAGTTTTCTTCTATTAACTAATTCTGCACTAATTTTTATTGCCTATGTGATGAATGAATGCTAAGAGGCTTGTATGAGACCCTTTCGGGGTCAAGTACACCACATCACGACTCGGGGTTGCTCTCGCATCATCAAAAACTTGGTATCAGAGCATAAAATTTTGGAAATGGTTTTTACGATCAAATCTTTACATGCTACGTCTAGAAGAGTCTCGTGCATCTCTATTTGTTGCAACATATCTATGCGCGAGAGGTTATTGGACGGTAGAAGTTACTTTTCTTTCATTATTCTTGAAGTCATGCGTTAGAATGGAGTCGTATAAGTTTCCTTTTTCCTAATCCTTATCTTGTTTTGATAGCATAACTACAAGAGGAAGATCCATAAGGAGAGTGGAATAAGAGATTGCTAATGATGAGATTCCTCGCTTAGGCCCCTAAGGTGGATAAGTCTCTCAAGGTAATCAAGAGAATGAAGTTCTGGTATGTCCCCGGACATGACCAATAAAGAGATTAGGTCAGCTTTCCTAACTTTGCCCCAACCTATGATGGACCAAGAAAATAAAGATGTGGGCCCTAGGATGAATTCTTTGGAGAGTACCATGGTCTCAATATTGCGGGACTTTGTGAGGACGAATCTTTCTATTTTTCTTGGCTCTAGAATGAGAGAAAATACCCAATAATTCTTGGATGGAATTTATAAGATAGTGAATTCTATGGGAGTTACCTCTAGAGAAAAGGCAGAGTTGTCTTCTTATCAATTGAAGGAGGTTTCTCAAATTTGGTTTATAGGTCTGTATGATCGGATCCTACAGAATGGGAAGAGTTTAAGAAGGTGTTTCTTGGAAAGTACTTTCCTTTGAGAAGAGGGAGGTAATGATTAATGAGTTTATAAACCGTAGGCAAGGTAGCATGAATGTTGAGGAGTATTCCTTGAAGTTTACCCAATTTTCTATGTACTATCCATCCTTGGTGTCTAACCCTCAAGATGAGATGGGTAGTTTCATTCTCGGTGTATCTGACCTAGTTAAGGAAGAATGTCGTACGACGATGATCCATGATGATATGAACCTATCTATACTTGTTGTGTATGCTCAATATATTAAGAAATCCAAGCTTAAGAGGACAAATAGGGACGTGAAGAGGGGTAGATCCTATGATCAAGGTCTACCTAGGTTCAAAAAGAGATTCTTCAAGTGCTTCTAAGGGTAACTAAGAGAGAGTTCGTGGATCTCAAATTTCTGAACCTACTTGACACAATTGGGGAATGAAGAATTTTGGGAAGTTGATATGTCATACAAGATGGCTATGTTGAGACTTAGTATTCCTTCGTATTATTAAAGAGTTTTCTATGGTTGACTTTATTGAGACAAATTTTAATTCTGCACTATTTTTTATGTCTTATGTGATGAATGAATGCTAAGAGTCTTGTATGAGACCCCTTTTAGTTCAAGTACGCCGCATCATGAGTTGGGTGTGCTCTCGGGTCGTAACGAAATTTTTCCACCATTTTAAGGCTAAAGGTAAGGCTTTCACTCTCCAAATCTGTAATACAATCCATATATAGTACCCTTTCTTGAGTTAATATCAATGGTGAAGGGTTTTGAACTAGAATTTATGGTGGTAAAAACTCTAATTTGTGTGTGAAGATCTAGGGCTTGGTATAAGGTTATTTTGTTTGTTATAAGTTGGATAATTAGACCTTTGATTTTTGATCCTTGTGTTAACTGTTGTGTTTAGACCACGAATAAGTGGAAGGAATCTTGAAAGGGAAGATTCAAGTACCTTAAGGGGATTCAAGCTTGGATTCAAGATATGTGATGGTTTTGATTCTATGATGGTGTGATTTATTTTTGTTTTGCTTCTTCATTATGATGCTTGTTTGTACGAGAATGTTGCACTATTGATCACATTAAATGTAAATGAATGTTAATGAAGAACTATATGTAATGAATCACTTCTTAATTGTATGAGGTTTATAATATACTTGTGTTTGTGATTGTGGTGTGTTTAATGAATCGATTGCCATGTTTTGGCATAACTAATTGGGATCGGTTGCCACGTTCCGGCATAAATAATTGAGACGGTTTCAACATTCTAGCATAACTAATTGGTAGAGGTTTTTAGGGGTTAAATTCAAGGTACGACCCCCCAATTACCACCCTAAGTATCTTTGAGTAGGACCCTAAGTCTAAACGCAAAGCCCCAAGGAAACCAACCAGTTGGCAAAAACATGGTGACCTATTGATGGGGTTCACGCCCCTTTGGTCCATCGAGGACCCGTGGATGGCCTCTATAGATCATTATCCCTAAAACCATTTTGCATCCACCAACCACGGAGTGACAACTTGAGGCATCATCCCATCCACGCTGTGGATGGGGATCCTTGAATGGCCACTATTTTTTTCATTTTGCTCGGCCAATCTAAGGATCTATTGGTAAAGTTCTAATAAGTTATTTTAAGTTCATAGACGGTTATTTTAAGTATATTAAGATATTTTAAGAGTATGAAACAATAACATATTATTTTAGATTCATTAATCAAAATACCCAAATCAAAACCCCTCCTTCTCCAACTAACTTCTCTCAAGAACTCCATTGAAGATACAAAAGACGAAGAAGGCTTAGGTATTAAAGAGGAAGGCTAACTGGGTGCATTCTAGTAGATTTCATCTATTGAGGTACAAAGATCCTTCATCTAGGGATAAGTTTCATCCCAAGACTCAGTTTTAAAGTTTTCACCTGAAAAACCTAGAGTTTTATTCATTCTCATGGGTTCTTTCACCAAACTATTTTGAAGTATTTGTAATGGAATTGTAAGATTGAAGTACAATTTTAATAATGATTTATGATAGAAATTTTCTATGAACCCATGAATTATATCAATGCCTAAATTGTGCCTCATAAATGTGTTTGTGGTCGTTGAGAGATTTTGAATGATTACTTCTAAATTGGTTTGGGTTATTGAAGTATATTATTATCTATGCTCTAATTATAGTGAATTATTTCTGTTTTCGTGATTTGACATTTATGGACTTGAAGGCGAGTTATGATCAAGTTCTTGATGAATTACGATTATGAATTAGATGTTGATCCACTTGAAAGGTGGAGGTGTTTATTTTTCTTGTATATTGTGGTATTGAACTGATGGATATATTACTTGTACCAATATATGCATGAAGGATTTATGTATGATCAAGATATGCAATTTATATTTGTGATCTCAACCAAAGTAACGTGATCATGTTTAGAAGGTAATAGTGTTGTGGTTGAAGGTTCATTCTGACATAAACACTCATGAACGATGATTATAGCTTGTTAAGGATTGATCCTCAATGAATCGTAAACTTAAAATTAGTAGACTCTTGTATCCAATTCTTGTGTAAATGCATGTAATGATTATTAAATTATATTGAATTGGTAGGCTTAGACATCATCTTCTTGATTGAATGTAATAATCAGGAATCGGTAGACCTAGTCTTGGTAGCCCTTCCTGATGAGTCTAAAAACTAATGAATGATAAAACTTTGGACCGGTAGACCTAATGTTGGTAACTCATCCATGTGTGAACTAATCGACCTTGATTCCGTAGACCTTATGTTGGTGGCCCTTTATTGGGATGTTAATAAGCTAGCTTTATAATGAACCTTGAATCGATAGACCTAATTTTTGTGGTCCTTTCATGTGTAATGTATCTTGGGTTGGTAGGATTAGTGTTAGTGTCCCTCTCAGGTACAATGATGTAATGTTAATAAAACTACTCTATGGAATGAAGGCTAAGCACCGAGAGGATATTGTAAGATCCCAGAATTATGTGCCCACATAGGTCTAGCTAGTAGATCCTCCTAAGCTAATAAATCGGTCTTTCTTAGGCAAGTAGACCACTTATTTACAATGTGGGGTTTTATAACACCAGATTCCACGATCTAGCTCTCATATTCTGTGTTGGTTAAGCATTTATTCCCATCATGTGAGATGCGAATTATTGTTTCTTGAGAAACTATATGAAGTGTGGGTAGTAGTATGGGATGTCATCAATGCATTGCACGAGTAGGCATTGAGAGGGATAGAGTTAGTTCTCTAAGGTCTTAATGGCCTATGAATGAATGTATCCTTTAAGAATGGAAGTGTTTTAACTGAAGCTAATGAAAATTTGACTTAAATTCTAAATTAGAATATGCATGCTTTACATTGATTTTACTTGTGCTTTACTTTTTTTTGTCATGACTTAATGACTATAAAGGTGCCTTGTCTATGGTTTCCTTAAAAGAGTACTTAGTGTGAGTAGTAGTATGGGATGCTACTCATACATTGCACAAGTATTCCTTAGAGTTGCCTTAGATGATGGTCCTAAAGTGCTGATGTGACTTATATAATGTTTATGTCTCTTACGAGTGATTATTGCGCAAAGATGGAACTGTTGAAGGGTTAGTTAACTTTTGGATACCTTAAGGTGGTGCCTAGTGTGGATGGTGGTACCGGAGACTAGTGATACATTGCACAAGGTATATATTTAGGGTTACTTGAATTGAAGGCTTAATGTGAAGGTAATGGCTTATATTTGATTATATCCTAATGCGAGATCTGATATGTATATAGGTTATGTTTGGATATTATGTGTTTTGTGCTTATATTCATTAAGTTTTTATCAAAATGGAACATGCATGTATTTAAAAAAAATATCCCTTTTAAAGCACTTTTTAAATGGTAATCATAATTAGTACTTAATTGTGCTAACCCATATTTTTTTCATGTTTTACTACAAGTGCAGGTTTCAATAAGTGACAGTTTTAGCTAAATTGAAGTGCAATAATTTCTATTCTCTAGGATTTGGTATGTCCTTATGTACCAGAGGACGAGATCTTTTATGTTTCTTTTTATTCATATTAATAACAATTCTAGTCTTTTCGATTGTAAATGGTCATGTCCCTACTCTATTTTTAAAGTCATTATGTAGATGGATTGTGAGACTTAGATTTTGCCTGTGTATTTTCAAGTATTTCTTTTAAATGAACTTTAATATTTTGGATTTAAATGAGTTTTAATTCCACACTATTTCTATATCGAATGCAATGAAAGACTATGATGCTTATAGGAGGCTCTTCAGGGTCTTGTACGTCGTGTCATGCCTAGGGGGTGCTCTCGGTGCTGAAAAACATGTTATCGGAGTATAAGATTTTGGGAATGGTTTTTAGAATAGATTTTCTCACCACATGCCACATTTGGTAGAGTTTTATTCATTGGTGTGAGTTGCGACACATCTATGAACAAGATTTTATATGAGGTTAATTAGGAGTTACACTTCTTTCAATATTCTTGAAGTCGTGCCTTAGAGTGTAGATCTTTAAGTATTATATTCCTAACTCTTATCTTGTGTCCATAGGATATGACTACAAGAAGGGTTGTCGCAACAAGGTTGGAAGAGGGGAATGTGAATGAGGGAGTTTTTCCTCAAGTTCCCCAAGGTCCTCAAGAGGGACGAGATCCTCAAGGGGAGCAAGTTCCAATAGACCGGGTGCATGTGACTCAAGAGAAATTAGGAATACTATGCAATTGATGACTCAATCCATAATATATTAATCTCAAGTTGTCACAACTGAAGATCAAGCTATGACTTCTCACGCAAATAGGAGTGTTGGAACTCATGTAGGTCCTAATGAGAGTACTATGGATTCAAGATTGAGAGATTCTAGAATGAGTCCACCCAAATTTCTAGGTTCCAAGGTTAAAAAAGATCCCCAAATGTTTGTGGATGAGTTTTGCAAATTACTTAGTGCCATGGGGGAGTCTTCAGAGGAGAACGTGAAACTAGTTGCCTACCAACTAAAAAATATATCTCAAAGTTGGTATGAACAATTGAAAAGTGAGAGGCCAAGAGGAATGGGTCCTATAAATTGGGAAGTGTTATGAGGATTTCCTTTATAGGTAGGTCCACCTATAACTGAGGGAACAAAAGTTGGTAGAGTTCATGAACCTTAAGCAAGGTAGTATGAGTGTTATGTAGTATTCTCAAGTTCACCCAACTATCCAAGGATACTCCAACATAAGTGGCAAGTTCAAGGGCTAGAATGAATAACTTTGTGGTTGGAGTGTCCGGTTTAGTTGAGGAAGAATGTCGTAAAAAAATGCTCCATAATGACATGGTTATCTCTAGGCTCATGGTTTACGCTAAACAAATTGAGGAGTCAAAACTTAAGAAAATGAACATGGAGTTGAAGAGACCTAGGTCCGATGAGCAAGGTCAACTAAGGTTTAAAAAGATAGGTCCAAATCATTATTCTTCAACCACTCCTAATGTTAACCAAGAGAAAGATGGCAGAACCTGATCTTCTAAACCTATGTGCCATAATTATGAAACGAAATACTATGGGAAGTTCCTAGTCCGTACTAATGGGTGCTATGTCTGTGGAAAGGTGGACCATCAAGTGAAAGATTTCCCTACTCTTACAGCTAAACAAGAGAGGCCAATCAATATTTTCTTAATGACCCTTATCTTAATATTCCAAGGAAAAACCATTTATATGCGCCATCTGTTGATTTTATGTTAGCCTTATATGGGTTTTATTTTAACTGGGAGATAGTATGTGGAATATTAAGGTCATAAGAGTATCCCTATCTTTTCTTATATTCCTATTCAAGCTTGAGACCTAGAGTTCGTTGTAGCTTGTTTCATGTTTTGGAGTCATGAGTGTTAATGAGTTTTCCATGGTTTAATATGGGATGTCATCCATGCATTGCACGAATAGGATTTGAGAGGACTATAGTGAGTTCTCTAAGGGCTTAATGGCCTATGAATTAAGGTATACTTAAAGAATGAAAGTATTATAAATGAAGCTAATGAAGAATGTTGACTTAAAAGTCTAAATAATAATATGCATGCTTTACTTGGATTCTACTTGTGCTTTACTTCCCTTATCATGACTTAAAAGAGTATGAAGGTGTCTTGTCTATGGTTTATTTAAAGGAGTACTTATTATGAGTAGTAGTATGGTATTGTACTCATACATTGCACAAGTATGCCTTAAAGTTACTTTATACTATGGTCCGAAAGTGTTGATATGACTTATGTAATGCTTATGTCTCTTATGAGTTAGTATTGTGTAAGATGGAAAGGTTATGAGTTAGTATTGTGTAAAGATGGAAAGGTTGAAGGGTAAGTTCACTTTTGGTAACCTTAAGGTTTAGCAAGTGTTGATGGTGGTATGAGACGCTATTCATATATTGCCTAAGGTATAACTTGAGGATTACTTAAGGTGAATGAAATGGTATATGTGTTCATTATGTCCTAATGTGAAGACTTGATTTTTATGTGGTTTATGTTTACATATTATGTCTATTGTGATTGTATTCATTATTTTTTTTTAATCTAAATGGAATATGCATGAATTCCAAACAAAATATCCCTTTTAAAACATTTTTTTGCATGGTAATCATACTTCGTACTTAATTGTGCTAACCCATATTTCTTCATGTTTTACTGTAAGTGTAGGTTCCGACAAGAAAATGTTCTATCTTGATTTAAGTTCTTGTATTTCTATTCACAATGACTTGATATTTCCTCATGGATCTGAGGAAGAGAACTCTTATGTTCTTCTTTTTCATGGTATAGAAAATTCTAGTCTTTTTGATGGTAAAGGGTTGTGTCCCTACTCTAGTTTTCAAGTCATTATGTAGGCGTTCATATGTGACTTAGACTTGTTCTATGTATTTTTAAGTAGTTGTTTTGAATTAAGTATGATTTTTTGGTTTGAAAAGAGTTTTAATACCACATTATTTTTATATCGAATGCAATAAAAGACTATGAAGCTCTTAGAAGTCTTATACGCCATGTCATGCCTAAGGGGGTGCTCATGACACACTCTATGGTATGAACTAAAGTGACAAAAGTTTTTACACCATCACTATCAAGAGAATATGTGCTTAGATTACCGATAGTTAAATAGAATCACCAGCCAGAGCAAGTATCCAATGCCTCAGATAAATGACTTTTTGACCAATTGCAAGGTGGATAGATTTTCTCTAAGACTGATTTAACGTGTGGTTACCACTCAATTAAAGATTGAGGCGATTAAGAATTGGGTTTGACCAAGTTCTGTAATTCAAATTACCAACTTTGTAGGGCTTTCTAGCTACCATTGTCCCTTATGGTATGAGTTGATTCCAATTTGTATCTCCCATTTCAAATTTGTATCTCAACGAATTGAACTGGACGATGTTTTCCTGGTTTAAGGGACACAAGAAAGTTAATTGAAACTAAGAATATTTTAATTAGTATTTGGCTTTAGGGTTGTAAAATGCATAGATGATCAATAATGGTCATTTGTGAAACCAACTACTTAAAGAATTTGACTTTTTTGCAAGTTTTAATTGCTTTAGTGTCGTGAAATTTGTTGTGAAAAGAAATTCATCACGATATTAGGTACAAGGGTCTTGATAAATATGATGTGGTCCGTAAGCATGAAATTTGGACGTGTGTTGCGACCAACTGATAATTATGTGAGAGTGTAGGTGTATCATGGGTATATGTGTGTGGTAGTGTTTAAACGATGTAAAAGGATTCTAAAGTGTGTACTTTATTTTGTTGTCTGGAGTATAGACATGATTGTCCTACATAAAGAGATTTTCTTAAATGCCTAGCTATTGCCAGGAAATCTAGGGGAATTATAGAAAACAGAGGAGCCCCATAAATTGTTGGTGGGGTTCTGTTTCTGTCAAGGCCGATGGGGAGGGATTTTTGTTACAAAGGCGAGATCTCCTATGTGGGATTTCTCCCGCCAGAGCGAAATTTATAAAGTATGTTAAAGTTGTGGAGAACCTGAGCATATGTGGAGGAAATAAGTGAGGCTGTTGAGGTCAGGGAAATGGTAATGCTGGTAGGGGAGTAGTGCATCCAGGCAATGAAGTTTCCCCTTAAAATGATAGAGGCTTAGTTTTATGTTTTCCCAGGCAAGACCAAGTTTGATGGTCTGATGCAGTGGTCACACGTGCTATTCTTGTCTGAGCTGACATGACTATTGTTTGCTTTGATTCAGTTTCTACTTATTCATATGTGTAATTTCACGTACCTTGGGATTTTATGTGTTTTTTGATATACTTGATGCCCCATCCATGTTTCTATCCTAATTGTAGAGTCAGTCACAATCAGGGATGTGTATTGTGTTGTCATGCTGTAATTATGGGTTTTCAGATTCGGGTTGATTTGGTTAGGCAGGATATGATTGACTTGCTATAAATCTTAGGCATAACTTGATTGTCCCCCAATTATACCAGGCTTAATTAAAATACTAAGCCGGTAACTCTACATATCCACCGTAAGGAAAGATTCGAGTGGAAAGGGGTGTATAAGCCTAGAGCCAATCAAGCCATATCTCAATTCGGATCTAAGGAAAACTGGTGGGGGTCAGGAGGTTGTTGTGATGTTTTCAACCTCATATTCGGAATGTTTATGTTGATTCTCCCTCTATGGATTCTATTATTATACTGTCTGAATTTAGAGGATGTTTCTTACTGATTTGCCTTGTATGCCTTCGGATAGAGATATAGATTTCTGGATTGACTTGGAAGGTGTCACTCACCCCATCTCCATTTATCCTTAGCCTATAGTATCTACAAAACTGAGAGAGATTAAAATCTAAATCAAATGTTCCATGTAGGTTTTATCCTCCAGGTTGTTCACACTGGGGGTGCTCTTTCTGTTTGTTAAGAAGTAGGATAGTGGTGTGAGGATTGATGATTTTGTATTAAGCCATAAATGAGCGAACTCATATGAAAATCACAATCGTATTGATAAAAAAAAGTCCCAGTTAGTATACTTGGGTGAAGGTAATTATAGTATTTTCATAAGAAAATGCGTATAAGTTAGAGAAATTTCAGTCCATTGATTTTTTGGGTATTCTGCAGTTTGAGGTGCTTTGTCAGTATCAGGTTTACTTGTGTAGTGAACACCCACCCTCGGAAATCATGAACTAGACAGACAGAGCCTAATGATGTTGCAGTAATAATTATTTTAGAAAAAAAAAAATCTAACATAAGTATACACCATATTTGAGATGTATTGGAGAAGCCATTGATTAAAATAAAGGAGTCTTAAACCTTCAAACTAGACGAAATTTAACTCGTTGACATCCCTTTGTTTGATGACGGTTTTGGAGTGTCTTTGACGGCCAATAACTGTTAAAAATCTTTGTGACTAGGTACAATGACTATCCTAGTTGCCTAAAACGTAATAGTACTACAACCCCCAGGACACCGGAAGGGTCCTTGTGAGGACCCCAGAAGTGTGGCAAGCAATCTGCAGGCAGCTTGCCACATCCGCTTTGGTGGCTTACACGCGCAACCATCAGAGGGACTCTGAAGTTGGCCGCAGTGTGCGGGATTACACGACCCTCCTCCTACTGCACTCAACTCAACAATTTGAAAAATAAAGTTAGAATTACGCCTCGTCACGCGCATCTAACTTTCCAGATATCGTAAATAGAAATTCGTATGTTTGCGGTGTTTTGAACTTTACAATACTCCATTTAAGTAAGGGGTATAGTTTAAATATTAATGGGTTGACTATATATGTATGAGGGTCAGGTCCCTTATTTTTAATTTTATCACTCAACCAAGTCCCAAAGTTGACTGAAAACTCTCCCTCTCACCAAATTTTCTCTCTTCCTCCAAACTGTTTGAAGACCAATGAGCTCAAGGAACATCAAGGCCTCAATTTCCAAAACTATTTCTGGATTTATCATCTCTAAAGTATTGTTTAGTTCCCTCTTGGGATTCCCTTTCCCCAGAGGGTTCCATTAAAAATATGGTTCTAGATTTCCCCAAAACATGGTTTATTCTCCTCACATTGGATCTTTCTTTCTAAACAAAGTGTAGTTTATTGTGATACCTATGATGAATTAATTTTGTTTCAGTATAATTGATGGGTCCATTAAGAATTCTATGAGTATTTCCCTGACCCCTGTCTATCCCACCAAGTCCTAATTTATCAGGGATTGGTTTTAGGGTGATGAACACGTCACTTGTTTACATTGATTTTAGTTATGTTAATACTTCATGAATTTCCCTATTTCATATGTTCGTTATTATTTCTTGGGTATTGAATTATGAAGTCCCATGAAGGGAAATGATATATGATCTTGATTTTCTTTTTATCGCAATTATGTAAGGTGAAATCTACTTATTTGATATAATGCTATAGCTAATTGTGTTATTGTGATGTTGGTGACAAGGACACCTTATACATAACCATAGATCTATGAATTGTATATGAAGTATGTAATTATTTTATGATGTGATCAATATATGATTGAATGTAGTTTCTCATGATTTAATTGGTCTAAAGTGAAGGATAGTTCCACGTCGTGATCCCTCTGATCCTTACTAATAAAGATTTGTACTTCAATGGTCCTAGAAATAGCCTACTGTGAACTTGTACGATGACAAATCATGATTACTATAGGGACTAATTGCTTGTATCAAAAGTCATGTAATAGATGGAGGTCTCACGTTAGGTGAGTCCTGGCCTCCCCAATTGTTTTCCCCTCTTGTAGTTAAAATAAACGGGGTCCGATTTACGTGTTATGTGTTGTCATCATAAGATGAAAACTCGAGTTCGAAAGGTCAAAGGTTTCTATAATCTTTTTGAAACCCTTCATCCTAGTGCATATAGGACTCGAGGCTTATTGGATCACATAAGATAGCTATGTATGATTGTGCAACCTTAGGCAAGTGTTACCTCCTCTCTTTTCGTGTGGGGAATACAACCGAACTTTTCTGTAGCTCACCAGCGTCTCAGGTTTGTATTGCCCTTATCTCCATAATGTGAATAAATGAATAAGGGAAGAGCTATAACCTCTTACTAAGGTTTCGTGAAGGCTACTCCATAGGTCGAGAGGGTATGAACTTCTCTTACTCATTGACTGTAGGATCTCTAAAGTGGAATTCCTATTAGTGTTCTTTTATAATTATCATTATGATATGAGTATGGTTGTTAATAACCTATCTACGTAATTGTATATAAGCCCTGTTATGAAAATTGTGGTACGTATAAGTTGAGTTGCTTAATGTATACTTGAGGTCTTGGAATGGGATCTGGGTTCCACCTCGTGGCACTTCAACAAGTATTACGTGGGTGATCTGGCTGGTTAGATTGATATTTAGGTGTTAGATTGACTTTAATTCTGCTTCATATATATTGCATGTTCAGTTCAAATTGATAGAAAGCAATGGTTTGTGACTATACTTGTTTTTTTTCTTGTGCGTGGGGGAGATTTTTGTGCAGGACCAGACTTTAGTACCATGTGTTTTGTCACTAAACTTTTCTCCCCTTTTCCCAACATTTTTAGGTTCGGACCATTGATGAATATGTGGTCCATTGAAGAAAGACTCGCTTTTTGCTAATCAAGTGGTGATCCTCAGTGAGTTCGAGGATAGATCCACTCATCGAAACCTATTAGTTTTGTCTATGGCTGGAGACCAATTATTCCATTGCTCATGTTGATACTTCTTTTAGCTTATAGGGGCATATTTTAATAGACTAAAGGATCTATCCCTAACTAGTGTAATTCCTTCATTTAGATGGTGCAATGTGAGAATGCACTATTATACTATGTTTTGTTTAAATGGTTCAGTAGAAACCCATGATATCTTCCTAAAATGCGAGGTCTATTAAATAAACCGCATTACGTACTGTATGCTTCCTATGTAAGAGTCTCTGTAAGAACCACGTTACGTAAATATATAGTATATATATATCTATATATATATAATATTATATATATAGATATAGATATAGATAGTATATTAGATATATATATATATAAATAATATAATATATAGATAATTTACACTTACCGCATTTTTGACCTATAGAAATGGTTATGACGAATGATACGATGCCTTGTCTTATCCTCTTCGAGCGACGACGTCGGTAACAACTAGGTGTACGTTTGGGTCGTTACTGTAAGTGTATAGCCAGAAGCTAAATTGTTTATAGTATTGATAGTTCTGATAGTTTGAGGTTGAAATGCACTATTAGATTTTTGGTTGAATGATTATGTAACTACGTCATCAACAACTCCACAAAATCCTAGTTTGTGATGTTGGTATATTTTTGACAACGTGATTGTATGGATTTTTAAGAGAATTATGGGACCCCACTTAACATAGAATTTACAAAGAATAGACGTCATAAATCAAGTATGAATATGCTTGGGATACAAGTACCGCACCTTCTAAGCGAGAGGGCGAGAGCAAGAAATATGTATTTGATTTAAGGCTCAAGATGTCATCTTAGAGGGGTGATAATTGGGGGTTTCCCAGACGTGTGATTTCATTTGATTTTGCAAGTAATATACTCGGTTACGTGTCACAGTCCATTAGATCACTTAACACCTATATCGGAAAGACATGAGAAATGAGGTACACCATGACGCTCGGTGTAAGATAAATAAAAGATTTTTTTATTTTGAGTTTCGTTAATGAGTATGATTGAATTGCTAGAAAAGTATATTGTGAGATCGATGGAGATGTGATCTATGATAAGTGAAGATCCATGAATTCATAAAAATCTTTGAGGTATAAGTATATGTTGATAGATAAGGTGATTGTGTTAGATAGTTGAATTTACAATTTAGGTTCTTCATTGAAAGTCTACATTCATGGTGATATATTTTTTCATGGTATAAATTTTCAAGGTGACGAATGATCAATTGTATAAGGTATTGAGCATTTGATAAGACTTAACTTGATTGAGTGTAAAGTTGAGTAACTATTATTTGCTAAAGTGAACCCAATAAGGTTTTCCTATTAAAAGATGTTTGTTTAGAGTAAGGTAACGTTTGGGAGCTGTTTATCACTCGTTGTCGCAATCTGCAGAGTGTGGGCGTGGGCTTTTGTGGAAAAGTAAGAGTATGTGAGTCAAGTGCATGGAAGTGGGTATAAGACTATACCTAACAAAACCGTTTGTGTTATTCTCTACATTCTTATGTGTCCATGTGTTCATTTTTGCTCATGGTTTGTGATGTAGATGCACTATCTCAAGCCTCAGTATATTTTCAAATTTTTGGGTGTATCTATGGTGATCGGTGTACGATCCTGCGATGTTCGTCTCTTGGCTTTAGTGGTGATTTGGGAAGACCACGTTATTTCGGTACTTATGTCGGTGTCTAGGAGTTGTGGAAGTTTTTTTAAGTGGTTATACTGTCCACCTTGCTTCCAAGATTTTTAGAAGCGATATTATGGTCATTTATTTTGTTCTCCATCCTATATCTTTAGTCGTTGCTGTCATTATTATTATGTATGGTTGAATGTGGGGATAATTGGGTGTAATTCTAATGTTTTTAAGAGGTAATATACTATTGTTAAATACTAAATTTCGATAATGGAGAGTTTGTATGCTTGGATATATCCCTCGATGAGTATCTAATATCTAAAGATCAAATCTTTATAACGTAAGCTATGAAATTTTATGTTATGAGAAGGAGATGTTGATAAGGACTATGATTGTTTGAGTATCATGAGTGTGTGTTGGTTGGTTCACGTCTACCTCTAATTGTAGTGAGTATTGATTTAAATCATGATTTTGTCAGAAAGGATTCATCCTTATGTTTGTGTTGATGTATCTAATAAAATGTTGCAAACATATGATCAACATTGGTGGGCATTAAGAATATCTTTGTTGTTAGATAAGTGTACATACAAAAAGAATTATAACTTGAGTATTGTGATGACCTCGTTGAGGCGTTGTATGGAATGACGTGTAGGTATTCAATTGGTTGACCTTGCGGCGATGATTGTATCATCAAGTGAGACTCCATTTTGTTAGACAATACCTTATGTACGAGGAAGAACAACTTAAAATTATTGATTGTGATGTAAGGAAATTAAGGACATGTGAGACAAGTATCCCAGTTGTTCAACGATTCAGGTACTAATATACCCTCAACAGTCTTTCCTAGTATATAACTTAGGGACGAGTGATGGATAAATTGGTATGTAGTGTAACGAACTAACTTCATCACCGTATACGAACCAGCCAATGGAAAGAATAGAGGTTAAAAACTTTTTAGGTGTAATTGAAATATTCGCCAACGTAATCAAATTTGGACGAAATTAGAGTCAGTAAGGTCTATTGAAATGTGGTAACAAATGAGAGACCGAATTGTGATTTTAATTACATAAGTATATATACAAGATATTAAGAAACCTTTATGACTTTACTAAATTAATTTAGAGCTAGAAGAACTCCCTAAATTGATTCCACCAGGGAGGCACCGCTATCGCGGGGTGAGGTCCACCATGGCATAGAAGACACGACTTAAAATAGTAAATAAACCACAAAAACATTTTATTCTGAACTTTTCGACTTTGCAAGATAAGGAACGAACCTAGGAGTTTTATTGATAGTTTTTTACCGTTCTTGTGGCTAAAGGTAAGGTTTTCACTATTCAAATCCATTTTTTCGCGCATAGAACTTTATTTCTTGGGTTTATATGATGGAAACCGGTTTGATCTAGAATTAGGGTGGAAAAGCTCTATAATCGATATACATGAATATTTTGTCTAGGGTTTATTGATATTCATAACTAAGAATACATAATACCTTTTTAATTTCGGGTTGATCTTGTTTTACTTTTGTTTTTCTCTACCCATGACCTCTCAGCATGAATCTAGACAGTGAAAGATCAAGACTCCTTAGGGGGTTCAATCTTAGATTCAAGGTAGGTAATAGTTGTGATTCTATAATTTTTTTTGTGTAAGTTAATTCTTGCTTCATTAGGATGCATGTATGTATGCAAATGTTGTACTATTGATCACACCAAATGTAAATAAATAACTATATGCCATGAACCACTTTTTGATTGCATGATATTGATAATATACTTGTGATTGTGATTATGGTGTGTTGAATTGATAGGTTGATATGTTCCAACATAACTAATTGGGACTAATTGCCACGTTCTGACCAAATTAATTGGGATTGGTTGCCATGTTCCGACATAACTAATTGGGATCGGTTGTCACGCTTCAGTATAATCATTAGACCGAGTACCACATTCCGATATGCTAATATTTTTTGTTTGGAATCTATGAGAGGACCAACTAGTTGATATAATGGTGATATTGGAGAATTGTGAAATTATCAGTTAGTTTCTAATTATGCGGATTTATAATCTTTTCGTTGTATGCCTGCTATTATTTGTTTGATATATACTTCTATATGTGCACACTATTTTATAGCAAGGTGACCTACCAATACATTGTGGTTGTGTACTAATATTGCACTTGTTCTTTCTTTGTTGAGTACAGGGCATCTCTAGGTTGCTATTGATAGACCTCAGCTTAGTGACTATTGAGCATGACCGGATTCAAGGGTGGGCAAACTTTTTCAGGTTGTCGTGGATCTCTTTTGTTTATGTCCACTCTTTTTGGACTCAGACTTTTGTTTAAGGTGTTGTTTAGTTCAGGGTTATACCCCTTGTTCTTACACTTGTCGTTAGTAGAGTTTCGGTAGAATAACTTTCAGGTTCTAGGGGTTGTTCTTTTGCATTAGTTTTAGTTAGTTCTTTGTTAAAACCTTGGAGTTTATGGGGACTCCATTTTTTTGTTCATTTAATCTTTATTATGTATATTTAAATGCCTTAGTTTTCATAAAATTTGTTTTTTTGGGTTGTAGTAATGGTTCTCCCACTGGAGGGTTAGTGTGGGTGTCAATCACGACGGACTGGGTCGTGACAGATGCGAGTCCTCTTGATTAGAAAAATTTAAAGGATGTTTTCATTGATAGATTATTTCCCCTTGAAATTAGTGAGGCAAAGGTTCTTGAATTCATTAACCTTCATCAAAAGAAATATGAGTGTGAATGAATCTTCCTTTGAAGTTCACGTAATTGTCTAGATATGCTCCTACTATGGTTGTCGTTCCTAGGGTTTGAATGATCAAGTTTGTTTTGAGAGTGTACTAGATGTTACTTAAAGTATATCCTGATGACATGCTCATAAACAAAATGAACATTTCTAGTCTAATAATTCTTTGTCAACCAATCCAGGAAGAACAAGGAAGGTGTAGGAACAAAAAGACACGATATGGTCCTTTTCACATTCAAGGTCTAATGGACTTGGTCGTTCTAGGTCCGACAAAAGATATTTTGTCAAGGTTCCTCTAATGGTCCGGCTCCAATGTTCAATAAAGATAGGTTAAGCAACCTTAAGCCTTAGGGAGCAAACAGTGGTGGATCTTCATTGACTATTTATACTAGATGTGTAAGGAAGCATGATGGGTAAATGTTAAGCCAATACAGATGGTTTATTTGATCGTGGTAATAGTAATAACAAAATAAGGTATCTGTTTTCAGCAAACTTACATTAAGGGAATAGATTTAAAACTTTTTCTCTATGGTTATTCAACGCAAACCGAATTCTCTGCCGTCACATGCGTCATGAGCAAGAGGGTTCTTTTGATCTGGTTATTGGTTTGTTGAAAACCTTTCATCTCGATGTTTATTCTTTGATTGATACGAGGTGATACCTTGTCTTTTGTGACACAATATGTGTCTATGAGGTTTGATGTTCTTCCAGATGTATTATTAGACCTTTTTTTAATCTCTTTTTCTATTCGTGAATTTATTGTGTTTAAGAGAGTCCATAGAAATTGTTCCATCTCCATGTACCACAGAGTCACTCATGTTGATGTTGTAGACCTTGATATGTTAGATTTTGATGTTATACCTGGGATGAATTGGTTCATGCATGTTATGTTTTAATAAATTATAAAACCCGATTGGTCACATTCAAGATTCCAAATGAACCTATGATGTCATGGAAAATGGAAAATTATGTTCTTAAAGGTTAGTTGATATCTTGTCTAAAGGCAAGGAAAATGATTCCGAAGGATTGTATTTATCATATTGTCTGGGAAAAGGGATATAAATTTTGAAACCCTATTCTTGAGTCAATTCCAATTATAAACAATTTCTTGGACATTTCTTAGGATAATCTTCTAGGTATTCATTTTAAAAGGGAAATAATTGCGGTATTGACCTTCTCCTAGATACATAGTCTATCTCTATTCCTCCTTATTGTATGGCCCTGACAGAACTTAAAGAATTGAAGGATCAATTTATTAGATTGTTTAATAAGGATTTTGTTAGATCGAGTGTCTCTTCATGGGGTCTTGTGGTGTTGTTTATTAAAAAAAAATGATAGTTCTCTCTGATTATGTGTTGACTGTCAATAATTAAATATGGATACCATTAAGAATAAATTTCACATTCCAAGGATAGATGATTTGGTTGATCAACTCTAAGGAGCAAGTTATTTCTCTAAAATTGACCTTCAATCGTATTATCACTAATTGAGGATGAAGGGAAGTTCCATTCTTAATAGTGTTTTTTGAACTAGTTATGATCATTATGAGTTTTTGATA
Source organism: Solanum habrochaites (assembly GCA_027704765.1). Taxonomy (NCBI): domain Eukaryota; kingdom Viridiplantae; phylum Streptophyta; class Magnoliopsida; order Solanales; family Solanaceae; genus Solanum; species Solanum habrochaites. Next base: position 13,485,856 of record JAKWJA010002497.1, read on the forward strand.
ATGTAATTTGCTTGACAAATTCCCTTGCGGTGTTTAAGGATGAGAATGTTGAACATTTGAGTATTGTGTTTTGAATTCTCAAGGAACGTGAATTGTATGTTAAGTTTAACAAGTATGAATTTTGGTTGAGGTTTGTTGCTTTCCCTTGCCATATTTTATCCGATGAAGGTATTTAAGTGGATCCCAACAAAATCAAGGCGGTTTAGAATTTGCATAGACCTTTGTCTGCTTCAGATATATGAAGTTTCTTGGGTTTGTTTGGTTACAATAGAAGGTTCATGGAAGTATTTTCCTCTATTGCTTCACCTTTGATGACACTTACTCAAAAGAAAGTGAAATTTCTACGGTCGCAAGCATGTGAGAAAATTTTTTAAGAGTTAAAAGATAGACTAACTTCGGCCTCTATTTTTACACTACCAGCAGGATAAAATGGTTGTGGTTTGTTTTGATTCTTCATGAGTTGGTCTTGGTTGTGTTTTGATGCAACGTGGGTAAATAATTGTTTAAGCATCAATGAAATTGAATTTAAATGAAAAACTTATCTAACTCATGATTTCAAGTTAGTGGTGATGGTGTTTGCTCTAAATATTTGGAGGCATTAATTTTATGGTGTTCATCTAGATGTGTTTACAAATCACAAAAGTTTGAAGTATGTGTTTACTCAAAAGGATTTTAATCTTTTCATAGGAGATGTGTTGAATTGTACAAGGATTATGACAAAAGTGCCCCATATCCTCCTAAAAATATGAATATGGTGACAAATGTTCTTAGTCGTTTATCGATCATTAGTGTATCTCCTGTTGAGGATGATAAGAAAGATTTTGTTCATGATTTTCATAGATTTTACAGATTGGGTGTTCAGATGGTTGATTCTAATGAAGGTTGTGTAGAGGTTCAAAATTGTTCAGAATCATCTTTTGTACAGATGTGAAAGGTAAGCAAGATCTTGATCTGGTATGAGTTGACTTATAGAAGTCAACATCTGAAAAATCCATTGAGGCTTTTGCACAATGGGGAGATGGTGTCCTCGATATCAAAAGTCCGTTTCTTGCTTTCCATTTGCTGATTTAAATAGATATGTTGACAAGCTCATTGTTTCTCCGATATCTTTATTACGGAAGCATCACATGTACCTTGATTTGCGGGAGGTCTATTTGTGAAATGAGATAAAGAAGGATATTGCCTAGTGTCTCAATATCTGAAATTTATACCACAACCACATAAAGTGATCCATCATATTTAGGTTTGTTTGCGTGTAAACACATTCGTATTCCCTCTATGGAATGGAATTATGTTAAAATTTATTTTCCTATTTGATTTACCCTACACTCGTTGAAAGTTTGATTCGATTTGGGATATTTTGGACCGAACGATTAAGATTCCTCACTTTCTTCTCATAAAGACTTCGATTAACGTTAGAATTTGATGTTGAGGATTGGTTCAAATGGAAAGTTTCATCTATGAAAGGTGTGATGAGATTTAGAAAGAAAGGGAAACTTAGTCCCTGGAATGTGGGTCCACATTAAATTCTAGGCATATTGGTAAGGTTGCTTATGAACTTGAGTTTCCAAATGATTTAGCATTGGTATATTCAATATTATTTCTCTTTATTGTAGAAGTGTATTGGAGATCTGACATCTATTTTTCCTTTGAAAGGTTTTGGAGTTATAAAGAATCTCTCTTATGAAGAGTTTCCAGTTAAGATTTCTAACCTAATAAGAAACAATGAACTTTCTTCCATGAAGGTTATTTTGAGGATTCAATTAGTTGAGTATTCTACTTGGGATATGAAAATCAATATGATTGTAACACCCGTAATCTAGAAAGAACCACAAAGAAGTTAAAAACTGGAAATCGTTATTTTTAGAAGGAATATAAGAATCTGGAAATTTTTCAGCGTGTTAAAAGTTGAGTTTTAGTCAACATCAAACTAGTATAACTACTATAGAATTATTATTTAGGTGTTTTTCCAGATATCATAGGAAAGCTCTTGGAATAATCTTTCCAATGCCGCAGAGTTTGCGCAATTCCAAATTCGTATGAGTGAGGTAAGCCCATTGGAAGTTAGATTGTTCAAATAAAGAAATGTCCAATCCGGATTTTATAAGGGAGTATGGTCCTTTTAACTTCCCGCTATTTTATATCAGTTTAGACAAATGGTTCGATCTAATTAGTCATTTTTCTTGGATTCACTAGGCTTTGAGAAATGAAGAAAAGATGATAAAGTAAATGAAAGTTCAAGATTCATTATCTTCGTGAGGAATACAGCTGTCGGATTTCGGGTCAAGTGTGATTCTAGAGGTATGGTTGAGTCGTTTATCGTGTTGGTTGCTTTCGCCTTGCCAATCATGTTTATTTCAGCAAAGTTTATTCTAGAAAGTTAAAAGTTGACGAATCTTGAATGATGTTCTTGAAATTGGCCTTTGTTCTTGAGTTAGGTTGAGATTAAAGAGTTTTTTTTTACATTAAAGTGTTGTTTCCTTGAGTTATTTGAGTTAGATTTTGTGTATATGTCTTGGATATCTGACACTAAAGTGAATTTTAGAAAAGGAATCGAAATTAATTTATTTAAAATTTTAAAAATGAGATCAAAAGTTTGTCAATCTTTCCCAAGTAAAGGATGGCACGACAATCCCAAATAGCACCACGCAGACTAGAGTAGCGTGCTAGCAGTGCGCTATTTTTGAGCCCCAATCAATTGGGAGTTGGTGCAGTGCGCCCAAGATGCATCCAAATCATCATTTTCACTAGCTTTTCGCTATTCGGTCCGTTGAAATCTTTCTGAAGTGTTTTATCACTTCATATTGATTCTAATTGTTGTAATTAATATAAACATCTAATAAATAGCCATTAACATTAACCATAAAAAACCGTGAAATCCGCATACCTTCAATTCACAAAGTTAAGACCCCAGTCGACGAATGTTCTTAATCCGTTTCAAGAATCTTTTGCAAATACTTTTTTTAACTTTGTTTTAAGACATATTTCAAGTTGAATAAAGAGTAAGATTAAAGTTTTTGAAGTTCATCTTCAAATAAGTATAATGGGACAGGGTCTTCTCAAAGAGTTTCAAAATTATTTTCCAACTTTTGAATCGAATGGAAACGAGCACCCGATACAAGGGGAGTTTAGACCACTCACCACCCCCATAAACTATGGTAGCCACCAGAGTATAAAAGAGTCGTACTTTTTAAATGAGTTCATTTAGGATTAACTTAGTATTAGTGGATCCACTATTTTTAGGTTCTCTCACCCCTCGCACGGTAATAGTAACACAACTCCCCTGAGCAGTGTGAGAGCAAAATGTTTGCATCATCATCAACTATAACTGCTTAGTGATGGTTCTTGGTTAGACAAACTCCCACAGAATACTTGTATTCTTATATACATAGTTTATTTGTAATTTGACATACAATTCAATGTTATATGTGTCTTTGCATACACATATATTTTACATCATGTTTTAAACAAATTTTCTTTATATTGGACTTGTTTTAAACTTATTAATATTAAAATTAGTTCAGATATGTTGAGTTTAGTAAAACCAAGGTAAGTGTTCCTTTCAGATTCTTTTCAATCCTTTGTTATGTTTGGGTATTCCAACTCGTATACTCGTACATTCAATGTATGATGTTAATTAGTACGCGTCATCTTATGATGCACACATAGGTAACCAAAATCAGCATCAGGTGCATCGTTGGTCCTGTTGAGCACTCAGAGTCTTGTGGTGGCCTCTTTGCTTTCGTAGGATCCTTTTTATTGATTTTAATTCATTAGGATGTCGTGGATCAATCCTGACATCCATCGCAGTTGTTTAGAGGCTCCATAGATAGGAAGTTAGATGTTATTTCATTCGTCATTATCTTGTTATTGACATATGATCATATTTGAGTTGCCACTTTGGCTAAGTTAAATGTTGATTTCTGAAAGATTTTGAGTTTAATTTTGAGACATGTTGAGTTGTCTTGTATTTGGATTATCTTTCTTATGCTTAAGTCTTCTGCTGAGTAAGTAAGCCAGGCCAAGGGTTCGGTTGAGGCAGGCAATGGTTCTCGAGTTCCTCTCCCGCCTAGGGTGTAGGCTCTTGGAGTGAGAATAATGCCCTAATATCCTCATTTCTTTCCCTCCACTCCCACTCTATCTTGAGGTATTATCTCCTCGTGATTCATTTAATTGGATTCATGCATTTTAGTTAATTCATTATTCCACATGCATACATGTTGATAAAAACTTGATTTTTGATGTTATGATTTAGCTTGAAGTGATTCTCCATGTTTGTGTGCATTTTTATTAAAAAATACACTTATGTTTCATTGTTCATTTCTTTCCTACTCTATTCATTCTATCTTGATCACATTCAGGGAGGAATGTTTTCAAGGGGGAGATATTGTAACACCTTGAAAGTTAAAAATTTGAAAGAAAAGAAAATTTTCATATTCGAGCACTAAAGCAGGTTCTACGAGTTCAACCTACGTGCCATATGAAATCTTATGGATCATAGAAAGAAAGTCGTAGGCCTAGACATAAATTTTATGATTTTCAAGTTTTTGAAGGTTGACCAATGACTTAACAGGACGAGTCATAAGAGTTTTGATGTTCGTACATGTCTCTCAAGAGAATCTTACACAAGTAGGTCAGGAAAGCCTTAAGAAAAGGAAACAGGCCTAGAGAACAATTGAATGTGGGCTTTGAGTAAGGCGAACCAAAGGTTATATAGGGCAAGATTTAATTTTAGGAACCAAGTCCTCAAGAGAAAGGACGGTTTTAATAGGGTTGTTATCAGCCTGTAGGAAGGTCCTGTAAAGAGGTTCAACACTTAGTGAACTTTTTGAGGTGAAACTTGGGTTCTACCGATGATATCTGCAGACCATAGAAAGTTCGACCGATCGAAGAACAATCCTATAGAAAATGATTGAATTTTTGGGTTTCTAAAGTTGGTTCTACGGTTCACCAGGACGGGCCACAAAAATTCCTACAGACCATTGTTCGATCCCATAGTCTTGTGTGAAAGTTATTTTTAAGAAGTATTTGGTCTTTTCAGGTGTACTTAAAACGTAGAATATGTCATTTGACTCTGATTCCTAACCATCTATAAGGTTTTCAAGTACAAAAATTACCTATTCTCCTAATTCCCAAATTCCAACCAAATTTTACTCTCTAAATTTTCTCCAAGGATCTCATGGATTTAGGGTTCTTTAAGTGCAATTCTCCTTTATTCATCAATTAATTAGAGCTGTAGGATCGATGTATGAACAGATCTCATCAATGAGTTCCATTCATCAATTGAGTCCACAAAAATTCTTCAATTCTCCAATTTAATTTAAATGAAATTGGTTAGGTTTTCATTCAATTCCTCGTGGATCCTATTTGTATAGATCTAATTCTTTTTAAATCATATTATGATTATTAGATTAAGTAATATGTTTTTCAATTAATTCCATAAGAACTCGTGCATTGATCATGATTTTGACTATGAACCTAAGTTGTATGAATTTGAAGAAAAACTATGAATTAAAATGATGATTTTTCACTGCACCTATGGCATCGATTTTATTGAAAATGATTATATCTGAATTATTTAGATACAATCTTGACGAATTGTATGTTGTTCTCATGATTTCAATAAACAATTTCAAAAGATTTTTTCACATGATTAAGAAATCTTGAATAGTGAAAGATTTTCTCACACATGGTTTATGAACTAACCTAGATGTTTAGAGACTGGCATAAGTATTATTATGATTTTCATGATTATGAGAATTTTAGAATATGCACTATCTTAAAAAAATTTACTTAGCATCGACACATATTTGCATGGATGATCTCCCATTATAGTAGTTGGGTCTTTAGTAGCAATCTCCTTACTCCTAACTATGTGCATCTGCCGGTTGTCTAAAGTGACATAGCTAGAGGATTCACCTAGGTTAGAAGTTTAAGGTCCTTCTCATGAAAATAAAGGAAATATCTTTTCGGTTTGGGCGTAAGATACCAGATTCCATGTGGTACTCATATGGTGTATGTGTGTTGATAGTACACATCCCACAAAACAATCTAAATTGCTTTCAATTTTTTATGAAGTTGTTCTTATGATTTAAGATGAATTGAGCATGTTCATAATCATGATTCTTTTTTAAGGATTTAACTATATTTATCTTGGTCATGCACATCATATTTTTGTTTCGTTTTATACTTGGCATTCCCCCTCATCACTTAGTGACATTCTAGATATTGGGTGTTGGGATGACTAGCATATTTTCATACTGTTTCATATATTGGGCATAAAGTTTCTCTCGCCAGACCATTGGTTTGACTATTATCAGTTTAAATTTGAAGACTTGGAGAATCCTCATACTCCGAGGACGATGTGTCTTTTATTATTTTCTTATGTCTTTTATATTTTTTTGATATTGTACATGGTGTATGTATTACGTCCTGACCACTTTGTTTGATGTAATAGATGGCTTGTTAAAACTTTAATAGACTTTTACTTATATGTCAAACTCTTTACTTCTTATGAGATTTTTTTCTTTATTATGTTGTGTATATGCGTGTTGAGTGACTTGTGTATGGCCACTCAAAGTCTTATACATCATGTCACATATAGTGTGTACTTTGGATCGTTATAATCTTCATGAGTTCTTAATGTAAATTATTTTTTTTCATGATTAAGCCTTAATTATATTGATTTACTCAGAAATTTAATGTTCTCAATGATATTTTATAAACCCTATCTATACAACAATCTTTATGATAGTAATTATGCTATTTTCATATGCATGTCTTATATTATTATATTTTCATGACTTGTGATGCTATTAGATATGGTATCTATCAGTATTTTTTTAAATATCATGATAAATGTAGTTTTCTCAAATAAAGTAGCTCTTAGTATATGTTCAAGTTATCATAATTTATGATCTACTTAGTATGTATCAATTATCATATCATTATGATTTGTTAATATTAGATTATAAGTATTTTCAAATTTACGTATACTTCTGGTGGAATTATACTAAGAACCAACTGGAATTAAGGATTGTCACGCCCCAAGCTACCTCAGAGACGCGGACACGGAACCTAGGACAACAAGTGATCCCAAGCTAACCCTACTAGATTATCATAAGCATTTTAAAGAATATAAGCTGATGCGGAAGCTAAATCATAATTTATAAAAAATCAAACAGTTGGGAATACCTCATATACATTATAACTAAGATATATTAAACGCATAGAGTTTAACACAAGGAAAATTAAACCCTCCATGTACAGCTGAAACTACTATGTCGGAAAATGGCCTCTAAAAAACTGGCATCAAATACGTAGACAAGCCCAGCTAATCTATAAAAATTGAACTAAAAAGACTAAATCGATCATTAATAGCGTGATCTGGTTTGAGAACCAAAACCTCATCACGAAAAGATGTAGCGCTGTATGCATCAATACTTTGAAATGGTACGAAGCAGGTAGGATGAGTATCGCTGAACCTAAAACAAAACTGAACAGCATAAAAGCAATAATAATAAGTTGACACGATATGGCTATTTCGAGGCTACTGGATACGAGGAGAAATTTAACATGCTGAAACTGATACTGAAATACTGTAACTTGGTCAATGCGAGAGTCTGACTGAACTGTGAAAGGAGATAACTAATAACTGAATACTAAAACCCACATGAGCTAAATATGGAGTCCTATGTATAAACGCCCCATCGGAGACCCTAATATACGTGTGTGCCACAGTACTAAAGGCATGGTTGGCGTGATCACTAACTGACTGCCCACAGAAGGACTTACGTACCTACTCATACTTGGTTAGTCTTCTGCTACTATTTGGGGTAGCAGCTGAACCGACTATTCGCAATTCGTATATAACCGTAAGCTCCGGCATGAATTACTGTAATTAACTGATTATGACTAAGTTTTTGTAAATACTGGATAACTCAAAATGGAACATGCAAACTGAGAATGCAACAATTAATCTTTTAATTATGCATTTACAAATGAGGCATGTATATCTGAAGTAACTGAAATATCTGACTTTGCATGTGTAATTCAAGAACTAAAGAAATGTATAACTAGGGTTCTAAAATTCATAAAATTAATTAAATAATAACATGATAATCTGATTTGATATACATAACAAATATCATTAAGTTCTATTGAAGTTCTAGGAACCCTAGGTCTAATAATGAAATGGGAATCAAGAATATGACAGAAAACAGGGACCTAATGGGTGAAAGGAATCCACTAGTGAAATCCCACATACCTGGTGATGAAATCCACGAAACAAATAGCTGATTTGGCTTGTAACTGCAGAAACCTGTGGCTAGTCGTTCTTGCCTCAAGTTCTTGACCTTGGTCTCATTCTTTACGTTCTATTTTTTCTAAGTTTTGATGCATTATTTACGCTAGGTAAGTTTTAAGAGTTATGTTTTTAGGCTAAAATTGGACTAAATCAGATGATACAAAAAAACGTCTCTTAGGGATTAAACATAGTGGAAAACCCAAGACCCACTGGATAAGTTTTGTCGGACCAATGCGACCTGTACATACAGTTCATTGTCGCGCATCGACGGTCCGTCGTTTGTCGAGTAGTTTTTTCCTGTTCGAGCCGACTTACTCTCAATGAGACATAACTTTACTCGAAGGTCGGATTTTAGGCAAGGTCTGCGGACAGAGACTAATTCCATTTTTTGTGCTAGTTATAATCACTGAAGTTGACATCATTCTCACCTAACTATCCGTGCTATGCTATCACCAATCACCTACTTGCAAGCCTAAGACTCGTGCTGGTCATCTGGCTTCTCTTGTTAGAGTGTTGGTGAATAGCTGTTCGATCGATGGTCACAGAACCCCACCCTAAAATACGACTGTATTCTGAGCCTCGGCTTCGTAGGTCTCTCCGTTGATCATGACTAAACCAAATTTCCTGCTTAGATTTTTGAGTGTTTCTGACGCGCACATTGATGAATGTGCAGTATTGACCGGGGGGCTCAATCTCGTGTCCGTGATATGGCCCTCATTTGGTTACACTTGCTGATTTCGAAAAAAAAAAAAAAAAAAAGCTGGTTTTGGTGATGTTTTTGAACTGGTAATTACATTTCTCCCGCCTTGTGAAGGCAGTCTATCTTCTCGAATATATCTATAACTAGTTGGAATAGAGGGATGAACTTGAAACCCTACTAGCTAAACACTAAGAACCCACGTTCGACTTAATTGAGTTTCGAGAATGCTTGCCAATACTTGAAATAGCAAGCACAAATTGACTGACCTGGTTTTAAAAGACTGGAGTTTACGCATGAATGACTGGAACCTTAAGAGTACTTATTACCTCAAGAAGGAGAGAGAATCAGAAGGAAAGAGGTGAGGATACTTGGCTTTCATGGCTGTCTTCTATTCCCAGTAGCTCCCTCTATGGACTAGACTCCTCCCCAACACCTTGACGGAACGGCGACTTCTTTGTCATCAACTCTGCATAGCCTGACGGTTAGGAAGCTCAACTGCGGACTCCTCATATAAGATTACTTTCACAACCAACTTCTATGGCATTATAGAAGCTTGATCACCCACCGCATTTCTTCAGAGTGAGATGTGGAAACTGAATGGGCTTGCTCTATTATCGTGACACTCTAACTCATATCCACGTTTCCCCCAAACGCTTTTTATGATCTTGTAGGGCCTACATATCTAGACACGAGCTTCTCTTCTTCAATCTCATCACACCCCCCCGCTTACATAGGTGACGACTTTTGTAATCATCATCAACTTGAACTCTCATTCCTTCTTCTTCACATTTAATAATATTTCTGACGACTTCGGCGGTCTTAGTCTATCTCTAATAGTTGAACATTTAGCCTAGCATAAATGACTTAATCGGTCCCGTTTAAATCTACTATCACCTACTTCAACCAACAACATGATATCTACATCTACTGCCTCATAAAAAAGCTTCTAAGGGGCGATCTCAAGGTGGAATTTTACCTATTGTTGTAGGCAGAAACTCATAAGAGGAAGGTGATTCAATACCACTACCTTTAATCAATCCACATCCGCAACATACTTCTAAGGTACTGGAATGGTATATCGGCCTGCTATTCTGTCTGTGGTATTGTTGTACTAAGTTACTTGAGTACGCACGACCTTTCTGAATGTCTTCCTAGCAATATCGAGGTAAACTGAAGGACCCTCTTCTGTGATTAGAACAACGGACCCCATGCAACCTCACAAATCATTGATGTAACGCTTGTCATAGTCCTGCATCCTCCGATCTGTAGTCTTGACCGCTAAAAAGAGAGAGACTTAGTCCTCCTATCAACTATCACCCAATTGAGTCTCGCGTCTGCGAGTCACGAGGTAACCTTGATGAAATCACATGTGTCAATCGCCACTTCCAGTATGAATAATCGATCTCTTGAGCATTCTTCTAGTTTATGATGTTCTATCTACAACCGTTTACTTGCTTGAACATTGGGCTGGTCAGCTACTCCAAAATCTGGTATGTTCCTCTTCATCCTGCCATTTGCACCAATAGATTTCCTGCAAATCATCGTAATCTTAGTGGCTACTTGAGAATGATAATCTATGAGAGTTGTGGCTTCCGGCAAGGATAGTTCTTCTCACTCACAACCCACATCTGAACATGACATCTACCCGAACGAAGTACCCATCTCCCCCTTGGGTAAACTCCACACTTTGATTCTTGGACACATTCTTAAGTTCCAAGCGAAATTGATCACTTCTTGCTTTTCCTTAACCTCCAACTACCAAAGGAGATCTGGTCGCCCATTCTTAACTGTTACAATACAAATCACTATATCCAATCAATGCTCCTAAGGGGACTACTCCTAAACGAGCAAGCTCGTGACATCCTTCCCTAGCTTTTCCTGTTCTTCCTCAACGTGGGATAACCCTACGCCCATAGATAATTCGACTAAGAGTATATGCTACTACAATTCGCTGTTATGAGTATGACAATGTCTCCCTCATATCATAATCCTTGGGAACTCAGCCATATCCTCTACGCAAATATTCAACTCTTTTTTGGGTAAAACCCTACTGAAAGCTTCTTTGTCAGTGAACATATCTACATGAAAACATACAAGATAGTGTCTCCAACTCTTGGTGAAAACAGCCACTGGCTCTGCTTTACTGCTGCACTTTGAGTCTCATGAGTTGGATACTTCGTCTCATGTCCTATACGTTGTCTAGAATAATACACTATTAACCTTAGCTCGGCTTCAGCAACACACAACCTAGGACAACTCTAATGCATCAGACACAATAGATGAAATAACGCATTTGAACCTCTGGTGAGAGTCAGAAACGGTTGTAGTCAATCTTGTTTTCATCCAAGCGTTTCTTCACAATCGTAACTATTGCAACTTGACATACTCTGATCAAGCCTGTCATGGTGAGACTAATGGATGAGAATCCTTCACGCACCTTCTACTATAGATAACCCCTAGACTCAGAAGCTTGATATGTGCTGCATAGGTAGGTTTGGCGCATTATTTCACGGCTTCTATCGTTCTGTGCAAGCCACTCGATCCCTTTGCTAGACACATGTGAACCAAGGAAAGCAATGATTGCAACCAGAACTCACATTTTCAAACGTTAGGCTGGACACTAACACAGATATCCTTGAGGTCTTAAAAAATTCTCAATGAATTTGCATGTTTTTCCCTCATTCTCTAGAGTAAATGTGATCATTATGAAGACGATAAGACGGTTCAATACTGTTTGAACACTCTATTCATCCAATTCATGAAAGCTTCAGAGCATTGGTTAGTAGCAGACAGCATACTCAAATTTCGTATGACCATACCAGTCTGAAGGTTGTATTTTGGAATGTCACTATCGCTGACTCAGATGATGATCCTCGATCGACGGTTCATCTTTGAAGTGGCTGGATCCTGAGTTTGTCAACAACAATCAATCAATGGGTATGTGGATACTTTATTCTTGATCTGTTACCACCACGCTTGTTTCAAATTGGTCTATAGTCAAGGCAACATTCTGAGTGAACTCATCTTTTTTCTTACGAAAAACACTGGATGCAAACGCCCCATTGTGAAATCCTAGGTCTTATGACCTGGCCCTTATCTAGAGGTCTTTCAAACTTATCTCTTTCAATTCCTTAAGCTCTGTGGATCCATTGCTATAAGGAGTTGAATAAAATAGTTGGTTATTTAGAAGGAGATCATTCGCAATTCGATTCCCCTTTCGGGAGGGACTCTAGAAAATCTTCTGGAACTGCTTCTGGAAACTCACATATTACGAACCTTCATCCAATAGCATTTGCGTCATTCACATACTTGATATAAACATATTCAAAGGCAAAACGTTACATAAGATTATAAGTCGAATTTAAGCCATAATTGAGGTCACTTTACAGTGAGCCTTTTTATGTTACAGTGAGCATTCTTTCCTTTTATTCACTAACTTCCCAAGTAACCTCTAGTGATACTTGGTGCAATGCTTCATCTTAGGCCACAAAGGAAATCATACCTACAACCTACACAAGTCATCACATATCATCATATAAGTATAGCATATGACATACACGTTTAAGTCAAAACATCATTGGCTTTACAGTGTGCTATTTCAGTTTACACATATATTCACTTATTTTCATATAAATCATTATAAGACCTTGTTCATGACCTAATATTAGTATACTAGTTTAATGAACATATGAAGCCCCATAACCCCATACATTCTTAGTAAACCCTTCATGCGACCACAAACCTTTTCATTCAATTCGTACCTCAACATATTAAGTGAAAGACCACTCCATTCATATCAACAATTTTCCTCATATAGTTATTAAGACTCACATAGTGCATATAAGTATAATACCACATCACATAGACTCATACCATGCACATCTTTATGACAAATAGACAAATACTACCAAGCCATGCATAGAGACATAATCATAATCATACACATTGGGTCACCTTTTCTAGGACTTCCTAAGGAGCTACTTGTGCAATGTCTAGATGGGTTCATTACTTCCACCTATCCTAAGTAACCTCCCTTAGGTCCTCCTAGTTAGGATTCTATTCATTTACTTCCATTGTGTATTTTACTTTAGGGATACTATAGCCTTAACTGTCACTAAGATCATGGGTGCTAAACATGGAATTTGGTGTTGTAGAGCATTACACCAATGGATGGTATTCTAACCTAGCTAAGGTAGAACATTAACACATGCTAGCATATTAAGTTAATTCACTTGCTAGATCCTATGTAGCAAGCATAATTATGGAACTTGACATGTGAAAACCCTCTTTATGCCAAGATGGGACATCATGGTTATTCACTTATGGAAACCCTATATATACCTATTGAGGCATTGTGGTTATACACCTCATGATATTTAAGGTAGCTTCCTTTGCACATTGGAAAGGGGCACATACTCATATTCAAGTTCACTCGGTGCTAAGTTAAATTCCCTTTATTGAAAAGCCATTATTACAGTACTTTTATAAAATATAGGCTTAGGAGAGTCATCCCCTCATATGATTATCTCATAGTGAATAGATGAAAATTCATCAACCTAAATCATGTGAGAAATCCTTTCACATGGACATATCATATGTATTAGCACTATCTAGTTTAGAATACACTTGAGCATACCTTTCAAGGCTCCTCTATTGACTTTATCATCATTAATGTGTGTGTGTGTGTGTGTGTATACATATATGTGAGAAAACCTTTCACATAACACACTAAGGTCACCTATGTTCATACATTCATATTCACATATATAGAAACAAAAAACTAGAACCTATTCTATCAAGGCACATATGTGCAATACATAGGCAAAGTCCCATACCCTTGCCCATACTAGTACACTTATCAAGTCATCCTAGATAAGGAAACACATATCGTATTTTCATAAACATCATCTTAACATGCATTGTAGTAGACAATAGTGAATATAAGAACTACCTTTCATTTAGACACCGTGACCTATACCACTTGTAAGCTTGCATAAAGTGTGAGTGTGTGTACATTGGTCAACATGATCATATAATGGCTATCCATAAAATCTTGAGGCGGACACCCTTTTATGACCATAAAGAATAATAAAGCATAGACCACACAACACCATTTAGCATAGGAGGCAAGACAATCTTCACATTACATTTAAGACTCTTAACCTTAGCTATTCACACATTCAAAAAGGGGTAAATGGGTAGGGGTCATCAATCCTTAATACCTCATTAAAGGCAGAACCTACACATGATCTTTCATATTAACATTTACATGTTCATAACAATAGTAACACAACTTAGATTCACAACTAAAGTAGAAGACTAGGCACAAGTTACACATAAGGTGATCATCATAACCACTCATTTATATATTCATCAATTTGCCTTTAAGGATATGGTCACACATATATAATGACAATAAAGTAAACACTGCCATTATAAGTGGACCATACCACACAATGCCATACAAGGGTTCATCAACTACAATACTATAAGGAAAGTAGAGAGATGAGGCATTCTTAAAAATTCATCAATCTTTGATCATCATTGATCAATAAACCTTTCTCATAATTAATACATTATAGAGTAGTAGCTATATGTACATAAATCATAAATGAAACCATATACAAGTCGTTACAAGATCATGATACAACTAGTGCACTATATCAAATATATGGTAGAAAATAGAGTGTTATAGATCATCAAGTAACTTCCCTTTTTTTTTCTCATCAATCATCATGTGTCAATACTATACATTTACAGCAGTAGCTAAATAGATATTTTAACATTCCAGAAAATGTACTTGTCTAGTGAAGAGTCTATTAGGTTTTAAGAATGTGTATTGGGGTACCTAGGCATCACAATTCCCTATGTTGAGTAATATTGGGCATATTAGAAAATATTGGCTTAAGGGTGTTAGCTAATTTCTATGTATTAAGATATACTTTGATGTTCAAATTCTCCAATTTCAAACTTGTTTAAAAATTGTACCTGCAACGAAGACCCTAAGCTAAAACTTTTGACTTCATATTACATACATTAGGTATGAGACATCTAAGTGTCAAGCCTAGGTACCATAGCACATGATCATTTAAAATGATCATGTATATTAAGTAGTGCCCAAGGACATAGTGAGGGTCCTTGGACAATAAATGCGCAACAACACATGTGCATGCACATGTGCTAACCGGCCATCAGACAAGCAACCAAGCCAACCGAATTAGGTTAGGACGGTTAGGGGGCAGTGGCATGCACGGGTAAAGCCATGTGGAGCCTAGCTTCGTAACCAACTCTGGGCTAACTAACTTACCTAACTAACTAACTAACCTAGGATTAACTAAAATAAACACACTAGCTAGTGTACCCAAAATCCTAAAATCTTATAGGGTGACACTAGCCGGGTAACTAACTAAATAACATCCTAGTACCTAACCTAGGATGGTCTACAAAGGTTAGTTCTGGTCATAGTTACTTAGGGATAAATTAGTAATTACCCTAGGTCACTTAAATAATTAAATTAGCAACTTAATTAATTAATTAATTAAATATTAATGGTCAAGCCGAGACACCTTAGAAAATTTTCAGATTTGGGTAAGTCAAATGTTCTCCTATTTTTAATCAATCTAGGAGGGACATTTTGGTAATTAGCTAATTGATTTATTTGATTAAGTTAATAAGCCTAATATGAATTATTTAATATTCAATTCCTAAGAACTATACTCAAGTTTATCAAGTAGAAAACCTCACGACTCAAAAACAAAGAACAAACGTAAGCTTAGGCGATTTCTAGGCAGATTCTTTAAGACTTTCGTGCAATGTACAGGGTGATCTTTGTAGCTTTAATTCTACAGTAAGGCTTTAATTCTACAGTAAGGTAAGGCTTTTCTCTCTTGGATTAATTTCTCCAAGATGCTTTTCAAACATTTTTTAATTCAAGAAAATTGAATCTAAGGTTGTTCCCGATGAATCGAATGTTCATCTCCTTAGTTCTCCCTATTTTCGATTCTAGTAGTATGTATAATGCAAAATCTCAAGCATGTTGTTGGTATGTGGTTCTAATTGATCATTATGTGTAGGTTTCTACGATTTAATAATGTTGAGTGATACCTATAAGTTATATCCGTATGATTAATGCCTAATTGTGTTCGAAAAGATAAATTGTGATAAGTCATTTATGAAATTCAATTTACTGTTGAAAAGGAATGTAGGTTTCGTATTACTCTTTGTGTTATAGTAGATATGTTTGTAAGTGTTTGGAATGCAATGTTTCCAAGAACAAATAAGATGTGAATCAAACCTAATTAATGAATCTTCAATGCCAAATCAACTTTATGGCTTGGCCAAATTAAACATTGAATTGTTCTTATGATTAAAAGTTTGCTTGCTTAATATGATGAGATTTTTATAGTATATGCATAAAGTTAATTGGATTGGGTAGTGATAATATGATGACAAGTGTTTAGTGAAAGTTTGGTTTATGCCAATAAATTGGCTTACAATATTATTTCCAAATTATGATATAAAGTTTTCCAAATGACTAAATCATACCAATCTTACATGGACAATATAAATTATGATGTTTATTTTAAGGAAAAATACATGTTAAAGATTGACTTGACAAGTTGTAACTCAATGAACTCATTACCCAGGGTATACTAATGATTAATACAAGTACTAACACACCCTCTATAATGAACTTGTGAACATTTGCACATTGAATAAGTCCTTACAACTTTCATAAATAATGGTATAAGACTACCAAATAATGTTGACCAAGATAAGGTGAGTAATGAAATAACACAAAAGCTTATGACTCATGAAATTGACCTAGAATGTGGTGTTAAAGGAAGTGGGACAAGTCTCACTTTCACCTAAACAATTATGTTAAAGATACTCACACAAGAGGGTGTTATAAATCGTGAGACAAGTCTCACTACACCATAATGATAATGTAATATTAAGTTCACATTCATCAAGTAAAGAAAGGGATGACTATTCATCCATTAAGCTAAGCATACCTTATACTATAAGCAAGATTCCATAATGTATGAGTGAACTCTAAAAGTTTTAAAGAATGATACATTGATCTAAGCACCGATATACTGGCAATGAGCTTGTAAGAGAACATGTAAGCCTTATGAGATGAGTCTACCACCAAGGTTGATAAGGGTCTCCAATATATCCTAGTCTTTGAACTATGTTTCCAGCATAGGTTACTAGCTAGTGGATTAACCTAAGAAATCTAGTTAGTATTCGATTTCACGTTGGTCGGTGAAACATCTTTTTCAGTGTGCGCAAGACACTTGATTTCATGTTAGCTCACATGATCTATGTCAGTTAAATGCTCCAGATTCAGTTTCGCTTTAATCGGTTAACCACTTTTATTCAGTGTGGAGAAGACACTGGATTTCATGTTATCTCACATTATCTATGTTAACTTTAGCCGGTGAACCACCTCTTTTAAGTGTGGGGAGAACACTGGATTTCATGTTATCTCACATGATCTATGTCAGTTTAGTGTTAAAGATTTCTTTAAGAAATAACGAAAGAAAGAAAGAACTAGGAAGATGAGGGGTGTTAAAATAATATCTTAAGTCAACCTAGCATGTTCAAAGTGAACATGAGATGAAAGAAGAATAAATGTAAGTGCAAAGTGAATTAAGTAAGCAATGATCAAATAATGGGCATACCCAATAATCTTTATAGTATGCAAAGCTTAAATAATGGGCATAACCAATAGATATATGCTTTAGTATCTTTATATCATGAAAATGATCAAATAATTGTCATAGCAAATAAACATTGGCTTATAAAGACTTCATGCCCAATTTAACAAGAATGGAAAGAATAACTTGTAAGTAGGGTAGTCAAATCATTTCCTTAGTCTTCTGGATTACTTACTTGATTCATTATAGGAATGGGACTACAATGAATCATTGCAGTTGTAAGTTAAACATAGGATAAAAGGAGATCATTGAACTACACAACAAGAATAAGAAAATCCTGAAAAATAAACTAAGTCTGGATTATGGAGCTCTCGGCTTAAGAAGGAGCAAAAGTATTAAATCTTGCTCCAGTTGTTCTAAAATTATGTTCATGATTCCTAGGTCTTATGTTCATATAAAAATGAGTTGTCTGCTTTAAATGCATGAAAATATGTCATATTCATAGTATGATTCATAAATAAAAATTAGGGAAGTAAGGTGACTTCACTTTCCAAAAAAATGGCATGTTGCTATAGGAAGAGCTTTCCTTGATCATGCTTGGCCATTTTGTGTTTATGTGCATACACCTATACTTAGTACAAGTGTGTGCTAACCCATATACAATTTCTATTTTTATAGGTGCAGGTCTTTGAAGAAGATTGAAGATTCGTTTGAAGCTGTTTGGACAAGTACCTCTAGACTTTGGTAGGTTCTCTTGAGTTCGAGTATGCCTACGCTTTATTTCTAGATTTAGTACATTAGACATAGCTAGTGGATGTTGTCCCTAACTTTTTATTTCAAACATTTGTTCAAATCTTTTATATTAAGTCCGGTTTGGTAACTGTTATTAATATTATGAATTCTTCATTTCAGTTGTTCAATCTGTTAATAGATGGTTGGTTAGCTTGAGCTATAAGTATATCACTCATGAATAAATTATATGAAGTCTAACTACACTTCATTAAAGTTGAAAAGTTTTAAATTTTCTGCAAATTCAACCATATGATTGTGATGAAAGCTAAGAAGTGGCTTGTGTGCGATCTCTGAGAGGTTAACAACGCCGGTCTCATCTACGGTCTAGGACCCTGGTGTGACAGACTTGGTATCAAAGCATGAGGTTAAATTACCTAGGAACTAAAAGCTCAAAAACAACCATGTTGCGTAGCTTCAAGCTTATGGTTTTAAAGTGCACCACAACCATGACTTAGAGACTAGGAGATGTTATGAATCTTCCCTTCTTGTACTCTTAATCGTGCCGTGTAGAGCTTTGATATTTTATGTCATTCTAGAATCTTACATCCTTCTTGTGTATGCATATAGAAAAATGAACACAAGAAGAAACGCAGACAGGAGAGTTGGAAGTAGCTACTAGGGGGAGCCAAGCTCCTCCTCAATCCCCAGCTGTTGGAGTGCAAGTAACTGTCATCCCTGTTGCATTGACAGATGGAGAAGTAAGATCAACACTCGTTCAGATGTCCCAAGCTATCACTGCTCAAGAACAGGCTATCACAGCCCATGACACTAAAGAGGGTGCTCCCAGGGAGAACCCACATGCTAGTACCATGGCTATATACTAAGAGATTTCACCATGATTAATCCTACAGTCTACTTCGGGTCCAGAACCAATGAGGATCCCCAGGAGTTTGTGGACGAAGTCCACAAGATTCTCCGTGCTATGGGTGTTAATGGAGAGGAGAAGGCTGAGTTGGCTGCATACCAACTTAATTATGTGGCTCAGGTATGGTACAAGATGTGGGTAGATGGCCGAGCACTAAGATAAGTCTCCATAACTTGGGACATTCTTAAGACTACATTCTTGAAGAGGTTCTTTCCCAGAGAGCAGTGAGAGGATAAGGTTGAGGAGTTCATCAACCTACATCAGGGAGGTATGTAAGTCAAGGAATACTCCTTGTAGTTTGTTAAACTTTCCAAATATGCTTCTTCCCCGGTGTCCAATAGCATGGATGAGATAAGAAGATTTGTGATTGGTGTATCGGAGGATCTGGAGGAGATTCATCATAGAAACAGAGGACGATAAGTAAAGAAGCCTAGGACCTCGTATCAGGATGATTTTAGCAATGGTAGGAGTTCACTTGGAGTCCAGGTTAAGGCCCAAGTTCAACAAGGGGCCCCAACACTCAGGTAATCCTACTCCTTCCAGGAACACTAAAGCCAAATGAGGCAAGTCTGGCCTCAATAAGGGCAATGATAGAAATGCCCAGCGTGATAGAAAGTCGCGTGGTAAGTGTGGCCGTTTTCATGGAGGTGAGTACTTGGTAGGTACTAATGTCTTCTATGGGTGAAGCAAGAGTGGGCATATAACAGGAACTGCCCACATATGAAGAATAAGCCAAGGCAGATACTCAACCTTGATTTAATCCTAGTGCTGTAGCCGATCCTCCCAAGTGGAACACGTTCTATGCTTTGTAAGGTAGAGAGGAGAAGGAGAAGTCCAGTGATGTGGTCACTGTAACTTGCTTGTCTTTTCTCTTACTGTGTATGCATTGTTAGATCCAGGATCCACCTTGTCTTTTGTTACTCCTTTAGTAGCTAGTAAATTTGACTTGCTTCCTGAGATCTTGCATGAACCTTTTCTAGTTAGTACTCCCATAGGGGAAAACATTAGAGTTGAAAGAGTATATAGAGATTGCCCAATAAATTTTCTTGATAGATTCACTTATGCTGATCTAATAGAATTAACCATACTTGACTTTGATATAATTTTTGGGTATGGATTAGCTCCATAAGTGTTATGCTACCATAGACTGTCGAAACATGGTAGTAAGGTTTCAATTTCTTAATGAGTTAGAGCTGGAATAGGAAAGACGTAATTCAAATCCAATAGGCCAAATAGTTTCCCATCTTAAAGACAATAAGAGATTATATAAGGGGTATTGATACCACTTAGTCAGAGTCAATCAAATTGGGACATGAAGTTCCTTCCATAGACTTTTGCCCATAGTGAATGAGTTTCAAGATGTATTTTCGGAGGATTTACCAGGAATCCCTCCTGAATGCGAAATTGACTTTTGTGTTGACTTAGATCCCAACACCAAATCAATTTCCATTCCTCCCTATAGAATGGCTCTAGCTGAACTCAAAGAGTTTAAGTTGCAGTTAAAAGATCTACTTCATAAGGCTTCTCAGATCGATCAGCGTGTTTTTTGAAAAAACGCCTAGCAAGCTGTGTACCCAAGGCATATATTACTATCCTAGGGTCATTGTTGTTCTTAAAAAAGGATGAACCTAATGTATACTATATCGACAATCATGAAGTTACTATAAAGAACAAATACCCTCTTCCCAAAATTGATGATATATTTTATTAGCTCCAAGGTTCAAGTTTCTTTTCTAAATTAGATGCCAGGGTATCACTAGCTTTGACTGAGACAAGAGGACATTCCTAAGGCAACCTTCAGTACTAGATATGGTTATTACGAGTCTCTTGTCATGTCATTTGTTCTCACAAATACACCATCCGCGTTTATGGACCTTATGAATAGGGTCTTACGTGAATACCTTGAATCTTTTGTTATAGTATTCATAGATGAAATCCTCATATACTCAAAGACTAGAGAATAGCATGAACAACATTTGATAATGACATTACAAGAACTCAGGGACCATCAGCTGTATACAAAATTCAGCAAATGTGAGTTTTGCCTGAGATCAGTGACTTTCCTTGGTCATGTTGTGTCCGACCAGAGTGTAGAGGTTGATCTGAAAAAGATTGAGGCAGTAAAGAATTGTCCGAGACTCCCCAATCCTACAAATATTCGGAGTTTCTTGTGTTTGGATAACTACTATTGCAGGTTTGTTGAGGGCTTTTCCGCTATTGCTGCTCCATTGACAGCTTTAATAAAAAAGAAGGCGAAGTTTAAGTGGTCTAAAACTTGTGAAAAGAGCTTCCAAGAGCTCAAAGACTGACTCACTTCAGCCCCAGTTCTCACATTGCCAAGGAGTGGTGAAGGTTATGTGGTGTACTTTGATGCTTCCCTAGTAGGTTTGGGATGTGTTCTTATGCAGGATGGCAAAGTGATTGCATATGCATCAAGACAGTTAAAAATCCACGAGAAGAATTACCCTACCCATGATCTTGAGTTAGTTGCTGTGGTATTTGCGTTAAAACATTGGAGACATTACTTATTTGGTGTACATGTTAATGTATTTACTGACCATAAAAGTCTTCAGTATGTTTTTACATAGAGAGAATTGAATCTTCATCAGAGAAGATGGCTAGAGCTGCTCAAGGATTATGACATGAGTGTCTATTATCACCGAGGTAAGGCCAATGTAGTGGCCGATGCTTTGAACCGACTGAGCATGGGCAGTGTATCTCAAATTTATGATAAGGAGAATGATTTGGTTAAAGAGGTACACCAATTGTTTAGGTTAGGTGTACGACTGGTAGATACACCAAATGGGGGTGTTTTAGTTTATTCTAGTTCTGAATCCTCATTTGTTATAGATGTTAAAGATATGTAGAATCTCGATCCAGTAATCATGGAGTTGAAAGACTCAGTGTTGAGTAAGATGAATGAATCATTCTCTCTAGGGGACAATGGTGTGCTTAGATACCATGACATATTGTGTGTGCCCAATATTGATAATATGAGACCTAATATTATTGTTGAGGCTCATGGCTCAAGGTATTCAATTCATCCAGGTTCCACCAAAATGTATCATGATCTCAAGGTGACGTATTGGTGGGAAGATATGAAGTGATATATTTCGAAGTTTGTGGAGGAGTGCTCCAATTAGCAACAGGTTAAGGCCGAACACCATAATCCAGGAGGTCTTACCCAGTCGATTGAGATCCCAACATGGAAGTGGGAGGCTATTAATATGGACTTTGTGGTTGGTCTTCCCAGGACCAAGAAACTACATGATTCCATTTGGGTCATTGCTGAAAGGATGACTAAGTCTGCTAACTTAATTCCTGTGAAGTGTACTTACAGAGCCAAAGATTATGCCAAGCTGTATATTGATGAGATAGTGAGGTGCCATGGGATCCCTTTATCTTTAATTTTGGATAGGGGATCCCAGTTCACTTCTCACAGGTGAAGCTCAGTACTGCTTTTCAACCTCAGACGGATGGACAAGCAGAGCGTACCATTTAGACTCTTGATGACATGCTGAGAGCATGTGTTATTTATTTCAAGGGGAGTTGGGATGATCACTTGCCACTGATTGAGTTCTCTTATAATAATAGCTACCATTCCAGTATTGGAATGGCACATTTTGAAGAACTGTATGATAGGAGTTGTAGGTCCTCAGTTGGGTGGTTTGAGGTAGAATAGTCTACCATCCTTGTCCCTGACATCATACATGAGGCTGTGGAAAAGGTGAGACTAATCAAGGATAGATTGGCTACTGCTTACAGTCATAAAAAATCCTATGCTGATAACATGAAGAGGATTCTTGAATTCGAGGTAGGTGATCAAGTCTACCTGAAGATATAACCCATGAAAGGGGTGATGAGGTTTGGTAAGAAAGGGAAGTTGAGTCCGAGGTAAGTGTTGCCTATGAACTGAAGTTACCAAATGACTTGGCTTCTGTTCATCCAGTGTTTCATGTTTCAATGCTTAAAAAGTGTCCAGGTGATCCAGCATCTATCCTACATGTTTAGGGGTTAGGAGTCGATGAGAACCTATCTTACTATGAGGTTCCAGTTGAAATTTTAGATCGCCAAGTGAAGTGGCTGAGGAACAAGGAGGTTTCCATCGTAAGGGTGTTATGGAGGAACCACCTTGTTGAGGGAGCAACATGGGAGGCCAAGGCCGATATGAGATCTGTTATCCACACTTGTTCAGTTCATGAGGTTAGATATACTCTTCCTAAGTTTGATTTTGTTTATGAAACTCTAAATTTTAGTGCATTAGCCAATTTTGGTGTTTTAAGTCCATGACTTTGTGTTTTATACTTGCACTATATGTGTTAATATGAATTCATGCTTGCATTCATGTTGCTGTTTTTGTATAACGTTGACATGATTTTTGTGTCGCATGAGTTGTGATGTGCATTGAGTTAAAGTGACACTGAGAAGGAAGTTACTCAATCTCATATATAAAGCTTCAGATAAGCTTTGAGTGATGTCCATCATCCAGAGTAAGTTGTGAATCAGATATTCACAAAGAGTAAAGTTTCAAGTATGTTGATGTGTTTTTCGAAAATACCCTCTTTGATTCAAAATCATGTATAGTGTCATTCGGGGACGAATGTTCCTAAGGAGGGGATAATGAAATATTCCAGAAAATGTACTTGTCCAGTAAAGATTCTATTAGGTTTTAATAATATGTATTAGGGTACATTGGCATCCCAATGCTTAATATTGAGTAATATTGGGAATGTTAGAGAATATTGGCTTAAGGATGTTACACAATTTCTATGTATTAAGATATACTTTGATGTTAAAATTCTCTAATTTCAAGCTTGTTTAGGAATTGTACCTGCAATGAATATCATAAGCTAAAATGTTTGACTTCATATTACACACATTAGGCATGAGGCATCTAAGTGTCAAGCCTAGGTACCATAGCACATGATCATTTAAAATGATCATGTAGATTAAGCAGTGCCCAAGGACTTAGTGAGGGTCCTTGGACAAGAAATGCGCGGCAACACATGTGCAAGGACATGTGCTAACCGGCTAATAGACAAGCAACCAAGCCAACTGAATTAGGTTAGGACGGTTAGGGGGGCAGGGGCACGCACGGGTAAATCCATATGGGGCCTAGCTTTGTAACCAACCCTGGGCTAACTAACTAACTAACCTAGGATTAACTAAAATAAACACACTAGCTAGTGTAATCGAAATCCTAAAATCTAATAGGGTGACACTAGCCGGGTAACTAACTAAAGAACATCCTAGTACCTAACCTAGGATGGTCTACAGAGGTTAGTTATGGTCCTAGTGACTTAGGGGTACTTTAGAAATTATCCTAGGTCACTTAATTAATTAAATTATAAACTTAATTAATTAATTAATTAAAGATTAATGGTCAAGCCGAGACACCTTAGAAAATTTTCAGATTTGGCTTTGTCAAATGTTCTCCTATTTTCAATGAATTTAGGAGGGGCATTTTCATAATTAGCTAATTGATTTATTTAATTAAGTTAATAAGCCTAAGTTGAATTAGTAAATATTCAGTTCCTAAGAACTAGACTCACGTTTATCCAGTAGAAAACCTCACGACTGAAAAACTGTGAACAAACGTAAGCTTAGGCGATTTCTAGGCAGATTCTTCAAGACTTCTGTGCAATGTACATGGTGATCTTTGTAGATTCAATTCTATAGTAATGTATGACTTTTCTCTCTTGGATTACTTTCCCCAAGATGCTTTTCAAACATTTTTGAATTCAAGAAAATAATAACTAAGGTTGGTCCCAATGAATCGAATGTTCATCTTCCTAGTTCTCCCTATTTCTGATTGTAGTAGTATGTATAATTCAAAATCTCGAGCATGTTGTTTGTATGTGGTGCTAACTGATCATTATGTGTAGGTTTCTATGATTTAATAATGTTGATTGATACCTTTAATTTATATCCGTATAATTAATGCCTAAGTGTGTTCGAAAAGATGAAATTGTGATAAGTCGTTTATGAAATTCAGTTTAGTGTTGAAAAGGAATAAAGGTTTTGTATTACTCTTTTTTTTTACAGTAGATATGTTTGTAAGTGTTTGGAATGCAATGTTTCCAAGAAGAAATAACATGTGAATCAAAGTTAATTAATGAATCTTCAATGCCAAATCAACTTTATAGCTTCGCCAAATTAAGCGTTGAATTATTCTTATGATTAAAAGTTGGCTTGCTTAAAATGATGAGATTAGTATAGTGTATACATAAAGTTAATTGGCTTGGCTAGTGATAATATCATGAGAAGTGTTAGTGAAAGTTTGGTTTATGACAATAAATTGTCTTACAATATTGCTTCCAAATTATGATATAAAGTTGGCTAATGACTAAATCATACCAATCTTACATGGACAATATAAATTACGATGTTTCTTGTAATGCCAAATACATGTTAAAAATTGACTTGACAAGTTGTAACTCAATGAACTCATAATCCAGGGTATGCTAATGATTGGGACAAGTCACAACATACCATATATAAATGAACTTGTGAACATTAGTCCTTACAACTTTCATCAATAATGGTACAAGACTACCAAATAATGTTTACCAAGATAAGGTGAGTAATGAAATAACATAACAACTTATGAGTCATGAAATTGACCTAGAATGGGGTGTTAAAGGAAGTTATACAAGTCTCACTTGCACCTAAACAATTATGTTAAAGATACTCACATAAGAGGATGTTAGAAATCGTGAGACAAGTTTCATTCACACCAAAATGATAATCTAAGATTAAGTTCACATTCATCAAGTAAAGAAAGGTATGAGAAGTCATCCATTGAGCTTAGCATACCTTATACTAGAAAAAAGCTTCCATAATGTAT
The DNA here is from genome assembly GCA_027704765.1 of Solanum habrochaites. Lineage (NCBI taxonomy): Eukaryota > Viridiplantae > Streptophyta > Magnoliopsida > Solanales > Solanaceae > Solanum > Solanum habrochaites. The sequence continues at coordinate 13,512,028 of JAKWJA010002497.1, forward strand.
GAGTCAACTCTAAAAGTTTTAAAGTAAGATAAATTGAGCTAAGCACCGATAGACTAGCAATAAACTTGTTCAAGCACATGTAAGCCTCATGAGATGACATTACCACCAAGGTGGAAAAGGGTCTCCAGTATCTCCTAGTCTTTGAACTATGTTCCTAGCATCGGTTACTAACTATTTGATCCACCTAAGAAAGATAGGTAGTATTCAGTTTAACTTTGGCCGGTGAACAACCTCTTTTCAGTGTGGGCAAGACACTCGATTTCATGTTATCTCACATGATCTATATCAGTTAAATTCTCCAAATTCGGTTTCACTTTAGCCAGTGAACCACCTATTTTCAGTGTTGGGAAGACACTGGATTTCATGTTAGCTCACATGATCTATGTTCACTTTAGCCGGTGAACCACCTCTTTTCAGTGTGGGGAAGACACTGGATTTCATGTTAGCTCGCATGGTCTAAGTTAGTTTAATTTTAAAGATTTCTTTAAGAAAGTAAGAAATAAATAAAGAAATAAAGAACTAGGAAGATGAGCGGTGTTAAAAGAATATCCTAAGTCAACCTAGTATGTTCAAAGTGAATATGAGATCAAAGAAGAAGAAATGTAAGTTCAAAGTGAACTAAGTAAGCAATGATCAAATAATGGGCATAACTTATAATCTTTATAGTATGCAATGATCAAATAATGGTCATAGCCAATAGATATATGCTTTAGTATCTTTATATATCCAATGCATCAAATATTGTCATAGCCATAAGATTTGCGTAAAAGAACTTCATGCCCATTTACAAGAATGGTAAAGATAAGTTGTAAGTAGGGTAGTCAAATCATTTCCTTAGTTTTTGGATTACTTACTTGATTCATTTGGATTAGACTACAATGAATCATTGCACTCGTAAGTAAAACATAGGATCAAAGGAGATCATTGAACTACACAAAAAGATGAAGAAAAGAATGGAAAAGAAGAAAATACAGAAAAATAGACTAAGTCTGGATTATATAGCTCTTGGCTTAACAAGGACAAAAAATATCAAATTTTGCTCGAGTTGTTATAAAATTATGTTCATGATTCCAAGGTCTTATGTTCATATAGAAAATGACTTGTGTGCTTTAAAATGCATGAAAATATGTCATATTCATAGCATGATTCATAAATAGCGAATTAGGAAAGTAAATGGGTTCACTTTCCAAAAAATGGCATGTTGCTATTGGAAGAGCTTTCCTTGATCATGCATAGTTCTTATGTGTTTATGTGCATACACCCATACTTAGTACAAGTGTGTACTAACCCATATACAGTTACTATTTTTATAGGAGCAGGTCCTTGAAGAAGATTGAAGATTCATTTGAAGTTTTTTGGACTAGTACCTCCAGACTTTAATAGGTCGTCTTGAGTTCGAGGATGCCTACGATTTATTTATAGCTTTAGTACATTAGACATATCTAGTGATATTTCCCTAGCGTTTCATTTCAAACATTTGTTCAAAGCTTTTATATTAAGGCCGGTTTGACAACTATTATTAATATTATGAATTCTTCACTTCAGTTGTTCAATATGTAAATAGATGGTTGTTTTTCTTAAGCTATTAGTATATCATCTTATGTAGAAATTATATGAAGTCTATGTACACTTCATTAAAGTTAAAAGGTTCTAAATTTTCCGCTAATTTAACTGTATGATTGTGATGAAAGCTAAGAAGAGGCTTGTCTGCAACCTTTGAGATGTTAACGACGCCAGCATCATTAGGATCAGGACCCGGTGTGTTCAGTACAAATATANAAAAAAAATTCTTTAATAATAAGAGTGGTTATTTATGACCTTTGTCACAATCTGTTGAAAAATGCGACAACTCATTGAAAGAAACATAACCAAGGTTTGTGGGTAACAAACCCCAAGTACTACCAACTCCACCGAAATTCTGAATTTTGAAACTTATATTATCAAATAATATAAGAAGAAGTTATGTGGTCTATACTTTGAATGTATTGATATGAAAATATGAACATGAAACATGATATCTGAACATATTAAATTAGTAATAAAACAGTTGAAATGTAGTGGCCACCCAATAAATTACAGAAGTTGAGGACATACTAAACGGATACGTATAGACAACATCCATGCTAATGAAACTTTGATTCACGGAAGATACTAAAATTGATATAAACCATGTGAGTCAATACATTGTGTTCAATATACTAACCCCACACTGAAAATGGAGTGTCAAATACATGTTATCATAAGAAACTTGATAACTAAGCTGATATGAATCCATTAAGCTAATGTGCCATTGGCTCTATGAACTAATGATGACAAGTAGTTATGGTATTTGCAGTTTGATAATAAAATTTATAGACACTAACAAAATCTTCATCCTTATAACACCATGTATCCAAAACAAAACAAAAACTAGCTTTACAGAAAAATCTGCAGGTGCAACCAACGGGGCCATTGACGGAGCGTAGACTAACCCACGGTCCGTCCTGCACACCCGTTAATGGGGTCTGAAACCCCAAAAATATCAGCCTAGGAAAATTTGGTTAAGTCATGATCGACGGACGGACCTAGGGTCGTAGGTCAGACTATGGTCCATAGTCTATGACCATCGATCAATACCTCATTCACCCACTCTCTTAATGAGAAAGGATGACAACACGGTTCGTAGTAGAGTGAACTATTGGTCCGTAGTCTGTTGCCAGTAGTTAGGAGTAAAAAGACAATGTTAGAGGGGGAAATCAGTTCGGTCAACTTCAAATGATCATAACTCTCAGCACAAAATGAATTAGGTGTACCATGATATACTTACATATCTATAATTGATATTATAATTACATAGACACCAACCTTGCTAAAATCTAACCTTTGAGTAAAAAGTTATGCCCGTTTTAGTAAAGACCTATCGAACATGTCCAACCTACGGACCAAACGATAGACCGTCTGTCCTGGTCGTTATTTGGTCTGACAACAACTTACCCAGGGGTCTTTTGGTTTTTTACCACTTTGTTTAAACCCTAAGATACGTCTTTTTGACCCTAACTAACCTAAGTCATATCATTAATCAAAACTTACCCTAAGTCAAATCATTAATCAAAACATAGAAAACTAGAAGCAAGAAAGGAGAAAAAAGGTCAAGAACCCTTGTTCAAGAACGCAGCAAGGGTCCTTCAGTTCCAACCCCAAAATTTAGATATTTCTTTGATAATTTCATCACCAGGCATGTGGGATTTCACTAGTGGATTCCTTTCACCCATTAGGTCCCTATTTTTCATTCAGATTCTTGATTCCCATTTCATAATTAGACCTATGGTTTCTAGAACTTCAACAGAACTTAATGAACTTATTAGTTATATATTCCAAATCAGATTATCATGTTATTATTATTTAATTGTATGAATTTCAGAACCCTAGCTATATATTTCTTAAGCTCTTGAATTACACATGCTAGGTTAGATATTTCAGTTACTTCAGATATACATGCCTCAGTTATAAATGCATATATACCAGATTAATTGTTGAATTCTCTGTTGCATGTTCAATTTTGAGCTATCCACTATTTATAGAAATTCAGTCATAATCATTTAATTCAGTAACTCATGGGAGTAGCATAAGACTGAGTTGGACTAGGGTTCAGTGTACCCAAAATGTCCAAGAACTACTAGCCAAGTAGGTTGTAAGTCCCCTCTGTGGGCATCATTTTAGTGATCACGCCATCATGCTTTTATACCTCTGGCAGGGTATATTGGGTCCTCTCGATGGGGCGTATACATTAGACTCCAAATTTAAATCATATGGTTTTATTATTGGTTATTAGTAGCTCCTACAGTTCAGTCAGACTCTCTGCATTGACCATTTATAAATATATTTAGTATTCATTTTCAGAATGTTATAAGTTTATCCTTGCATCCAGTTAGCTCAGAAATATGCATATCATGTTCAAATTATTGTACTTGTTTTTGTGCTTGTTCAGTTATATTTTGTTATTGCTTTACTCTATCCTACATGCTCAATACCTTTCAAATACTGACGCATACATGCACAACATTTTTCGTGATGTAGGTTCAGGTTCTCTACATCCAGATCACGCGTAGATTGATTTTTGATCTTCAGTTCAATAGATTCATAGTGAGTCTTCATTCTCCGAGAAAAAAAGTCATGAGTTTCTTTTCAGTATTTAGTCTTTTAGTTTTAGTTTCTACTAGATTTAGCTGGGGCTTGTCCCATTATTTCTAGTCCAGTTTAGAGGATACTTTCATACAAAGTTAGTTTCAATTTAGTATTGATTTAATATTTCCTTTGTATTAAACTCATTGTTTTCAAATATCTTAGTTATAGAATATGGGTATTCCCCGTCTTTTGAGTTTAAATTATGATTTAGCTGCCACATTAGTTTATATTCTTTAGTGTTCTCATGATTATGCCAGCAGGGCTAGCTTGGGGTCACTTGTGGTCCTAGGTTCCGTGTACGCATCTCGGGGGTAGCTCGAGGAGTGACAAAACATTGTATCAGAGCACTAGGTTCAAGAGTACGAGGATGTATGAAAAATCGCACTTAGTAGAGTACTTTTCATGGTTGTAAAGTGCACCACATCTAATGAGAGGGAGGCTACAAAGTGTTTTAGGAAAACTTCATTTTCTTGTTACAATTATCGTGCATTAGGTATGATCTTATTCCACTCTAACTTGACGTTCTACGTTTCAAATCATGCTTCCTTGTAGAGATAATGCTAGGAATGAGAATGCTAGAAATGCAAATGTAGCTCCTTCGGTCTCATATCAGGAAGTCTCCAATACTGATTTCAGGAATGCTATATAGATTTTGGCTCACAATATGACTAACTAGAAAAATCGGGTTCATGCTCATGTGAATGAAAATGGTTGATCAGTAGAAGCAAGGGTTGTGACTTTGTTAGGATGAATTCGTCTGAGTTCTTATGATCACAATCTAATGAGGATCCTCAGAATTTCTTGGATTAGATCAAGAAAATCTTTGGGTAATGCAAGTAACGGGGAATGATCGGGTTGAGTTGGCATCATACAATTGAAAGGTATTTCTCATATTTGGTACACTCACTAGAAGGAGAATAGGGGTGTGAATGGTCCCCTTATTACTTTGGATTGCTTTAGTGAGACTTTTCTCGGTAGGTTTTTCCCAATAGAATGGAGGGATGCAAAGGCTCGGGAATTCATGAACATGAGGCAGGGTAACATGACAGTACAAGAGTATGGACTGAAGTTTAACAAACTCTCCAGGTATGCTCCTCACATGGTTGCGGACTCCAGGGCTCAGATGAATAAGTTTTTGTATGGAGTGTCATATTTGGTGAAAACAGAGTGCAGAAATGCTATGTTACTCAAAGATATGAACATCTCTAGGCTTATGACTCATGCTCAGCAGGTTGAGGGTGATAAGATTAGGGAACAGGGTAAGGATAATAAGAAGGCTAGGTCTGGGAACTATGACTATTATTAGCAGAAATCAGGTGGTGGAAATCCCTCACAGAGTCAGCAGAAGTTTTCAGCTCCCACCCCTTCGTCAACCAGTGTTCAATCCTCCAAGAACAGGTATGACTAAAAGGGTAGAGCACCCAACTCTAAATCTCGGGGAAGTGTATCAAGCACCAAGACTTACCTCACTTGCCCTAAGTATGGTAAGAACCATCCGGGCGAGTGTCTTGCAAGAAATGAGGGATGTTCTGGATGCGGTTAGTCTGGTCACACGTTAAGGGATTGTCCTTCTAGATAGGGTCAAGGAGGCGATGATGGTAGAGATCATTCTACAACTTCAGCAGCACCAACACGTCGCCCAACTCAGTAGGGTAACTTATTTAGTACAGGTGGAGGTAAGCGCTAGAACAGGTTGTATGCTCTTTAGGATCGCCAAGAGCAGGAAGGTTATCCTGATGTAGTCACTAGTACGTTACGAGCCTTTGACCTTGATGTTTATGCATTTTTAGATCTAGGGGATAATCTTTCTATTGTAACTCCTTACATAGAATTCCAATTCACTGTTAGTCCAGAAACTCTCTCAGAATCTTTTTTAGTCTCTATTCCAGTTGGTGACCCAGTTATAGCTAGACGGGTATACAATTTGTATGTCATAGTATCTTAGAAAGTGACCTCAGCAGAACATTTAGAGTTAGAAATGGTAGACTTCGATGTCATTCTACACATTGATTGGTTACATTTCTGTTTATGCCTTAGTTGATTTTAGAACTAGGATTGTTCGTTCCCAGTTTCCAGATAAACCAATCCTAGAATAGAAGGGTAGTAACTTAGCTCCTATGGGTCGATTTATTTCTTACCTTAAGGATAGAAAAAAGATATCTAAGGGTTATATCTATAATGTAGTTCATGTTAAGGATTATAGATCTGAAACCCCAACTCTTGAGTTAGTTCCAGTAATAAAGGGTTATAAGAGTTACTCAAAAAGGCAGAAGTATGATCCAAAAGAAAAGTCCGCTTCTAAATGTCATGGGTTTGCATGGTGTCATGCTTAGTGCATTTTGTACTAATATCGATTCTTCTCTACTTTCTAACACAAGTGTAGGTTATGATCTTAAAAGGATGCTATGTTGAGGATCTTGATAGATGATTCCCAGATCAAGTTAAAGGGGGTCCTTTAGTTCCAAGGATTCCGACTCATGTCTTATTGTACAGCTTATTAAAATTTTATAGGTTATTTTTTTTATGTTTTAAAAAGGGCATGTCCTAATATTTCTAATGTTGTGGATTCTAAGATGGCAAAGAAGACGTAGAGTCTAAAATGTGTATGATATTGTAGTATAGATGAAGTTATGGTTCTAGCATATGATGTGATTGAAAAGTTTTAGAAATTTTCCGCTAAATTTACTATGACAATGTGATTTGATAACTATGGCTTGTATAACCCTTTGAGAGGTCAATTAACAGTTACTTCTAGGGTACCCCCGGTTTGAGGCGACAAGTGGCCACTACAATTCTTATCAACATTATTATAATGAAGTCTACAAGTAAATAGTAGAAGCAATTCTGACGCCTCCTTTAGACTTAGGTCTCATTGCATTGACCATTACTACGCTTTCTTTTCAGTATAGGACAGTGTAAACATAATATCATTACGAAGTCCATTCATAAACTACTACAAGGCCATTCTACAAACTATTACACACATCATTAACATGCTAGAATGTAGTGAAGGACTATTCATCAATATCATCGATCTAGGGACAGTAGCTAAGACGTAATAATCAAGTCTATTACCCATGCTTTATCTACCTTAGACATTAGATCACATATTTCATTACAACATTCAAATTGTGGGCATAAGAAAAACCTGATCAATATGCCAAGACTCCTTTTCTTTGGGATAATCACTAATTCATACCCACAATTCATTATATCATCTATAAAAGGCAATATTAAGGAAAACATAACCTAATGAAATCCTACTACATGCCATAAACCTCTAGATCACGTGAACATGCTACTTTATAATCAATGTAAGATAGAACGCATCATAACTAATCGATACGTCTGATCCACATAAATCACATATTACAATTCATAAATAAATCCAAGTAAGACGTCGATACCCCCATCCCTACCTCGAAGTCCACATTCATGCTATAGAGGCAAGGTTGACGGTACTATGGAATATAAGTTAGTCATATTCAATTCTTCATACATTGATCCACAAGGATCCTTAATAACCAATTCATCATCAATTCACATAAATAAAAGTAGATATAAACAATTCAACGAAAGAGAATCGCAATTCAACCATTACCAAGCAATGATCACAATGCCCATGCAAGGCTAAATCGATTTTGGGAAGAGACATGAGTTCATAATGCAATTGGATTGAAATCATGTAAAAACCAATACATTAACATCAATTCATCATGATTAAGCAATTCAAAATGTTTTTTGAAAGAACCCATGGCTAGATTGAAGAAGGAGAAGTTTGATCATGAAATATCTTTTGAAAACATTGAGATTAACTCTCCAAGTGAAAAGTTACTTAGAGATGAAAGCTCACCATACCTTTATATTCATAAAAACCGTTAAAACTTGATAAATAAACCATAGGAATCCATGCTCCAAGCTGTTCTTGAGCTTCATAAACAATGGAGGTTTCTAGGGAGAAGATTTTTTTGGAGGGAAAATCTATTTTGTGTAGAAGGGATTGGGAATGGGTTATTCACGTGTTTGATCCCCTAAATACACCAAAAAATCACTAAATAAATCAATTATTCATTTTAGGACGTGGGGTGAATTTCGCATTTACCCGTTAAGTGGGAAGTGCGTAGGCAGCAATTGCACCAGCGTGCATCGACGGACCCAATCGACTGGTCGTTGGTCCATCGACGGGCCGTTTTGTGCCCTCTGTCAATTTGGTATGAGGTTGTCATGTGTTAAATACTTCCCAAGTCTAAGTGAACATCGACGCCTCCCCATTGACGGGAAATCAGTCAAACAATAGGATGTGCGGTGAGCTCGTTGATTGACACTACGGAGGTAGTGTCTCGACAGCCCTTGGGTCCATCTTATGGGACCTTTTGCGGGGCCCTTAAGAAGTCGTACCTGGAATTTTCTAACATATATATGCACATAAAAAATTTCAATGACCTTCCAATCAAGTTTCACCCAAAATACACACATAAAACACGTCCAAGCAGGCTAGGGCCATCATGACATTCATGAACGTCTCAAGGGGTAACTTTTGAACGTCTTAGATGTTTGACCTTCAAACTTCACAAAACTCCATATAATTCCTACAAACATCATTATAACTCATATAAAAACTTGATAATGTCATGACATACAATATATAAGCACGTATAGACACATGAGGCGCATAGGTGAGTAATTGTCGAACGTCTTGGTCGTCCCTTGACATTTGACTTCCAAATCACCTCAAACTTTACACACTACCTCTTTACCATATTATAAGTAATTTTAGGACCTTAGAACCCTATAAAAACATGTTAGGCTCTAGACATCCTAACTCATTTTGGGGGTCTTACACTAATGAAGGTTAATTTTGAATATATCAATATCTTGTATCTTACTAATTTATGGTCTTTTATTGATCAACTCAAAAAAATTAATGCTAAAGTCCAACGATCCTCAAAATCATTATATATTACTAATTTCAACCTTGTGATCCTGAGATAATAAGAGTTTTGAAGATGTATTATCGAACAAATTTTATCGTAGGTATTAGAAGACTATGATGTTGGATAAACTGATTCAGCAAAGATTAACGTTTTGGATGCTACCAATTTTTCAATCTCTATTTGGACAAAAATGTTTGGCAAGAGAAAATAGCAAATTATTTTTGACACTGCAAAATTCGTTCGGGGAATTTAATCTCAATGAAGTTGAATGAAACTACTTGTGAAAACGTCATTAATGAACTTGACGTCATTGATTAATGATATCGATTACCATAATAAGATAGATGTTAATAACCTGTTGGATTATCCGAGTGAAAGTGAAACATGTTCAAAGGTTGAAACATGTTCTGAGGTTCAGAACATAGAAGAATTGTGGATACCACCCAAAAAAGCTATGTTGATGATGAAGTTGAAGATGATAATATACCTTTGGAACCAGTTTCGCATAAGGAAACACTTATCGCATCTAGAACTCTTCACAATTTTATGGTACATTTTGAAGAGACAACATTGGAGCTCATGGATGCAATAAGAAAAATTAGAGATGAACTTCATATATTGTCTTACATATATTGGTACTTTTAAAGAATTATTAATTTGTGATATTAATGGGACCATATATTTATGTAGGGATCATCTGGAAATATATTATCTTATTGAAATTGATGACTTTTTCCATTGGCCCAAGTTGGGACCAGAGAAAAATATTATTTTATAGAGATTATTAATTTGCCGAGTATTAATTTATAGAGGTTTTACTGTAGTCTTAAAATTCCAAAATCTAAGTAGTGCTAAAATCCTAAATTAAAACTAGCTCGCTATTCCTAATCCAGATTTAAACTATTAGTCCTAAAATCTCAATAATAATTAAACTCTAGTTAGTCCTAAAACCCAAAAATCAAAGTAACTCAAATAATACCCATATTTATACAACTCCTTAAATACCCTAATCCAAACTAATCCAACAATTTCAAGATCAAACTAATCAATTCAAGAAATACTCAAATTCAAACAAATCCGAAGATACCCTAGGAGAAATTAACCCTAACATTAAAATTTTCAATTTACTCAATAACTTAATAGTTCTAATTCAAATTGACAATCAATAAAAATAATCAATAAACTAATTACAATTAAATAACTAACAAAATCAAATAGAGCTCAGATTAATTTGTTTTTTTGATAATCAATAAATCTCTAACCTTAAAGGTGAAGGAAAGAATGAAGAGAGACGGGAAGGAGGAGGAGGTGGTAGCTCTGACAGGTGAGGCGGTGGCGGCGGCGCAATGGAGAGAATGTGAAAAATGAGAAATTGGAGATGATGGGGAATCACGTCTGTAAATATCAGATTTTTATTGAAATCCAACGGACGACGTCTCTAAGTCCGTCGCTTTTTATTAAATAGTTGACCAAATAATTTGACCAAAAAAGTGACAGACATAGAGACGTTGTCCGTCACTATTTAAAATATTAGACTAAATAATTAGATCAAATAGTGACGGACATAAAGATGTTATCCGTCGCTTTCATAGAAAAAGTAATTAGTAAAATATAATAATTCAAAAGCGACGGACGACGTGGCTATTGTTAAATTTATATATAATTATTTTTAATTAAAAGCGATGGACAACTCCTATATTTATATTAAATAAATAATTATAAATTTTATATATATTTGGCGCAAAATTCTTTAAAAAAAAGAGGAGATGAAGTCCATCGCTTTTGTAACATAATTTTAAAAATAATTATTTTTATTAAAAAGCGACGAACATTGTGGCAAATGACGTTGCTTTTTGGAGCGACGTCGTCCGTCGCTTTTATGTCTGTTACTTTTTAGGAGTTTTTTAGTAGTGATGCAAACTAGTTGCACACATATGGTCCGCAACTCCTTTCAAGAATGTCAGTCAATACTTAAATGATCATAACTTTTGACTCCGCCCTCAAATTAACAAGTCATTGACAACATTGGGAAGAAGAGTCAATGACCTTCAATTTGGTGGGTAATAGGACACATAAATCCTTATATTATGGAGTAAAAATTAATTCATCTTCAAAGCTCTTTACAAACTAACAAATCAACCTTAGCAGTTATATAAAAATTAGAATCTTAAAGTTGAAAGGAAGTGAAGATGAATAGTAATAGCTTTGCCATTGGCCGGTGATAAAATAGTCAATATTGAGGTAGCACAATGTTCAAGGTGCTATCTATCGCTGATTTGATCATACTGTAGAGTGTACCTTTCCTTTTTTCTCCCTCTTATTAAATTGCATTAGTAGTTTTTCTACCATGTGAGAATCCTATTATTTTGGTTGCTAATTAGGGAAGAGAGGGGGATGGTGGTGGGTAAAAAGAGTAAAAAATTTATTACTTTAGGTAATCTTATAGTTTTAGTTTATCCAAAAAAAAATTTCTTCTAGTTGGATTTTTTATAAACTTTTTATTTAATCTTATAATGGCCATCTTTGATAATTAGACTTGTTGTATAACATATTTCGAGAATTAGAGATGTACATGATTGTGTTGGTTTGGGTTTTTCAAATATCAAAAAAAATTATTTGTGCCAGATTTTTGAATTTATAAAGCAAACCAAATCAATAAAACTCGAGTTTTTCGACTTCGGTTTTTTCGAATTTTCGTATTTTTTCTATAAAGTATTCCTATAAACATCTAATTTACTTGTACTACATATATTTCCTTTGTCCTAACATAATGCAACACTAAATTAACAATTCTTCTCAAGAAAATAAACAAATATGATATATTACTACACGAAAATATCCCACAAAAAATAATATTACAATCGCGTAAATAAACTATGTGCAAATTAATAAGTCATAATGATTGGATCATAATTTTTAAGTATTAACATGTCTAACATACTTTATTACGCATTATTACATGATAAATTTAAATGCAAGGAAAATTAGATCTTGTATTTAATTGGGTCGAAATCTTGTTAAACTGACAAAAGAAATATCAATTTATTGTCCATTCCTTACTGTGTTGATTTATTTCTTTTGCATTCGTATTAATTTGATTTTTTCCTATACTATTATTATATTACCACATGTATGGACTTATAATATTTTATTAGATGATTTACGAATTCGAACTATCCAAATATGAATAAATATATTGAAAGATAACAAACTAGAAAAAGTATAAGTGATTTAAAAATTTATCAAATGTAGTATACTATAAAAATAAATTTTAAAATAATTATATAATGTCTGGTTAATCTGGTCTCGGGTTGTATTTTTTTAGTTGAAACCAACCCAAACCAAATATAGTCGGGTTTTTTTTTCAACACCAAATCAAGTCAAACCAAATCACTAGTTGGGTTTTTTTTCGATTTGACTTAATTTGCGATTTGATTGGGTTTTCAGTTCGATTTTGTACACCCCTATAGAGAATCATTTATCCCACTATTTATTTTTTAGTGATAAAGTAAGTTATTTCATATTATCACATAAAAAACAATTTTGTATCGGCAATAAATAAAGAATGCTAATGTTTTACCAGTATGAGTTAAGTGTCGTAAGATTCAACGTCACTAAAGACTTTAGAAACTTATACAAAAAATGTTAATTACCGTTAAAAATACATATTTAGCGACTATCGAGCTATTGTCGCTAAAGATCATTTATAATGTAGTATATTCATGATACACGTACAACAACTCATTCCAAAATAACTTATTCCAAAATTAATAATTTTTCTAATAACTTTGGTCTCAACTAGACCCTAAGCTAATAACTTTTTATTTGATCCCCAAAAGAAGCATTTTCAGTTCTACTAGTTTCTCTCTCTTTAATTTTTCCACTTTTTAATATTTCATTTGTTCAAGTTTGTACTTTAATATTCTCCAATAAAAAATATTTTATTAATTTAACTTCTCAAAATTATTATGTTATGATATTCGCAACGGAGACAAATAGACCCCTTTTAAACTTAAATTATTGGTATTGGTTAATACTATATTCTTTGGAGAAAGTACGTGGCAACATTTGTTAAGTAAATGAATAATGATTTTGTAATTCTTTCAGTTGTTTGAGAAAGATGGTGCAAAATTGATATAGAAATTTGTCAATTTCTTTTAAAAGGACTTAAAAAGAAAACTCAATCATATAAATTGAAACAAATAGATTAAAACAAATAGAGTATAATATTAGTGTGACTGATTAATTAAGATAAAACAAAGCTATGGTTTCACCTCTTGGAATATAAAGCCGAGAATTCATACATTTGTGGTAAACAACTCCCTAAACTAAGTCATTCTGTACTCACGAGGATTCGAACTCAAACAAAGGTAACTCAATACTCATGAGGATTCGAATCAAAGATCTCAGATTAAGGATGAAGTAGAATTTACCAGTGTTATTCCACCACAACCTTCGTTGGTAACCAAACTTATCTAATAATCCAATAGTTTATTTTTCGCTAAAAATTCAATTTTAGCGGCAAATAAAACTCTTTTTATATGTTTCTAAAACGTTTAGCCGCATTGAATCTATTATTGATACCTCATTATTAATATGTCTATTTATTGCCGCTAAAAATTGTTGTGTAATAGACTGATTTGTTGGTAATGTGACTTATCTAATAATCTAGGCCAGCTTCTATTCCCTTCAATATAATGCCATCCGCCTAATAATTTCAAAGCATTAAACATAACTCAACTACCACATAATAAATATTCAAAAAAAAAAAGTTTCCCCTATAAAAATCCGAATTAGGTCTCATAGTATTTTGCACCCAACAACAAGACTTGTGCAGTCAATAATTCAGTATATATACAATGGGTGGAAAAATTGGATGGTTTGTGGTATTATGCATGTTGATAGCCCATGGTGAAGCCCTAAGCTGTGGGCAAGTGACGACCTTTTTATTCCCGTGCCTTGCTTACCTTAGGGACAAAGGAGGTATAGGAAGTTGTTGCAGTGGAGTTAGTACTTTGGCAAATACCGCAAAGAGCACACCAGATCGTAAAGCTGCCTGCGCTTGCCTTAAATCAGCAGCCGCTAGTTTTAGCGGAATCAATTACCGCAAAGCTGCTGATCTTCCTTCCGTTTGTAAAGTCAACATTCCCTATAAGATCAGTCCTTCCACTGACTGCTCCAAGTATATCAATTAATCCTCTCATAATTAATATCGTCTAATTTTCAGTGTGCACAACTAGTTTATACATCACAACTTTTATAAAATTGAACACTGACATCAAATTACTACCTCGAGATATCACACACATCAAAACTTTATGCCATTTAGGATGCACGCCTCAAGTTAAAGGCCATAACTATGACCGTGAGCTATGAGTTTTAAAGGGTAGAATGGGTATATATTCTTATAACTCAGATTTCATTTGCAAATTTTCAGTCGAACCTAAATTGTTTGACTCTAAAAAACAAAAACGTGTAACATAAAGTGGGACAAAGGAAATATCTAGTTGTTCTTGCCAAGCAAATTGCTTCACTATTAATTTGGTTGCTAATTTACTTTAATGTTTCTTAAAAAATGATATAGGACCATATTATGAGATGTAGTATTAATGTTTGGTGGTTCAATTTTATGATGCAGGGTCCGCTAAGGTTGATGATTGTCAATTTTACACCGCACAATTTGGTACTAGTGCAATTATCACGAGGGGGAGAAGAATAAGCTATGGTCATCTTTGATGGATCAATTTGTGTTTTGTTGTATCTCTTGTTGTCACTTTCATTTTGTCTTTTGGTATGTCCCATTGGAGTTATTACACACGCTAGTCTAGTAGTACTAATATTGTGTCATAATTGTTGTTTGTATTATGGATCCTACTTATATATATGGATCCATACATCTATCTATATTTGAATTTCATCCTTATAATTAATCCTCTACAATTTTTCTTTCACTTATCATTTCCATTTGGTATTCAAGTTTCTCATATATAAATGACCTCGTATTTTGAACAATTAATAATCATATGCTATGATGCAAAGTTAATGGCAAAATCAATTAATGACTAGACGTATATATTGAGGACATCATTTTATAAGATAATTGATATATTTAAATTTGTCAGCAAGTTAAGAGCATGTGGATTGATTTAACTTCTAAATATTGGAAATATTTAAGCAACTAGATCTTTATATATGTTGTTAAATAAGCTAATAAAGTAATTTAGTAAATGAATGTAATGATAAGATCCAAGTATTCTTGCTTCAACTTCGATCCTGGATACAACTTCACGTTGTTATCTCTTCAATCAGAGAACTTTGTGTTTGTTCTTAAGTGTATAACCATGCTCCACTTTAGCCTTATTGTACGACATCCAATACAAGCACTACATTTAGAGATATCATTATGTGTGCCAACTGTAAACCTGTCGGCATTCGTTGAATCTTCTATGGACAAAGCTGATGTGTTTGTAATGGTTTTAATGCGCACATTTCCTTCCTTTCCTCTTTCACGACTTTGCGTTCAAGGACATAAAGGGTTGTGAAAACCAAGTAGCTGACCAACTATCTTGGTTAGAGGTAGAGAAAGAGATGATCCCAGACTAGAAAATTGATAGACTTATTTCCAGATGAGCAGGTATTAGCCACTACTCTTTATCTTATTCCTTGATTTTCTTACTACCTTGTTAGTGTTGTGGTGCCGAAGGAGTACTTTAAGTTTTCAATAAATAATTATGCTTTTACATGATTAAGGAAATAATTCTATGATGAGCGATGTGTGGTGATAAATTTAATGTGTATCTGAAGCTAAAATGTTGACTATCTTAGAGGCTTGACACCCCTCCATAATAAGGAAAGATATTCTTAGGATATGTTATCGTTGCTCTTTCTGGTTTTGCAATCTTTTAGATCTTACAAATCTTGTTTGTATCCCTTATTTCATGTAATCTTCTGATTCTTTTAATTTAGTCTCCTTTGTAATGTAGCAATCTCTTCTCCCCCTTATTATTTAAAGATGGTTAATATAATACACAGAAACCACTTTTTTCAAACTATTTCTCCTCGTTATGGATTCTCCTATTCATTTATTTTTTTTGCCACCTTCCAAAACCTTAACAACCAATACTTCGGTTGTGCAAACTCCAGGCCATCCCACCAATAGTAAAAAAACTCAGGTATCTCCCCCTCATCAAACAGTGATGAATTCATGACAAAGAAAGTCACCTTCTTTCCCATCATCAGCCCACCCACTTCCTATAACTGTTGCTAGCAGCACCACTGTGTCACCTGGAAAAGCTCAATTCGTTGCTCTTTGCCTTTGGCTCTGATCTGACTGTCCTAAATTAATGGTACGCTTTCTTGTCCATCTCCCACTGATCCAACTATCACCATTAGGCGACAAACAACCTTCTTCGTCATGCTCTTATGACGTTTTGGTTGATCCTACCATAGCCCCTCTACTTGGCCCTTCATCTTCTGCACACATCGTTGAGGAAATTAGTGCAAAATTGCCAACAAAAGTCAAAACTTGTTTTACAGTCTGCGTGATTCTCTTAGCCGCCTTATTCAGTGAACTCAGTCCATCTGCTCAAAATATCTCATGATATTAGAGCCACTACAGACCTTATTGCCAGTGTTTGGCTCTCCCATTAGTACGCATGAACTTGTCATCAAAGTGCTTGTCGGCCTTGGACAAGAATATGATGCCATTAGCTCTGCCATTTGTGCTCATGAAAACCTCATAACTTATGAGGAGATTTTTTGAAAAACTCAGCAACCGCGAATTGTTCCTTCTTCACACACCCAAGCCTGAGATGTCACCTCTTACTGGTCCTCTTACTGCCCAGTTTAATAAGTATTCGACACAAGTTTATTGACAACACTAGAACGAAAATCCTACTAATCAATCTGGTAGTTACTGGTCAGGCCATCAAAACAACCCCAATTCGGGCAGAAACAACAATCAGCAAAATTCCATTAATAATAATTGGCGCTCTCTAAACTCCAGCAATAGAGCTCGAGTTCAGGGTGGTCTCAAAAGTCCAGCAATAGAGCTCGAGTTCAGTGCCAATTGAGTGACAAATATGGACATATTGCTCATGTTTTCCACTCTCGTAGTCACAATATGAATGAGAAACAAGGTAATTTTTCATCGACTACTGGATCAACCAATCCTGATTGGGTTGTGGATACTGGTGCATCACATCACATTACCTCAAAATATTCATAATCTGCAGGCTTACTCTGAGTACACAGGGACGAATGATTTTATAGTTGGTGATGGTAATGGTATTGAAGTAACCAACACAGGCCATACTACACTCCTCACTTCCTTTCGTAATTTTGTTCTAAAAGATGTTTTAAGCGCTCCAGCTATTAATCGCAATCTTATTTATGTTCCTCTATTTTGTGAGAAAAATAAAACTTCTATTGATTTTTTCCCTACTTTTTTTATTGAGAAGGATTTGAGAACGCGAGCACCTCTAGCTTAAAGGCCCGAATAGGACGCGGATTTATGAGTAGACTATATCTTCTCCAACTCCAGCTATCTACTTCACTACTACTGCACATCTCTCATCTCGTACACTTTGACATCGTCATCTTGGTCACCTACATCATAAAGTTCTTAATTCCATTTTTTCTAGATAAAAGTTAGTTGTTTCTTCCTCCTCTCAACAGAGCTGCAATTCTTGTCTTTGCAATGAAAGTCATTGTTTTTTTTTTACATCCACCTTAACTAGGTTTCGTCCATTAAAACTTTCATATACTGATGTATAGGGACCGTCTCCCATTCCTTCTCAAAATGGTAATCGTTTTTATGCCATATTTGTTGACCATTTTACAAAATATATATTGCTTTTCCCACTCAAGAACTAATCAGATGTAACTTCCATATTCTTTAATTTCAAATTCCTTTGTCGAAGTTTTTAAACTCTAAAAAACTCAAGATTCTCACTATAAATTCAGATGGTGGTTTGTGAGTACGAGCTAACTAAACGCTGACTAACATAGGGCATCCCAGCATCTTTTTTCACACCCTGTTATACAACCCCAAAGAGTGTGGTACTCTAACTCTTACTCCTGCTGAAAAATCGCCATCGACATTAATGGAGACTACTTTAACTTTTGCTACAATCAATGCCTTTTACCTCTTAATATTGGTCTTATCTTGTCCAAAAACTGCGGTTACCGCCTTTACCGTATGCCCCCCCTACCTTCAGGAAATTTCTCCCTTTGAGCCTTTTTCCATAACACCCCCAATTAATCCCTCTCTTCATACCTTGGGTTTGCGTATTTATCCCTGGTTAAACCTATATACCAAAACTGAAAACGCAAAATTCTCGCCCTTGTGCTTCTGTTCCTGTGTCACCCACATTGTTGCCAAGCCTGGCTTTATCTAATTCCAATATTTCTCTCATCATGTAATATTCCAAGAAAAGAGTTTTCCTTTTGAATCTATTCCTCGTGGGCTACCTCATGTTACACCACAAGGAATATATTCATGGCTTGACAACTCAACCACCAACCACCCATGTCATCCTGAAATTGTATCTCCTCCCGTGTCTCTAAGAGATGTTCATTAGTGCCTATGTCTACTCCTGTTTTACCGAGAGAGAACACGCCACCATCATCTTCTTCATCCTCGTTGCAGACACATTCGCATTCCACATCTCCAGAATGAAGAGACTAGTCCCTTATCCTCTGCGATTGTTCCTGTCGTGAGTGAAGATGCTCCTGTCTCTCTTTTGCAACAAGTAAGTTCTCCTCCCCCTCAACCACTTACTCGTGTTGTAACCCACTCTCAACATAACATTTTTAAGCCTAAAAATCCTATGGAGTACTCTTCTTTGGTTGTTTCTACTGACAAAATAGTGGTTCCCCGAACTTACAAACATGTAGTTCAACATGCTCCTTGGTATGATGCAATGTGTGAGGAGATTTCCGCTCTTGTTAAAAACCAAACTTGGAGTTTAGTTCCAAAATTTCGAGCACATAATGTAATTAGTTGCAAGTGAGCTTTTCGAATTAAACACAAACAAGATGTCTCAATAGACAAATACAAAGGAAGATTAGTAGCCAAGGGTTTGATCAAGGCCCAGGTGTTGACTTTACTTCTACTTTCATCCCAGTGGTCAAGTCAACTATAATTAGTCTCCTACAGACATTTGATGTATACTTTAACTGGACTCTCTATCAGCTCGATATAAATAATTCTTTTCTTCAAGGAACTCTAGCTGAAGAAGTTTATATGGATCAATCGTTTGGGTTCACTAATAAAAGCTATCCTGATCATGTGTGCAAACTTCACAAAGCAATTTATGTACTCTGTCAAGCTTCTTGTGCATGGTATACACAGTTCAAGAACATTATTGCTTCTATTAGTTTTGTATGCTAGCTCACAATTAGATCCTTCTTTATTCATTCTCCGTGGCACAGACTCTGTTGTATTTCTTCTCCTATATGTGGATAATATCATACTCACGGGATCTTCAAAATCCAAGCTTTAACATGTTAATGATGCATGGGCTCGTAATTTTTCTATCAAGGACTTATCTCTCTTGACATATTTCCTCGGTATTGAAGTTTGTCGCCAATCCACCAGTCTGTATCTCTCTCAAAAGAAGTGTATTACTAATCTTCTCCAGTGCTACAACATGATGGAGGCCAAGGGAGTCTGTACTCCTTTTGCTTCCTCAGCCATTTTGAAACTGGATGATGGATCTCCGCCTACTGATTGTAAAATATACAGGCAGCTCATTATCTCTCTTTAATATCTATCTATCACAAGGCCTGACATTGCCTTTGCTGGCAATTACTTATCTCAATTCATGCACAAACCCCCCTATCAACATTTGCAAGCTGCAAAAAGGGTATTGTGTTATCTAAAAGGTACCAATCACCTCTGTTTACTCATTCGACCAGTTGCACCTTTAAACCTAACCACTTATTCAAATTCTTATTGGGGTGGGTATCTTGATGACCGATGATCTAATGGTGCATATGTTGTCTTACTTGGTTTCTCTCCTATCAGTTGGTCATCTAAGAAGCAACGAACAATAGCTCGCTCCTTCATTGAAGCAGAGTACAATACCATTGCAATGCTACTGCTGAAAAAACTTGGATTATCAATCTTCTCAAAGAGCCCCGTTTCTCCATTCAAAACACTCCAACCATTTATTGTGATGACCTTGGTGACACTTTCCTCTGCCAAAATCCAGCTTTCCACACACGTATGAAGCATCTTGACTTCGACTATCACTTTGTTTGGGAGCTGGTTCAAGATAAGTCTCATATTGTCCGTCATGTTTCATCCTCTTTTCAGCTAGATGACTCTCTTACGAAGATTGTACCTGCTGCCAGTTTCCTCTCTCATCAATCAAAGATAAGTGTTCTTGAACCTCCATCTATCTTGAGGGGACATAATAAGAAAAGATAATCTCAGGATATGTTCTCTTTACTCTTTCTGATTTTGCAATAATTTTAGATCTTCCATATCTTGTTAGTATCCCTTATTTCATGTAATCTTCAGATTCTTTTTATTTAGTTTCCTTTCTATTGTATCAATCTTTGCTCCCCCTTATGTATTTAAAAATGTTTAATGTAATACATAGAAACACAACTTTCTGCAAAATACTTATCTCTTTATTCCCCTGTTGGAGGGCCTCATAGTGTGTGTCTCACCGCTCAGAAGGTGCTCTAGTATGGCTATTATCGGCCCACCATTTTCCAAAATGAATTTGATTTGGTGAAAGGGTATGAGAAATGCCAAATACATGGAGTGACAAAAATGAAACATGAGTTCCCTATGAATCTAATCTTGGGGTGGAGCTGTTTGACGTTAGGGGCATCAACTTTATATAATTGTTTATGAGTTCCTATGAGCAAAAATACATTCTAGTGATAGTAGGTTATATCTCCAAATGGGTGGAAGTTGTGAATTGGCAGACAATAATTGGAAAAGTAATATCAGTTTCATAAAGAGGATATTTTCTCTAGATTTTGACAAACCTAGAGCAACTATAATTGATGGGGTCACATTTTTGCAATAAGGTCATCAAGACCTTGCTAAAAAATGGAATAAATCAACATAATGTGAATATCCCGTATCATAGTAGTTTAGTGCGCAAGTTTAAGTGTTCAAAAGGGGAATTAAGGTAGTACTAGCAAACATTGTAAATGCTAACAGGACTGACTAGGCCAAGAAGTTTTATGATGAGTTATGGGCACTAATGACAACTTTCAATACACCCATTGATATGTCAACATTCTAGTTACTATTGGAAAGGCATGTCATTTGCATGTAGAGCTAGATCATAAGACATTATGGGCATTAAAGAAGGTTAATATGAGTTTGGACTTTGGAGTAAGGATGCGAATGTAGGGTAAATCAAATTAACGAGATGGATGAGTTTTGATTGACGGCGTACGTGAGATATGCTCTTTACAAAGAAATGATGAAATTATATTATGACAGACAGATTGAGAAAAGAAAATTCAATGCTAGGGACTTGGTGTGTTTTTCAATTTGAGACTCATTATTTCCAGGTAAATTGAGGTATAGATGTACTAGTCCATTTAGAGTGGCGTAGGTTTTTCAATCCAATGATCTACAGTTGGAAAATAAAAAAGGTGAGCGCTTCAAGATGTATGGTTAGAGGGTTATGCAATACATTGTGAACTGCAATAGGAAAGGACCAGCACGAAAGGAAACAGGCATTCTGCTGGAGTATGCGCAAGGGGGCGCACCGAGGTGGGTGGGGGGGGAGAGTCCTATGAAAGGAGGGATTGGGGTCTATGCACTAGGCGTGGGGTGGTCTATGGGTTGTGGGGTGGTGCAGGTTAGTAGGAGTAGGGGAGAGCATAGGTTGGGGGAGGGAAGGTTAGAGGGGGTGGGGGGGTCGGGTAGGTTTAATGTTATGGCAGGGGAGATCTGTGGGGGGAGTTGAGTGGATAAGCTTGGCGAGGGGGCTGAGGGGTAGGGGGCTGGGAGGTTGACGTAGAACGAGGAGGAGGGGATGGAAGGATGCGGTTGTGTGGCTACAAAGTAGTGGGGTTAGTCTGGAGGTGTACTTTGATGAGGAAACGTAGGTCAATTGGTGGTTTGGGGGGGGGGTGGGGGGTGGGGTGTGTAGGCGTGGGTGTGGCGAGGTGGGAGGGGTCTGTGTGGAGGGTGGGTGATGAGGAAGGTGTGTGGTAGGGATGGGGGGATGTGTGTTTAGTAGAGACTGGTGGGTGGGCTGGGAAGAAGTTGAATTTTTGTTGCAGGTAAGGTAATTGAGTCTATGTACCTTGATGACGGTTCTAATAATATATTGAGTTTGTACTATTCAGTGATGGTTTCCGATGATATATTGATTAGTGATCACATTCTTAAGGGAAATTATCATTTCTGTAATTGTGTTGTTGCAGTACATAGGGGAATTGCAAGGGAAAATTATAAGTAACCCTCTATATGGTGAGTACATAATCTTAATAACATAGCAAAACTCCACAAATAGTTGAGAAATTCGCTAAAATTGGCTTATAACGTTGCCTTTGACGAGCGGTCCACTTGTTACAGATCGTCAAAGACACCGTCATAATCCAATTTCAATATAGTTACTCATAAGAGCGTGAAGCCTTGTACGATGGACCATTACACTTTTGACGGATGGTCAGAAAAATTGCCAAAATTGGCAAAATAAAATAGTCGTGACAGTGGGACTAACGGTCTTTCCGATCTCTGACGGCCCGTCAGGTCTATTTTCATTTGTCCCTCTTGACTCATGCCCTAATTAATTATGGTCAACCTGATGATACATGGGTCTTGCGATCGTCGATCATATGGCTTCTGAGTTAAAATTTTCAATATTTCATTGTGATCGTTTGAACTAATATATTTATTCTCAACAGGTACTACTAAGAGGTCAGAGTGATAGTTGCAAGATCAACAGCTAGAACCATTATACTGGCATATAAAACTAGAGTCACGACATGGAAACAACGTGAATCAACAAGTGGTTCTAGGTTCGATATGTCCTCCTCTGATTCTGCGGAAGAACGACCAAGACCAGCAGATCAGACAAATATTAATTTATGAAACCTTCCTCCTTCAAGGAAGATAAAAACCACACCATATATAGTTTTATTAATTTCAAACTTAATAAGGGTACAACTCAATAATCAATGAACTAACTCGAACACTTCTATCTATTAACTATACTGAGCGGTGAGGGCCCGTGGCAAATCCGGGCCCAATAGTCAAAATATCAGTTTATGAGCATTGATTATAATTGTTTTAGAAGATGGATAATTGCGATGTTATATACTATTAGAGTATTCGAAATATATTTACACACTGAATGGGACTAAACAAAAATTTGACAATGAGAGGCAACATGTGACTTTTACTATCCATACTAGAGGATTTTGTGTTCATTGGGTTTTTAGTTGTTTGATCTTCTTTACAACTTTGTCACATGATTTCTTCTCCTTTGCCCCTTTTTGTTGATTTGCGAAATTTGATTTCCCTCCTGTTCTTTTGTCTTTTTTTATATATTATATATGCATAAGATAAATCCCAAAGTAAACTTACTTGATTGAAGTAGCACAATATACATTCTTAATATCTTGCCCCTTTCACTCATAATTAGTCAGCAAGGAAGTTAAAAAGCATTTCATGAATCAGCAAGGAAGTTAAAAGCATTTCATTAACATCCTAAAAAAATATTATTTTAATATTCATGGACAATACCGTTGTTGATCATAATGTCTTTTGTGGATCTGGAAAATATGATCGACACGATTGTCAAAATGAAGCGTCATAAGATGCTAAATTATATATAAAAGAACACTAAAAATCTAATCATAGATAAAATCATAACATCAAGTAGCATTAGATAGTTGAAAGTAAGATATTTCAACTTACAAATAAATTAAGCAAAGCTTGAAGAAACCGTTAAATTGAACCTCTGATCAAATAGAGAGCACCAACTGAAACGGGTTAGAAAACGGATAAAACAGTGTATTAAAAGAAGATTTATTTGTTTGATATAAAGTAATTTTATACAATATCCTTTAAATGTCGTGGTGCTACAAAACAGAAGTATGTGACTTTTTCAGCTTTCGTGCCATGCCCCAATGATATTTTCCTTCATTCACCTGAAACAAAACATAATTAGTTTAAAAGAATCACATCCTCTTATATGTTATCCAAATTTCACTTTCATATAGCCTTGTAAAGTTGTATATATACCATACACCTTTTTGAAACCACACTTTTGTAATCACCCTTTTGAAAATTACCTCTACTTCCACAGTATATTTTCATAACCACTTCATGAGTAAATTATTTTTTTTCCTTTATCTATTTATTTTCAAAGGCTACTATTTTCTTGCTCAATGTGACATTGTCCCGCATTATTAGATGTAATGTCTTGTTTAGTCTGTTTCTTTATCATTTTTTCCACTTTTCATTATGTCTCTTTCATAAAACTTCTATGTCATATTTATAGCATGGGGGTTAAGACAGACATCAAATAAATACTACTATATATTAATTAGCAACATATTTCTTTCCATAGTTTAAAATTACTATTTCTAGCCTAAGTTAATATAGAATTAGGCAACATAATTAAAATTTCAATATCCAGTCCACTTGGCCAAAAAAGGTAATTTCCAATTTAACAACAATATCATCATATTGAATCATCACTTGAATCTGAATGGAAAGTTTAGTAGACAAAACAATAAAGAGTTAAAATATGAAACTTATAGCACCACATGCTGCTACCATCAGTGCATTTCCTATAAATATAAAATGTCCAAAATAATATTGATACATAGCTTATAATTTTGTATCTCAAAGAAATGATAGAATTTACTCATACAAATGGAGAAACATAATATGCGCTATGCACCTTACAGTCAGCAGAAGAAATCATATCATTTGTATAATTCCTGACACAGTTCAAAAACTGAAGGCATATTTCATACGGCATGCAAGAAACAAAAAAAAGAACATAGAAAAAGATCACTTGATATATAATTGAGAAAAATAAATATAAATGCATTACATTAAAAGTGTTTTACAATTGTTTCTAGCATTAATAATGCCATCCAACATGAGTCATACACTAACTTTCTTTTTCACATCTATCCATCGCCTCCTAGAGGAGCAAAAATAAATAGTTTGGAAGACTATTTCAAAATTTTCTATAGATTCATGGACATTATCTATTTAATTAACAGGGGAAAACAAAAATCAAATTCTGCAATTAAATTAGAAACCAAGAGTTGATTGTAAAAGAACTCCTTAAGTGGTCCTTATTTTTGAGTTTCATTATCGATAACCCACCACACTCTTTATATCAAAACAACTATCCATCAACATAAAAAAATTCACTTCGCCTCGGTGAATAAAAAAAAAAAAATGCGATGATGATATGGCAGGTGATAACTCATACCACACTGAATAGTTTTAGATCAAGCTTTTCACAGCCTTCACTCCAGAAACAAATAACAAAAGCAAAAACGATGAATTTTCCAAAGTGACAAATATAACTTTTCTGTTTTGAAATACCCAATTTCACTTGTTTCCAATATTCTTGTATGGTTGGTTGTGGAGATCATCAAATCCACCCATTTAACAATTATCACATGAAGACACACTAATCTGACAGAGAGTTGTGCACCATAAATGGGTGATTATGTTAAGTTGATGCGATTACTCCATGTCTGATTAAAAAATTTGAGAGAATAGTAAGTGATAATGCAATTTGACCATATCATTTTCATTGCTTCATGTTTTGTTGCTTTGTTGACAGGTCTGTCACTTGTAATTTTTGAGCATTTCTTCGTATTCAGAAAACGGAGGTATAGAAATGCATTTTCTAAGATCAAAGGTCCTTCGTCAGAACCATATACAGAAATAGATTTATATAAAGCCAAGATGCTGAAAGCATTAATTTCAAAAGTAATCTAGATCAAAAATTCAAGTTCGCGTATTAGCGTTCAATTTATCCGAAACAAAGGAAAATTATATATATGAAACTGAGAAAGAGAGTATGGAGAGCTCCATGTTCCCAACCTCTCATCTGCTCAATTTCATTCCTATTCTTTCTTCTCCAAGTACGTGCAAAAGGCTACTTTAAAAAATAAAAAAATTGAAAGAACACCAACATCCAAAACAAAGCACAAGAAATACTACATTTCAATAACAAAAATTACAAAAAATATATTGAAATACAAAATAGGAAATGACGGAGAAGACAAAGTAGAAAATAAAAGCAACAACAACATCCAATCAAGTTTTTGTTGGGATTTAGCAAGTGTGAATGGGAAAAGAAAAGAGAGAATATGAAAAGTGAAAGTGAACACTTTTTGAGAGAGGAAATGAAAAGTCATTTGCAAAGTGCAATGAAAATTCATTTCTCCGCCCATATCGGCAAAGAAAGGGAAATTGTTGTCCGTATAAATGAAACACTTTCATTATCTTCTAGAGCTAGAGAGATGCCCGCCTCGCGCCGTCCGTTGTCGTCGCTCGCTCTGCCATCGTCGCTCGCTTCGGATTTGGATTTTGGATTTCGCAAGTGATTGAATAATTTTTTTGGACAAAATGTATTTGATCAATTTTTTTTAAAAAATCAAATATATCCTTTAAAATTATCTCTTATAAGTTTTCAGGTACCGCTACAGTCCGAAATGGTGATTACTCTTTCCGAAAAGGGTCGTTTACTTTTTCCAAAAGTCGTTATTTTTTCAAACAGACAACAATTTTCCAAAATTTGTTATTTTTCCAAAAGACACAACTGTCTGGATAAATGGGTCGAACAGTTTCACTGACCAGACATGTTCCTTGCGAAATGGCTATGAAGAAAGTTCAGATTTTTGATTTTTTAAAACACTGAAATTTTTTCTTCTCTGCATTATTTTCTCCCAAATAAAATAAAGTAGTCGATCGACTGATCTTGTGAACTTTTCTGTTTCTTAATTTCGTTGAAGTTAAAGAAGTTTTGAGGTAACCAATATTTCTTTACCAGGATGTAATATCCGTTTTATCTTGGAGAAATTATCAAAACATTGGGTACATGAGGGGATTAAATTTCTTAAGACACACTTATTTCTTGACTCGGCATTCTTCTTTGTATTTATATTTATTAAAAAAAAAAAAGTAAACTGGCTTCACACTTATTTCGTTTCTGTTTAGTAACCTATAAAATGTTATTGTAAGAATACAATCTTTAGAAATTTAACCAGTTTCTGTATTAGGGTTTGTGGAGTTTAAAATCTTTATGGTTTTCTACTCTGCTAATTTTTAAAATTCATTGATTAACTATTAAAAGAACTAAAAACTTTACGTTAATTCGAACCGTTTGTGTAAAGATTTTTCTTATTACTGTTAGTTTCAAATACTTTAATTTCTCTGTCATGTGTGCAGGAAAACTGACTATTCCAGGCAAACAATGCTGGTAACTTTAAGTGCGGCAACAACCCGGTTGCACATACTCGTTCAAATGCTGGGGCCTTAGCACCGGTTGAGAAACCTCAAAGTTTTCTAGAGTCTACTTTAAAGAGATGGCGGCAAAGATGTTCTGCTATCTCACTACGCTTGAGTTGCGAAGTTCATTAATGAGAATGTTCCTGTTAGGTCAGATGAACTCCGGCTGATGAAACGATGTTGGTAACAGAAGCATGGCCCACTCAGATTTTTGTGTAAAAAATTATATTTTGAGTGTCTGCAGATGATATGTACAATGTGTACACCATTCCAAAACCAAAAAAGAACTCTAGGGATGCTTTAAAAAGAAGTACACAAGACGTTTAATGCCGGCATGAGAAATTCATTGTGGAAAATTCTGGACTATAAGATAATAGACATAATACTTCGTCACCCAATTCAAGAATTGCAGTCATAATCCATGATCTCAGCTGAAGGATTGATTGTGACTGATGTTTTTCATGGCTCATTATTGACTTTACCGGGCCCCTATGAAAGGACTTTAAAAATTACTTGAAAATAAACACAGGAGATGACTGTTGAGATCTCATAGTTAAGGTTAGAATCGAAGAGGAGTAAGGCTGTATAAAAGGGTCACATGTAATTCGCAATATCTGGATAAATTTTGTTGAAGAAGATCCCACAAAATTAAGCAAAGAAGAAGAAGCATCTGCTCCAAAAGCATCCTACCAAGAAGAAATTCAAAATGAAATTCTTTAAATTGTGGTAAACAGGGCATAGGTCTATGAATGGGGGTCCTAAGAAGGACCAGAAAACGAAGTATCAGCAAACTTGGTTGAAATCCAAAGGAGAATGACTATCTCTTGGCATGCTTACTCAGAATGTAACTTGGTTGAAATCCCAAGAATGGTGGATAGATTCGGGTGCCTCATGCATGTTTGTGCAACAAAGAATTTTTTTTCATCATAACTCCAGCACTTACAGATGAAAATTATTTATGGCAAACTCTGTGGGCTGTTGCAAGGTGGAGGACTGGCAAGTCCTACTCTGCTGTGCAAAGGTGGAGGAACGGCAAGTCCTATTAATCTGACATCCTAGCAATGTGGTGATTTATATAGGGTCGCATATGTTCCAGAATTGAGAAAGAATTTAAGTTTAATTTTCAGTTCTGCTGACCAAGACTGGATTTAATGTGTATTTGTTTCCGATAAAGGAGTGTAAGCAAAAATGATATTTTATAGAAACGCCTCCTTAGTGTGACCTGTTCAAACTCAATGTATTTGCAGTTACTATAATAAAGATTTGCTTCTTCTTACTTGCTTGCGCATAGATGGTTTTTGGCATGAACGTTTGGGACCATTAATAAAAAACCTTGCGAAACGATAACTTAAATACTTTTGCCAAATTTGATTGGGGCAATAAATCAAATGTTCATTGATGTATGAAATCTAAGTAGTCTAAGCATTCTGTATAACATCTGTTGACGGATTCAAATCCTTTAGAATTGATTCACACTGATAAATTGTGACATGCGTTCAACACCTCACGCGGTGGGAAAAATATTTCATAACTTTTATTGACGATTACACTAGATTTATTATGCTATTTGCTAAATAGTAAGGATGAAGAAATAAAGGCATTTAGAAATATACAACTCACTGAAGTTGAAAATCAATTATATAAATCAAAGGATCAGAAGTGATAGGGGTGGAGAATATGTAATCTCCCATGTTGCAGAAATATTGTTTAGTAGAAATGGGGATAATCCTCAACTACTGCTCCTACACCCTCAGTCTATGGAATTGCAGAAATGACAAAATCGAACATTAAAGAATCAAGGAATGCATTACGTATATTTCATGTTTACCTCACAGATTTGTGGGGGGAAGATATCCTTACAGCAAATCAGATCTTACAAAGTGCCTCACTCAAGAGAAATGTAATTCCATATGAGAACAGGAACCGGTAGAAAACCCAATTTGAATATCACATGTGGGGGTGTCTACCAAAGGCCAAGTTCCTATCCCTAAGAGGGTAAAAATAGGACTGTGGATTGTGTATTAATTGGATATGCCACAAACGTAAGGCATGTCATTTTTGGTTCATAAGTCCGAAACATCCGGATATTCATGATTAATACGGTAAGGACTCATATAGTGGAATTTTTTGAACATATCTATCCATATAACACTAAACTTTGAGTCATCTATGGGGTATCTAAACAGAACCCAGAGAAGAACACAAGAGATGAACCAATGAAGAAGTCCAAGACTCAGTAAACGTCAACAGACATCTACTTCTTTTGGATTAGATTTTGTAACATTTCTTCTCGAAAGTGAGCCTCAAACAATTCAGGAAGCTATGTTGTCTAAGTCGGCTCACATCTTGAAGGAGGCTGTTATAGTGACATTGGAATTAATCTTAATCAATCATACTTGGGAGTTGGTTGAAGTCTCCTACCAGGAACAACCCTTGGGTCAATGGATCTTAAAGGAGATTAAAGACGATGGAACTAATTGACAAATATCAAGCAAGACTGATGTCAAAGGTTTTTAGACAAAAGAAGGTCTTGATATTTGACACATACTCTCCAGTACTAGGATTACAATTCATTCGGGATGTTAATTGCACTACTGGCAGTAATACGGTCTTGAAATTCTACAAATGGATGTGAAAACATCCTTCTTAAATGGAGAGTTTGAAGAGGAATTTACATAAAACAGCCTCAGGGTTTGTATTCCCTGGTAAATGAAGAAAGTGTGCAAACTTATTAAGTCACTTTAATTGGCTAAAACAAGCCCAAAACAATGGCTCAAGTTTTGATCAAACCATGTTGTCAAATGGATTTACGATCATTGAATGTGATCATGGTGTTACATTAAAATAAAAAAAAAATTACTCCAAATCAGGAAGTTTATTTTATGCCTATAGTAGATGATCTGCTATAATGAGCAAATGACATTGCTATATAAAAGCTACAAAGCGTAATGCTTGCTAGTAGTTTGAGTATGAAAGATTTAGGAGTTGCCTGATGTGAGATTAGGAATTAAAATTCTTGAACTCCCATGTCTAGCATTGTCTCAAACCATTAATTCAAAAGATACTTGAAAAATTTCAAATTTTTGAATTTTAAAAGGGCAAGACTCCAATTGGGTATAATCTTTCATCTTTCAAGAATAAAAGGTGAAAGATCGTCTAAATTGGACTATGCTAGCGATTGGGATTCTGAGGTATGTCATGAATTGTACCCGCTCCAGACATAGCCATGCTTGCCTATAGTAAACTGAGTCGATACACAGTTCCTAATCCCTAACATTGTGTGGCAATGAAGAGATTTGGTACTTAATTATACTTAAAACTATGCGTTTACATTACAACAAATATCCAGCCGATTCTTTGGAAGGTATAGTGGATGCAAATTGGATACTGGGGCAACTGAAAACAAAATCCACCAAGGGATACGTTTTTATTATTGGTGGAGGAGCAATATCTGGAAATCATCCCAAACAAACATGTATAAGGCTTACGCTTGCTCTCCCAATGGGTCTGAATTCATTGCTTTAGCAAGGCAGGTGAAGAAGCTGAATGGACTCCGGAATTCTCATTAGAACATATTCCATTTGGCCCAAACATGGCCTCTATATGCATCATTTTGATAGTCACGCTCAATAGAGGGCTGGAAGCATTATGTATAACGGCCAGTCTCGTCACATAAGATGAAGACTAAATCTGTGAGACAACTACTCTCATAGTGAATTATCACAATTGACTATGTGAAGTCAAAAGATAATGTGTCCGGATCCTTACAAAAGGCCTAACTAGAAGAGGAGTTGAGAATCATCGCGTGAATGGATTATGGCCGAGAAAAAGTAATTGTGGTGGCGGTAACTCCTACCTAGAAGACTGTAGAATCCCAAAATCTAGGTCCAGGAGATAAAACAAATTCCAATTGATACGGTTCACATTGTCAAAGAAAAGAAAAGAAAAAAAAATTATTATTTATGGTCCATTCTCATGATGATACAAGTTTATAACCAGGATAAAGCATAAAAACTTTTCATGGTTCTAAGTTGATAGCAAAGGGGAATATCAAATGGTGTAGCTATTGATACACCATTAGAAATCACCTATGTAAGTGTGAAATGCAGCCGCTTCAAGGCAGAATCCTAGTAAGGCCAGTTTCTTTAACACTTCCATCCAAGATTATGTTCTGCTCGAAACGAACAAACACAATGAAGAACTAAGAATAGTTCAAAGGATTGATGTGTGACCATATGTTGTTAGGTATACCTCAAAAGCTCGACGGTTCCAAAGATATCAATCCCCGTATTGACCGCGTATATCCGATATTGTTATTATGGAAGTTTAAAGGAACCTACTTAACCCAGATCCGATAAACCTTTACCTCAAGACACAACACGAGTTTTTCATGCATATGTTTTAACAATAGCCTTACTCATTCATGGTGGGGATGGTTTGGGATTTTTAGCCGGTGAATGGGAAAGAAAAAAGAGAGAATAGAAAGTGGAGGGAACTACGTTGCGGGAAAAAAAATAAAAGTCCATTTGCAAAGCTGCAATGAGAGTCATTTATCCTAATCGGCAAAAGAAGGAAAATTGTTGTCCTTATAGAACACACACCCCATTACTTCTTAAAGATCTAAGAAGAAGATGCCCCTCACAACGCGTCGACGTCGTCGCTTCGCCTTCGGCCTCTCGGCTTTCGGCTTCGACTTCGACTTCGGCTCGGTTTGGATTTGGCAATGATTGATTGATTGATAAATTTTTTGGACGAAATTTATTTATCAGTTTTGGTTAAACACAAATAAATCCTGTTTAACATTAATCTCTTTCATAAGTGCAGGTAACGCTAACATTTCCGAAATGTTGTGACTCTTTCGAAAAGTGCGTTACTTTCCAAAAAGTCGTTATTTTTCCTACAGACACAGATTTCTGAAATTGTTATTTTTCCAAAAGACCCAACTTTCTGATAAATGGTCTTTAACGATTCCACTGAACAGACATGTTCGTCTTGCTGAACAATGGCTATGAAACGGAAGTCATTTTTGATTTTTTAAACACTGAAAATTTTTTTTCCTTCTCTCGCATTTATTTTTCTCCTCACATAAAATTAAAAAGTTCGATCGACTGAGTACTGTGTGACTTGTTGTTGTTCTTATTTTCGTTGAAGTCAAACGTTTGAGGTACCACTTTTCTTTAACAGGTTTAATCCATTGTCATCTTGGGAGGAAATTAATCATCAACCTTGGGTACAGTGAGGGGATTAAATTTCGTAAGGACACGCAGTAGTTTTTGTGTGACTCGGATTAAATCTTGTATTTTTCATCTATTTCTGTTTCTGTTTTATTAACACTTATAAATCCAGGTTATTGTGAATAATTTTCACCACAGACTTGAAAAATTATAATCATCCAAAGAAATTGAAAAGGTCAAAACATCATCAAATGAAAAATTTTACAAAAAAAGGTGATAAATCAAGAAACAGTGTCACAGACAAGGTCATATATAGTATGCCCCATAATTATTCATACATGTCTCCGTAAAAGGGTACTTGTTGAAATGTATTTAGTCTAATTGTAAATAATAGAATAATAAAATAAAGTAGTACAATTTAACTTGCTTGCGGTACAATATTTTTATGTTGTGTTCGTCCTCCAACACAAAATAAAGTAGTACAATTTAACTTGCTTGTGGTACAATTTTTTTATGCTGTGTTAGTCCTCCAATTGTCCCTTCTAAATAAGGGAGATATAATTGAAACACTCGACTCTCAAAGAAGTCAAATCAACATCTTGTTACAACTCTCACACGAACGATGGACTCTCAAATAGGCTGGCCTTTGCATATATATACTAACTCTACTCTTGATTGTGATTTGACAAAGACGTCTTCTTCTGTCTCGGCATTGTTAGTTTTGATTAAAACTTTAGCGGACTTTTATAAGGAAAACTAATTTCTTTTCCAAATATAACTCGTTCTTTTTTTGACCTCTTTCCCCTAGAAAACAAACTATTTTGATATTTTGTTGTTCTAATGTGCATGATATGTTGCTTTGAAGGCGTTTTCCTACTTGTGAGTGAAATGTGTAACCGCTTCTATAACTGCCACTTTTCTTCTTCTAACTTGATAAGTAAATGTGAACCTAATTTATGTTCATGAAGTCATCATAAAAACTTTATGTAGAGGATTTCTTCTAACCATCAACCGAGTTTGACTATAGGATGCAATATGGATTTCAGCAGCATCCATGATAACAGAGGGTCAACCCTCGTAGTTAGATAATACAATGAGAGGATTCAGAACACATCATTTACATCCCCCCAAAAAATTCTGGTGGGAAGTGTGAGATTCTAAATGCTTCGTAGGTATGTGGCAAACACATCCCGGAGGACCAGCGATAGCGGTTTCGTAAGTTTATTTGGGGTTCCCCCCTAGTTCTCATAGACCTATGCATTGAGATATCAGGATTCAAAATTGCCAACAGAAGCATTACCATTTTCTTATTTGGTGACTAGTATGACGTCCCGCCACAATTTCTTCACACGCCTGATTCTGTAATCCGGACTATGGCATAACATTCTGAGTTGTGCTGAAACTCTAGAAACTTTTTGGAAGTCTCAAGCAAGCTAGGGAAGGTCCCAAGAATGTATAATTCTCTAGATGGACCAAAGTATCAAGTATTTTAGGACTTTGTACGTATAATATTATGCACTTTATTCTCTAGGAAGTAAAATAAATAAAGGGGCCCCTCATTTGCAAGGCATCAAACAAGTTTTAAGAATTCTCCAGATAATACAAACCTTTTTTCCAAGTTTTCTTTGTTCTTTCTTAAGTTCTTTTTTCAAAGCATTTTCTTAGTTTATCTAAGTCTAAAGTTTTCCTTGAACTTACATGATCTTGAAAAGATTAGTGATAAGGCGTCGATGGCCGCACAGATTTCTTACTTATAAGCAATAACTAAATTCCGTGACATGAGGTTCAAGGCCAAGGTTTTGATACTAAGGGAATGTCTACCGAGGAAGACGTAAACTGCGCTACACCACAACCCTGCATATGGCTGGTGTCAAGACGAACCTAAAGGGGGAAGAAAAATTCAGATTAATGAGGGTGTTGCCCGATCCCCCACCTATAATAGCGCTAACTCTTATCCAACCCCTCGACTGTCGAAGCAAGTGCACGAGGAAATTGGGCGAAGACCCCTCCATCTATGTCACTGTTGGAGATATGGGTCCCCAAGGGGTTATGTGTAAAGAAGTCCATGGAGCCCATGAATGTGCCGATAGCAAAAGAAACCCCAACAATGGACCAGTGAGGCAATCAAAACCAAAAGTAAGTGTGAAATAAAGAAAGTCAACAAATTCAAATACTACATACATTAATTATCAACCACTATGAATTAAGAAGCACCCACAAGATTCCCCACAAATAAGTAATAGGCTCAGAATAAGATAAGCTCTTCACAGAACCTACCTTCCTTTCATAATTCCATTAAACAATTCTGCGCCACAAGGGTCGTTAGTTATCTTTTCTAATGGACTCGAATGATACAAAAGTTCAGTTTTTGTAGATGTAAACAGTTTTCAAGACCCTTGTGGACATTACCCTTGAGGAGACCGAGAACATTCAGAAGGAGTTGGAGGGTCGCAAGCAGGTCGAGTTCCATATGAAGGAGGTCATCACTTCCTTGGAGTGTCGGCTTATGGACGTGCTTAGCACGATCGAGACGCTAAAGGACGAAGTGAAAACACTCAAGGAAGGCGTGAAGGTTGGAGGATCGGCGTCACCTGACCGTGACAGGGAGGATAGGGTCGAGGCTCCAAATCCACCTATATTCAAGGGCGCCCGTGACTCTCAAGAGGTGGAAAACTTTCTATGGCACTTGGAGAATTAATTCAAGTGTATCCCGGTTATAACGACGAATAAGCATCACACCGTCGTGGTTAGTCTCTCCGAGATGGCATGCTGTGATGGAGGCGTAAAGAGCCGAGATTGTGAAGGTGCGGGGATTCCGCACCTCAACACGTGGGGAGCAATTGCTGAAGAATTCAAGAAAAACGTCTATTGTTTCTCACAACGTCGTATCGAGGTAAGCGCAAGTTCTGGGAAATGAGCAAAGGGAAGCTTCCGGGCGTACGTTAAAAGATTCACAACTTAACGCTTCAAATTCCAACCTCACAGCCGAGAAATGATGTTTCCTTCATGGACGGCGGTGGCAAAATTGGGCCAAGACAGAGTTGGAGCGACGTCAGGTCAAGACCATAGACAAAGCCATCACACAAGTCGAGTCATTGACGGACTTCAAGCATGAACAGCATGATAAGATGAAAGGCAGGGATGAAAGAAGTAGTAATGCCAAAGGTGGGGGGGACCATTGTCAAGGAAAGGAGCAGCAAGCATACCCCAAGTAGCACGACCCCCACAAACCGGATAGCAAGTAGTTCGGGCGCCAGAACTACAGAGAGAAGCGGGCACAGACCAACAAAGGAGATGGTTGCTACATATGCGGTTGACTGCACAATTATGTTAGGTGCCCCGAAATGAAGAACCTTGGTAACATCCTCGTGACAGACAGGAAGGACGCAGAAAAGATCAAGGGCACGACCGCCGGGCACACGCAGTTGGGCATTTGTTGGATAGCGGTCCATCGCCCGCAAGACCGATAAGCAAGAGACTTCACACGCAGTATATAACATCTCCATAAGGACGACAAGCTCGTGCCAGGAGTAAACTCTTGGGCTGATGCAATATCAATTACCAAGACGCGCAGCAATTTAAAGGTGAACTATGTGCAGCATCACCCGCCTCAGAATTGTCAACAGCCAACGCCAATCGACTCCGTGTTCGGGGTGGTTTCACCAAGGAGTAAGCATCACGTTGGGAAATGGCAAGGAAAGACGAACTTTATAGTTTCTCCTCTCGATATATATTTGATATCATCCTCGGGCAAGAGTTCTTCTAATGCTACCACACGATAATCGACCCCTACCTCCAACAACTCATGGTCATAGAGCGGGAAGGTCATTCATGGTACCTATAGTCAAGGTGCCAAAGAAGGAAGGTCACACCTATTTATCGGCTATGCAGATTGTGAAGGGCCTAAAGAAAGGAGAACTGACATTCCTAGCTACCATCGCATGTTTTGGAGAAGACAATGGTACTATGGAGTCCTTGCCACTAATCATATAGAAAGTCCTTGAAGAGAACAAGGACGTGATGTCGGACTAGCTGCCGAAGACTCTACCTCCAAGGCGCGAGGTAGATCAGAAGATAGAATTGGAGGTTGGAGCCAAGCCACCCGCACATGCACCTTACCATATGGCTCCACCCGAGTAAGAGGAGATAAAGAAGCAGTTGAAGGAGCTCCTCGAGGCCGGTCACATCCGTCCATCCAAGGCACCTTATGACATGCCAGTACTATCTCAGAAGAAGAAAGACGGGTCATTGCGCTTATGCATCGACTATCGGGCCCTCAATAAGGTAACAATTAAGAACAAATATCCTATCCCGATGATTGCATATTTGTTTGATAGATTTGGGAAGGCCAAATACTTCACCAAGATGGATCTCCGAAAAGGCTACTACCAA
Source organism: Solanum habrochaites (assembly GCA_027704765.1). Classification (NCBI taxonomy): domain Eukaryota; kingdom Viridiplantae; phylum Streptophyta; class Magnoliopsida; order Solanales; family Solanaceae; genus Solanum; species Solanum habrochaites. Next base: position 13,549,167 of record JAKWJA010002497.1, read on the forward strand.
GTGTGCATTGCGGAGGGGGACGAGCCGAAGATAGCGCGCCTGACCATATATGAAGCATACGAGTCGTTGGTGATGCCTTTCGGCTTAACCAATGCACCCTTCACCTTTTTGCACGCTGATGAACAAAACCTTTCTTCCCTACTTGGACCACTTCGTGGTGGTGTACTTGGATGACATAGTCATCTATAGCAACACCTTAGAGGAGCATGTGGAGCACCTGAGGAAAGTCTTCCAAATCTTACGGGAGAAAAAGTTCTATGTCAAGTGGGAGAAGTGCGAGTTCGCCTATAAAGACTCTCACTTCTTTGGCCATGTTATGATCCAGAGAGAACTACGGATGGACGAGGCAAAGATTAAGGCGATCCAAGAGCGGGAGGCTCCCACAAAGGTGATCGAGCTGCGATCCTTCCTTGGACTTGCGAACTACTATCGCAGGTTCATCAGTGGCTACTCCGCTAAAGTCGCTCCACTGACCGAATTGTTAAAGAAAACTAAACCATGGGTTTGGAGCGAGGAGTGCCAAAGAGCATTCGAAGGTCTCAAGGCCGCAGTGACGGAAGAGCCATCTTGACGCTGCCCGACTTCTCCAAGACCTTCAAAATACATACGGATGCATCAGACTTTTCCATTTGGGGAGTCTTAATGCAAGATAGATACCCAATAGCATTCGAGACCCGCAAACTAAATAAGTCCTAATGGCGGTACACGGTGCAAGAGAAGGAAATGACGGTCATCGTGCATTGCCTAAGCACATGAAGACACTACCTACTAGGCTCCAAATTTGTGGTCAAGACCAATAACGTGGCCACTAGCTACTTACAGTAACAAAAAAAGATCACCCCGAAGCGAGCTAGATGGCAAGACTTTCTGGCTGAGTTTGACTACGTCATGGAATACAAGCCAAGAAGAGGCAATGTCGTGGCCGACTCACTAAGCAGGAAGGTTGAGCTTGCTGCCATCACTACAGCTCACTGTAACATTCAGGATGCAATCAAGGATGGTATGCAACACAATCCTGAGGCCAAAAAGTTGATGGAACTAGCGTCCCAAGGCAAAACCAGATGTTTTTGGGTAGAAGATGGACTTTTTCTCACTACCAGCTAAAGGGTCTATGTACCCAAGTTTGGGTCTATCAGGTGACGTATAATTTAAGAAAGCTACATTACACTGTGGGCAGGGCAGCGACGTACGAGGGCACTGATCGAGGCTATTCACTTCTGGCCATGCATGTGGGACGATATCTAGTGTTATGTGCAGACTTGTCTTGTGGGCCAACAAGACAAGGTGGAACAAAGGCAACCGGGAGGGTTACCAGAGCCGCTACCCATAGCAGAACGCCCATGGGAGAGCATGACTATGGACTTCATCACTTCCTTGACCAAGTCCGATGGGTTTGGTAAGATCATGGTCGTGGTGGAAAGGTTTTCAAAGTATGCTACCCTCATGCTCGCCACAACCGATTTCACCGCGAAGAAAGTTGCTCGATTTTCTTCAAGAATGTGGTGAAATATTAGGGGTTGTCGAGAACTTTTGGAGAGATTTGTTTGAGATACATGTCACGGAACATCACTTCTCCATAATTTTCCACCCGCAGACCAATGGCCAGATCGAACGAGTGCTATCTAAGGCATTATGTTAGTATGCATCAAAAGGATTGGGCCAGACTCCTAGACATGGCACAATTTTCATATAATTTGCAAAGGAGTGAGTACACCGGGCGCACACCATTTGAGTTGGCGACAGGACAACAATCTCAAATTTTGCATTCGTTGCGAAGTGCTTTTGAGGGAAAGAGTTTGGGTGCCTATCATCTTGCCAAGGGATTGGAGGAGCATCTTGACACTGCCAAGTCCTACTTGGACAAAGCGGACAAAAAAATGAAGAAGTTCGCCGACCGCAAGAGTCGTCCCACAGACTATAAAGAAGGTGACATGGTATTGGTGAAATTCAATCCAAGACAGTTCAAGGAACTAAGAGGCGTACATCAAAACTTAGTGCGCAAATATAAGGGACCATTCAAGATCGGTTTCAAGGTGGGCAAGATATCATACAAGTTGGAATTACTGCAACACTTCAAGATCCATTCGGTGTTTTATGCGAGCGTCCTCAAGTCGTACCATGAGGACAAGAAGGATCCCTAGCCGGAACCTATCACAATAGGCACCTATTACTGTCATTGCCTTGCACGACCGGGAGATTGAAGCTATCATATATTGTCAAGCCAAATGGAAGCGAGGTCAACAAGCCAGAACCATGTTCCTGGTGCATTGGAAAGGACAAACTCCAGAAGAGGCCACAGAGGAGAAATATGAAAACTTGTGGCAATTTAAGGACAAAGTCCAGGAGTTTTTGCAGTAATGCGTCGCGGTTGTCGCATCATCGGGTGGGGGAGCGTGTGACGTTCCGCCACAATTTTAGTCTAATTCCGCGTCCGAATAGGTGTAGAATGTTCTAGAGTTGTGCGAAGAACTCAGAACCTTTTGGAAGTCTCAAGAAGTCTAGGAAAGGTCCCAAAGCATTGTAGAATTCTCTTGAAAGGGAACCAAGTGTAAATATTTTAGGGACTTGTAAAGTAAATATTAATTGCACTTTAGTCCCTAGGAAGTAGTATAAGTAGAGATGCCCCTCATTTGCAAAGGTATCAAGCAAGTTATAAGCATTCTCTAAGCATAATACAAAGCCTTCTTCCAAAGTTCTCTTTTGTTCTTTCTAAGTTCTTTTTCAAGCATTCTCTTAGCGATCTAAGTCTTAAAGGCTTCCTTGAACTTACAAGACTTTGAAAGATTAGTGAGTAAGTCGTCGAGGGCCGCATGGAGTTAGCAAATACTCTAAGTTAGTGATACTATCCTATGCAAAAAGGCCGAGGTATACCGCCCCGCTAAGTGCAACATTAAATTCCAGCACTTTTAGTAACGTGGGAGATTTATATCGCGATACGGCGAGTCTGGAAGAGCGTGCCAATTTTAGTCCAACCTTGGGAGATGACTTGAAGACTTGGTGAAAAATTTATGCTCACCACAAGCAGCCAAAACTCCCTTCAAGACAAGGTACAGAAGCTGCCTTAGTGATAGGACAACATGCTATCTTGGGAAATAAAGCAGCAACCTTCCCACCTACTTTGAACTTTTGTAAAGGTTTCCATTTTAGGCTTTTCTTGTGGGACCTTATTCCAACTCGTTTTTCAGCTTGTTATTTAGAAGCTTCTATGAAGTTTTTAGGACACTTCACTTGTAAAAAGACTTAGAGAAATCTATCAAGAAAATTGGCACTTGCCTCCCAACCTTGCCTTCTTATGTTGCCTTTTGTTGCTTTGTATGTTTGGATTGTTTTGTGGACTGTCTTGCTATTGCACTTTTGTACGATTTTTGTGTTAGGATTAAGCATTTGTAGAGCCGTGCAAGCCTGCATTTGTTGTCACACGGACCCAAGAAAATAGACCTGTGACACGAGGTACCTATTATATATAGTAGGTGTTGGTTGATGTCGACATAAAAGATAAGAGATAAGTCACGACTAGTCGGTAAAACATGTATTTTGATCGGACTAGTTTCTCAGACTCAGGCTAGCTGAGATAGAAGATTTGCATCATGTATACAGGGTTAAACTACTTCATCTCTACCACGGACATCACCATATACTTTCACACCAGCAAATTTTTTCATATATGTTAAGAGGGGCTAACATTTATGCATGAGAAACACACTAATTGGGGACAATGCATATCTTTTTAGACCTGAGAGTTTGTCATACCAACTAGAGGTTTTTGTTACCGTGTTTGTTTCACCTTAGGTGCTATTAACTAGAGATCCGACATGCATATATACGAGTATCAATTAGTAAACACAAGGTTTGCATTGATTTTGTGTGTACTAAAAAGTTTCAAACAGTGAATATTAAAAGTGTATATATTATTGGTTATATTGACTATTGAGGGTCTTTTTGTGATATATGATGATTATGAATGAAATAATTATGCTTAAGCTATGTGTATATATCAAACATGACACTCGGAAGTTGATAATGCACACTATTTCCAGTTGTAAATGTGAGTGTTTTATATTATTGTTGCATTGTATATGCATCTACAACTTGCATGATATATCTTGCACTGATTTTACTAAATTAATTTTTTTAGTAAATAATTAAGTTTTAAAGACCTACGACAAGTTCTTTTAAATGATTAATACAAATTGTCATAAAGTTACTTGTATTTTGACATCAAAATGACAACATATTATTGAAATATTTCAAAATACATTCAAAGTTTGATATGAGGAGAAAGTGAGAAGTATTATTTTTTACTTTACTAAATTTTGTAAGCAAATCAAATCACCAAAATTTTAAAAACGTATCAATACAAAAAATGTCACCAATAGTCTTTCCTCTTGAGGTTATGGCCATAAATTCTGGACACCATTTAAGTATAATTTTTCTCTTAAATATTCATATTTCAACTTTAGTATGTGCATGACAATAATAGGGAGTACTATAAATATTTCAATGTTCTATCTTTATACACAATCTATCTTTTACTTATTGTGTAATGAAAGTATCTAGTATCTTATAGAATTTGTATCGTGGTATAAAATATTATACTTTTTAAATAATAAAAATTAATGGAAAAATAAAATTTAAAGTATTATTTATAGAATCTTTAATTTAATTTAAGATAATTTTATGATCAATCACTATTTTTTTATCTATTTTATATAACTCCTAAGGAGTGTATCTTGTGACATACCATTTTTTTCAAACTAAAATGAACACAAATTATAGGAAATCCATACTTAAAAGTTCCATACTCAATATAAATATTTAAAGAGAGAGAGAGAGAGAGAGAGAGAGAGATGGAACGATACATAGCCAATGAAGAAGGAAGACGAAAATATATGATCATGCTATATTCACTATAGTGTTCCATTTGATTAAAATCTCTTGTCACCACAACTTTACTTTCTCCATTCATTTTTACTTACATATATATAAAAATAAAATTATTATCATGAATATATTATCATATTATAAATAAAAGTGAAAATATATTTTTGAATTAGCGAAATTAACATCAAAACTAATGATTCAATCGATTATATTGATGCCCACTGTTTTACCAAAATTAGAAAAACTCCTTCATTGGAGGGTAAAAAATGATTTTAAAAAATTTAAATAAGAAATATCTTACTCAAATCACGTGACTATTTTATATTTATTTATTATTGTCTTTCCCACAACTTTTCGTCACTATTAACTCATGAAAATCATAATAAAAAATCCGAGTGTGAATTTATGAATGATTTCCTATAGTTTGTTCATCAACACTTTCTTATGTGGTACCTCGAATTTCATTAACTTTGAATTTAATCAATTGTTGTAGATATCCTTGATATTATTTAAGAAGAAGAAGAAGAAAAAGAAGAAGAGTAGAAAACTTTTTAAAAAATTGTAGTTCAAAGGTGAGAGGAAACCCCTCTATTCATAGCTAACAAATAGTACTATGAATAAGTGTTAATTGTGTATTATTAGAAAAATTATAAACTTTTGAAAAATAACTGCTCATCAGAAAAGTCACAACTCATTGGACAAGGCACAACTCTTCAGAAAAGTCAAAACTCATCAAAAATGTCAAAACCCGTCAAAAAAGTCACATCCCTTTGAAAAAGTCACAAGTCTTTAATATGAACTAGTATCTCTTTTTAATATAATACAAATATTAAATTAATAAATAAATTTATTATGTATATTTAATTTGAAATATTATAGTAATTTAACATTTAATTTAGGAGTTCATGATTTTAAGGTAGTATAGATAGATATAAGTTATCGAAAGACATGGGTTCATTGGTTGTTTTTTGAATTTATCCCGTTAGGATTATAAGTCTAAACAAAATGATGAAGTAATATTTTAATCCCTAATTTTTAGCCTAAATAAAAATCTATTTTTTGGTTTACTAGTGTATCTTCATCATTTGTGTTGAAACTATTTCTTTGACTATGGTCCCTTCATGGACATGTGTACCTCAGCTTAGGAAAAATGTCTAAATTGAGGGTGTTACAGTGAAGACATAGTCACTAATCTCAATTATATCCTGCCTTTACCCCCAAGCCTGCGTCATAAGCAAATAAAGTCATATAGTGATCCTAGTCTTATTATTTGTAAAGTTGGATGTGCAATTAATAAAGGGAAGCATATAAGTTGTATATGCATATTTTTAATTTCATTCTATGAGTGATTGTGTATTTTCCCACATAAATAAACATTTATATATGAATGGTAGAGATTTCATTGTGGTAAGAGCATTAAGATTGCGCCATTAATATTTGACTGCTAGGTGAACTTGTTTTGGATGTCATGTTTCTTGTTAATATCAAGATGTTATCTTTATATCCTCTTTAGTTGATATGTTATCAGTAAACATATGCATCTCTGGTGGGAATATTGTTTTGTAAATTTTTTGAGTGTTTATAGTTCATCAATCTGTAAACATAGTGTTAGATGTTTCTTGAGGACAAACAAATGTTCTAAGTTGAGGGAGTTGATGTATCGCATTAGAAGACGCATTTTATGCTTTTAACTATGAATAAATGCCAGTTCTTAAACAATGATACTTTCTTTTAATAATTTTTCTGATGTGTAAGACATAAAACCACACAAAATGAGAAAGAAAAAAAAGCAAGATGGAGTTCACTGCAACCAACAAGTGAACCGTAACGATATATCTAATGGATCGTCCCAATCCTGATGGTCCATCAGCCCCAATTTGGAGGCTAAAATACTAGAATAAAAAGAGTGATTATGATGTTCCATTTGACAGTCTGTTGTCACTAAGTGTGTTTCAAATTCTTATTGATGAGTCATGACAGCATGAGTGATGGACCGTTACATATGTGACAAGTCGTCAAGCTAAGTGTTAGACGAGCTTCAGATTGTAAAATTACTTATTTCAAATTTAAATTTTTTTGGATGGTAAATAGTATCTTTTATGATTTATTCTAGAATTAATTTTTAGGGAAGAACACAATAAGCTTGAAGGAGTTTTCATCATGGGTTTTCCTTGGTTTTTGAAATCAAATTTTGTGTGGGCACCTTAAATTTTATAAGTGATTCTTATTTTAATGAATGCAATTACCTTTTTTATTTCAATTATCATGAGTGAGCAAACCCTACGACCAAGAGTTGTGGAATCCATAATGATTGACCTAACCTATGATTGTATATCTTATTAACGTTTTCGTACTAATAGATTTCTAAAGGTCTCTAGGTTTAAATTGTTAGACTAAAAATATGTAAAAGTCAAGAAAAAATTAATAACGAGAACTCAAGAGTCAAAATGATCGAATAATTTATGTTGCAATAAGATTAACCAACATTGAGTAAATGTCACTAAATTGAGTTAAACAATTTTAGTTTGAGAGAAGTAATATGACATACATTTAATTGATTGGGAAATTTTAAATATAGCATGAGTTTGATAAACGGGTATACTAGCAATACAAAGTGAAATTCTGTATTATTTCGAATTAAGGCAAACAGTCTAGGTGAACACAATCATAACTTTCGTCTATATATATCCTCTATTTCAGTGATATTGTTCAAAGTTACGAGTTACAAACTTATACTGAAAAGCATCCCGATTCTCCCAAAATTTTCCCCTTTCCTTTGGAAATAAGATAGTAATTAATCGTCTACCTCCTAGTTTTAACCTTATTCCCTATGAGATTCAATCCTAACCTATTTAGATTATATATTTGACAGCGGTCACATAATAATTATTTAAAGAGGTGTAATTTAGACATACTAATTGTCATTATCTATTTGTCTCGATTTGATTTTTTGGAGTTAGGAAAGTTTCATCAGTGGTGCAGTACTATCGCTAATGTTGATTCCAAAATCCTTCTTTTTTTTCTTTTTTTTTTGTTAAACTACCTATAGGTAGTGTTACAGTATTTCATCCAAAACTTGCATAGTGGGGGTGGAGAGTATGTCCCCAACAAAATACAACTCTTGACTAGGGGTGGAAAATGGTTCGATTTGGTTGGGTTTTAAATGATTTGAACAAAAATGGGCAATTATACAATCTATCCTAAATCTATATGGGTAAATATGATTTGAATAATTAATGGCCAGACTGGATATGAGTTAACCCATGATTCATCCACATTGATAAAAGAATCATTAAAAAATGAATTTATATGTTCTAAATTTCTAAAGTAATTTTTTATTCTACTCACTCTCATTCTTATCTTTAATTCACCCACCCCAAATTTTATTTAATTTTATATTTTCTTACCCCCTCCCCCCGTTTTATAATCCCCTCCCCTCACCCCGCCTTCATCCACCTGCACCCACCCACCCTTACCTCTTTTATTTTTATTTTCTTATAAAAAATTATATTCAACATCAACCCCACCCCCCAATTTCCAATTTTTTCCGCCCTGCCCCTTCCCCCATCCCCCCACCTTCCACCCCAACTTAGTCTATTATGTTGTTTTGCAAGAAAAAATTATGTTTTAAAACAATAAATTTCCCCTCCACCCCCACCCCTGCCCACGCGACAAAATTGTACGTTTGTTTATCAAAGAAAAATCATATTTTTTTATATATATAAAATTTGCCCCCCTTCTCTTCCCACCACGCTCACAATTTTAATTAAGTTTAAAAATTATAATTAATATTAAGATATAAAATTTACTTTTTTTGCAAAATTAATGAATTTTTGAAGTACACAGCGAGAGCGAGTGATCTTATACTGGTTTAAGGAGACGTCAGAGGCATGACTCGGTTACTTGACATGACACGGTGGCGTCAAAGGATTGGCATGAATGAATTTGTGAAGGGACTAGGAGCGGGGTGAATCAATCATGTAGGCGAAGTGTTAGCATGACTTAGTGATGCCAAATAATGTTGGGAAGTCAGTTTCATGATATGGGAGTTGGCATGGCAGCAGGCCGTGGCATGACATGGGTGTTGGCCGACCTCAGTTGTGGGAAAAGTATGGCATGTGAAAAATACAAGGTCTGATCAAGTTCAAGAAAATTCATCTGAGCTTAATTAAAGCATAGAAAAATACGAACTAAACGCAACAAGAAAAACACTGAATAGAACGAGTAGATAAAAAAATTAGTGTGGCCAAGGAAAACATAGGCAGGAAGCTGCAAGGCATTGGCAGTGCACAGACATGAAAAGTGAGCAGCAGGATTCGGGAGGACTTTGATCAAGAAATGACTATACAAGATCTAGACATTGCATTGGCACCAAAAATATGGAGTGAAATGGTAGCAAAGGACCAAAATTCAGCCAAACCACGCATATGCGGTAGTTACCTTTTTGTAGAAGTTTTTGTCAAGGTCCATTGTAACTCTTATGTTATTTTTGAATTCAAAATTTTAATGCTTATGAGATGGGGTGTCAACTGAAGTTTAATGTAGAGGCTCTTGGTCATGACAAGTATAAGACATGTATCAAAGGTGTCAGTCACAACAATGTAATTGGATGATGATGCCAAAGTCTAGTCGAGAATAAGAGTTGCATAAGTGAGAGTGAACCTTCTAGAAATAGAAATGTGGGAAGTGTTAAAGAAAGAACTGAAACCTCAATTCCTTTCAAGCAATTCATCTTGGGTGGAAAGGGATGGGATGCGGCAATTCAAACGAAGTGACACGATGAGGTTTTATGTCAAGGAGTTTTGTCCTTGATGCTCAGCATAGACGACATGGTTGATGAAGACAAGTTGCACTACTTTATGAACGGGCTGAAAAGGTGGGCACAACGATAGTTAAGAAGACTAAATGTTCAAACTCTAAATGCTGCCATAGTGAAAACAAATAAGTTGGTTGACTTCAATGAGGGTGACAACCCAAATGATGCTTTGCACTTCAAATAAACAGATAAGGGGAAGAAGTGGAAGAAAAATAGGAAGGGTCAAGCAACCGAAAAGAAAGATGAATGTAGGAAAACTAGACATGGTGAATCTTATTTTCTGAAATATAAGGGAATGTTTAGGGATGATTTACTTGTGGTGGTCCACATATGAAAATAGATTGCCAATACAAGTGAAAGTAAATGTTTTGATTACTGCGAATTTGAAAAGGAAAAGAACTATGAGGCAGAAAAGTCAAATATAAATTTGTTTGCGTTGATGGGAAGAAAATGAATTATACACATGACCCTAATTGGTTCAGATGAGGTATGTCCTTGACGAGGACGCTGAGTTCCAATGGGTGGGGGAATTTTGTAAGGGTCCTCACTTGGTTTTTGATATGAAACAGTGGCGGCAAAGGGTTACCATGAATGACTTTGTTAAGGTCCTAGGTTGCGGGTCAATAAATCATGTGGGAAAAGTGTTAGCATGGCTTAGTGATGCCAAACAAATTTGTGAAGGCAGCGTCATGACATGACATGGGCGTTAGCAAGGCAGCAGGCCATGGCATTGTATGGGCGTTGGTTGACCTTGATTGTGGGCAATGTTTGACATGTGAAAAATACAAGGTGTGATCATGAGTGGGAAAATTTATTTGAGCTAAATTAAAACATTGACAAATAAGAACTAAACGCAACAAGAAAAATAGTGAATAACATGAGTGGATAATAATTTAACATGGCCAATGGAACGACCCAGGGTATCCCGTAGATGTAACAAGGCGTACTTGACCTCAAAGGTATCTCATACAATAACTTAGCATATAATAAACATAAGTAATAGATATTATGCAGAATTAATGTTTTTTACAATTGAAGTTTTTTCATAAAATCAAAATAGAAGTCTAGACTTTGTCTTATTAACCATCTAATTCAATCGAGAAATGGAGGAATGGATATAGGTTGCGCATCCGGCAAGATATCAATACCAAATCTAATTCCCGTTTGGGAGGAATGTTGGGCAAGTCATTGAGAAAGACTTTCGAAAATTCACTCACCACAAGACCGACTCTAAGGAAAGGGTTTCAGACTCAATATCCATCACCCTAACAATATGGTAAATGCACCCTTTGGAGATCATTTTCCTAGCTTTGAGGCAAGAGACAAATTGACCTTTACGGGTAGAATTTTCCCCCTTCCACTCTAAAGTAGACTCATTTAGAAATTGAAAATTTACCACCCGAATCCTACAATCAATAGAGGCATAACTAGCATACAACCAATCCAAAACCAAAATCACATCAAAACCCATCATTTCCAACTCTAGCAAATCCTCCAAGGTAACTTTATGGGACAATGAAATAAGACAACTCCTATAGACTCTTTTTGCCACTACCAAGTCACCAACTGGAGTAGAAACCAAAAAAGGCTCTATTAACACTTCGGGGAGTATGTCAAACTTAACAAAAAAGGACAAAGCGGCACCGAGGTCTAACAATGCACATACTTTAATAGAAAAACTTGCAACATACCGATCACATAATATGGGAACTCTCTTAGACACCTCAGGATTGAAGATAGTAGAAGTTGTTTTTCTTATAGGCAGCCAATTTTGCCTTCTATTATGGGGACACTCCATATAATAAAGCACCTTATAGTTCTCATCAATAAATACTTGTGGGTCTTCCTTCACTTTGGAACCAAAGAACATATTAGGGTTCATTCTTGTGAAATCACTTATCCTTTAAACGATTGTACTTACATTGAGGTTCACATGAGTCCTAGTATCCTTATTTACTTGGATCGTCAAGACTTGAGTCAATATTTGGAGACCCGTCCTTATTTCCCCATTTGTCATAGCCCTCTCAACATTAGGATCTTGAGGAACTTAAGATCCCTGAGACCTTAGGTAATAACTCCCTCATTCACATTCTCCTCTTCCGTTATTCATGCATTTTCCCTTCTTGTATTTGTATCCTATAGACACAATAGAAGGATAGGAAAAGCACTGCATAGAGTTAAAACTCTAAGGCACGACTAAAGAGTAATGAAAGAAGTAATATTTCCTAAACATCATATAGTCTCTCATTCATAAATATGTCGTACTTCACACTCATGAACAAGACTCTACTAGACGTGGTTTATGAGACATCATTCTAGAATCATCCTAAACCTTGTGCTCTCATTACAAAGTTTGTCACGACCCAGGGGTAACCCCTATATGTAACACAATGTACTTGACCCTGAAGGGGTCTCATACAAGCTCTTAGCATATCATAAACAAAAGTATTAGAAATGATGGAGAATTAAAACTTCTTACAATCGAAGACTTTTCCTAAAATCAAAATAGAATTACAGAAAAGAAACAACTCTTGTCCTCGAATCATGAGGAATCACCGAAAGCATGGAGGATAGTCAATCCAATATTTTGATCAAGAATGAAGCACATCTCAAAAACTAGGCTGTACACTTATAAAAAAAATAGAGAATATGGGTTAGTACATAAAATTGCACGAAGTATGGAAGCCATGAATAAAAATCCTTAAAATATGCATAAAAAGGGACAATTTAGTTGAAACCATGTATATTATCAACTTTAAGAGTCATCATGCACATTAGTGTCAATAGATGAGTCAAACCGACTCATAAGCATCCTTAAGCTATACTTATGCAATGCATAGACAAGATCCCATAACCCCATCTATACTAAGTACCATTTTTAGACTACCCTAATCATACATATCATACCTTGACCTCATCCATAAACAATGAAACATACATGTTCATCAACTTGTAACAACAAAATCCACTTATAGCAATAATCCATATTGTACATACATAAATTCATATATCTTCATAAATTAAGAAAACCACACTATAAAACCTTTTCAAAGCTACTCGTGGAATACAGGAGTGAAGTCTCATACCCCTACTCACACTAAGTAGAACCCCTTGAGAAGTCATAAATATAGTTCATGTTCATGATCTTGTCATGTAGGGAATTAGCCTTAACCGACATAGATAATGTGAGATATATAGAATCTGGTGTCATGTCCCACACAAAAAAGATATGTCCTATTTTCCTAAGGTAGAACTATATGTATCATCTTTTAGGTGGATCCACTAGCTAACGACCTATGTGGGCACATAGTTCTAGGATAGAGAGATTGCTTCTAGAAACTCCAAACCTATTATATTGACGGGGGAGCTTCCATTTCATGAGATTACTATAAATGACCTGACCTATTCTATTTATAGGAGGGCCTCTACCTCACATTTCATATCCACTTGGTGCTAAGAATAACTTTCCCAAAAATTTACATATTTAGACTTGAATTGTATTTACATGTGTGAAGGAGTATCTTACCCTTCATTAAACACAACACATAAAATATCTCATGGATTCAATTAGCTTAGAATGGACTTGCATCCTTAGAATCATCAATATGTGAGTAAATCTTTCACATAATATTCATAGTCTGTTTTTGAAAATAACCTTTCGATCAACACAACAACATTATCATACTTATAGAGATTTATGCATAGTCATGTATAATGGTATGGAGAGAATGATCAATTAACAATACCACAATTACACCATAGTCATAGAATCTTCACTTTCTAAGTGAAATCATAAGCTCATACATAATTCTCATAAACATGTATTAACCCTCATAATTTGCCATTCGAGGATCATGAATCACATTTAACCTGAACATCTAGATTTACTACATTAGACATGGAGAATATCATCATTCAGTAAACTAAGTCAACATAGACATAATCAATTAACATGTTTTTATAATCAATCAACCCACATCATAATTCACAATTTAGCAATATGGGGAATTCATTTGTTTAAGGGGGATTTCATCATATATCAATATAAAATCATCAATTTAATCATAATTCATCATAAACCAACCATTCAAATGTTTTGGAAGAGAACCATGACTTAGATTGAAACTTAGATTTTGGGGAAATTGGAAGCTTCGAAATCAAATTTTGAAGGAACTATATGGGTGAAAGATACCCATAGAGGAAAATTCACCATACCTTGATTAAGAATATACAAAAAAATTGAGGAAGAAACCTTGAATTCTCCAAACCCTACCTTTCGTCTTCTTTGAGTTTTAGAGAGAGAAATGTCGTGATGAAGACAAACTTTTAGTACGATTTGAGTGTGTTGTGAAAAATGACTTAGTTTAGGGATTTTGACTTAAAAACAACTTATATAGTACCCCTAAAAATACCCAAAAAGACCTCACGTAATTGGACATAAAAAGTAAACTAACCTTCATTAATTGACCACGCCCAAGTGTCACGAGCCACCTCCGCGATTCATGGTGGTGGTCCCACTCATGAACTTGGGGAAATAGCTAGGTAAATGGTGCATGAAGCGCATAATCCCAAGGCGTTCTCCGAGGGTCCTTGAGGCAGTAGCCATGCTACTTGGGACCCTAGATCAAATGCCTAAGGCATCTTAGCGAGTGGCTCAATGAGCCATGGTCAAGACCACTGGTCGTGGTCCATCTCGTGGACCTTGAGGTAGTGTCTAGGCCACTTAGGGGGTCCTCCTCTTTGGCAAAGAAACTCCATGAGGCCTCCTAGAATCCATTGTCAAGACCACATGGTCCATCTTGTGGACCTTGAGGTAGTGTCTAGGCCACTTAGGGGGTCCTCCTCCTTGGCAAAGAAAACTCCATGAGGCCTCCTACAATCCATGGTCAAGACCACTGGTCGTGGTGATGATCGTGGAAGTTGAGGCAGTGTACCCATGTTTGGGGCAACCTTGGCCTTTGGCCTTGGCACTTATCACTTAGTCTTGACCCTTTTAACCCTCATTTTAACTCTAGATGGTCTATTAATCTATAGGGAAGCATTTCATGATTTATAACCCTTACATTTAGGCTTTAGTTTAACCTACTATTTTCCAGAGTATTACAGCCAAGGAAATCACAGGAAAGACATCGGCAAGGAGCGACAGGGCGTTGGCAGTGCGCACTCATTTTTGGAAAGAATGAAAATCTGGAAATTTAACAAAATTAAGTTAAGTATGAGTCTGGGTCAACTTCAAACAGCCATTACTCCTAGGTAAGGATGAGTTAGGTGGTTATAAGATACCGTGGGAAAGATCTTTGAATTATCCTTCCAACGCCGCCATGTTTTATTAGTTTTTAGTTGGTATGACTAAGATATGCCCATTTGAAGTTGGGTTATCTAAATAAAGAATGTAAAACTAGATTTTAGAAGGGCATTATGGTCTTTTCAGCACTCAATTAATTAATTTTGTTTTTTATAATTAAGTTGGGGTCTAAACTGATTGGATTCATTTTAAGCTTTTGAAAAGCAAGTTAGGGTTTTGAGAGAAGAGAAAAGAAGAGGATAAAAGAGGAGGAGAAGTAGGGAATCACCAAGTTCTTGTAGAATTTCTTCTGAATTTCATCAAAGGGTGATCCCTATGAGATATGTGAGATTACATAGCATTAGGTTAGTTCACCCACGTGCCAGTCATGATTTATTTCGGCAAATTTAGGTTGTTGAAGGTTTAGAAATTGAGTTCTTGATAAAGTGTTTGAAGTTTCTATTGGGATCTTTATTGTTGAAGTTTGTTGAGAAGTTGTTGATCTAAATTCATGAAATTAGATGTCATTTTGAGTAGATTCTTTCATATTTTGGTTATGTAGTTTAATGTGACTGTTTGCGGAAAGAAACAATTGATTTTAGAAGGTTTAAAAGTTAAAAAAACAAGCAAGAAACATCGGAGATTTTCTGGGCAAGGGCTTGGGGTGTTGTGCCTCTCATAGCGCCCTACTTCAGAGTCTGAAGTTTGGGCTTTGGAGAATCGTGCCATCCAGAGCACCCCAACTTCAGCTCTGATGTTTAGGCTCTAGCTCCCCGCTCCACTCAAAGCGCCTGGGATGCCAGTGCTTCTATTTCTTCCCCTTCATTGCGTACTACTAGTTCCATTGCAACATACTTATGTTTCCTAGTTGATTTCAACACTTTAAGGTGCGTCTAAGCAATATTAAATCATCATTAGCATGACATCATGAACCATTAATCCATATTCGATTCAATGAAAGTTAAGAGTTAAGTCAAGTAAAGTTATTAGAGTTCTCAAAAAAAAAATTCATAGGTTTTAAATTTGTTTTAAGACATAAAGTTTAAGTTGAGTAAAGAGCAAGGAGTAAAGATTTTAGTTTATTTCTTCATGAGTATATCAGGACTATGTATTTCCAAAGGTTAAAATGTTTTCACATGTAAATAAAAAAAGGAAACGTCGATTTTCAGAAGAGACTTTGAGCTAGTTTTCAGAAAAAAAAAGTGTAAATGCTTTCACAATTAAGCAAGAGAGAAACTTTGATTTACAAGATAGTCTTTGAGATAAGTTTTGAGCAATTATCTCAAACCATAGAAAGAAGTATGTTTTTTTAAAAAATATGAGCTAGCATCATATTTTGTGAGTAGTATTGAGCACCGATATGGGAAAAGTTCAAACAACTCCTAGCCCCCCCCCCCCCCCCCCAAACCATGTAGCCACCATGGATAGAGAAGGGTCATACTTTTTATATGATTCCTTAGTGTTTTTTAGCATAGACTAGTGGATCCACTTAGCAGTAAAGTTCTATACACTCGGCAAGGTATATGACGACCCTAGCAGCGTAAAGAAAAAATGTTATATCATAGCAATAGACCATATGTGATGGTGTTGACATCCCGAGAGAGGGCCCAACGTCTCGGTGACTCAATTTTAAAGGAATTAGTTAAAAGAAATTTAATAAAAGTGTAAAGATATAAAAAGAGGGAGTCGCCATCTAATTTTTAGGAAAACTAGGAAATCAATTAATTAATTAACTCAATAGAAAGTCTATTAAACCAATTGATCTAGGTAAGGGTTCAAGTTATTCCGAAGGGAAAGATTTAGGGCATCCTTCGAAATCCACAAATGTGGGTCCCAACTGAATTCATTTTTTCAAATTAAGAAGGAGAATAAAATAATGTACGAGTATACTAAACATCTAGTAACAAAAGTAATATGATAAAACAATAATATAGACCCCTAAATTTGTCTATCGTCAATAATAAATAATAATGAATACGAGTAATATTCGAACCTAATTCAAATAGCTTCAATGGGAAGCGCCTTTGGAAATATGTAAATAGTTAGTAAAAGTGTTAGTAATGAATAAATATGAATAAAAATGAATAAACACGATAATAACTTAAAAATCAAAACCCGTCTTATTAACATGGAAGGTCTTGAAAATCGACAATAATTTCTTCATCGGCCAATTTTAGACTTATTATATTTCCAAGCATAAAATTAATACTACACAAACAAAGGACAAAATAAAATAAATTGAAACAACTAAGGTAACAACATAATAATATAATAACAATAACCATATAATAAATAAAACAGAAACACACCGACTTGCTGAAAATCCTTTAAAGACACATACAATCATTACGTAAATTAGAAGCAACCAAATATACACTATAAAACAAAACGACTAAAATATATATAATATAAACAAAATAAAAGAAAAATGGATATCCACTAAAAGATATCAAAATGAACTACATTAAAAAAAATTGAAAAGAGAGCTTCATGAGAATATGAACAAGTCATAAAATGAACAAATTAAAATAATGAAAGTGAACAGTTATCAATTACTACTCCATACTATGAAATAAAATATGTAAATCAATTAGTCAATATCCAAAATGAAGTACAAAATCAAAGTTCATTTATGAACAAAGCAAAAAATAACGAGCAAATATTAAATAAGAACAATCCACTCAACATTTGAATCAATAACAAAACTTATTGAAATAAATTATTTAACAAATGAAGTACAAGACAAATATTAATCAAATGTAAAGAATAAAAGAGGCTCACTGGACAAAAGTTTTTCGGATCTAGAGATGCTAGTTACTACTTCACTAGAAATAAAACCACGCCGCAGAGAGAACGGAACAACAACGAGGCATAGCTTTGGATAGCCGGAGCACCTGCAAAAGGAAGAAAATCGTTAAGGGGGAGAGGCGAAGGGACATGTTGCGTGAGTTGCTGACTAGAAACGGAAAAAATGGAAATGGAGTGTTTCGGTCTTTTGGTCTCTGGGTGGGTTCTGGTTGATGTTCGCTTCTGGAGTTGCAATGGTGTTGAGGTAGGTTCTGACAGTGATTTGGTAGTTGAATGGCTGGTCGGAAAAGGGAGGAGAGGAAGGAAGATAATGATGGGTCTAGCTGGTTCCCAATTGTTGCTTGAAAAAAAGAAACAAAATGGGGTTTTGAGTGGTGAACTCGCCGGATTCCGACGGAACTTCGTAAAAACTTTTCACAAAAAAAGAATGAACAATAAAAAAATCTCTTAAACTCTAAAAATCTTAAATATTCTTAAAATTTATCCATCACCTTAACCTAATGAGTCAAATATTCTATATACAGGGAATTCTTAAAAATGGACCTAATTTAAGGGCTAGAGATCGTGACCCAAAAATTGTTGGTTGATAAGATAGTTGTGTATACAAATTTTATTCAAATTTTAATGACTTTTTAGACTTCGCAGAATATTAAAATGAATAAACAATGTAACAAATAAAATGAATATTATAAAAAAAATGTAATAAACATAACAATGACATGTAAAAATATAATTTAACTAAAATTATGATTTTATAAAAAATGAACAAATATTTGAATGTCCGGCTGTGACAAAATAATATAAACAAAACAATCGATAAAAATCCTAATACTTTGAGAAAAAGGATGACTATCATAAAATTGCATTAAAATGACATAACATGTATTTTGAACTATTTAAAATAAAATACTCAAATAGTATTAATTTGAAAACTATCAGACTAAAATTTGGTGTCAACATATGGTTATTGGTTAGAGAAACTCCCACATAAGTATTGTGTATTCTTATATACTATATTTTCATATACAAACAGAGTTCATATTGTATCTTTTCATACAAACAAAGTTGTTAATTATTTCTTAAAAGTTTTTCCTTATACTGTATTTACATTAATGCTTTATACAGAAATGAGTTAAGTTCAGGTCAGCTGAATTTAGACCAATTTGTTCTTTTAGCTCCTTTCAAGCTTATGTCATATTTCAGCATTCCCCTCAAATACTCCTACATTCAATGTACTAATATCATTTGGTCTGCATCTTTTTATGATTCATACATAGGTAACCGAGATCAATATAGAATGCTTCGTTGATCCATTTGAGCATTCATAGTTTTGTGGTGAGTCTCTTTGCTTTTTGGAGGATCCCTTTCATTGCTTTCAGTATTTTAGTTCATTAGGATGTCGTGGGCCTTGTCTCGACATCGATCTCAGTTATTAGAGGCTTTAGAGATAGTCAATCAGTTAGCTCATTTGTCACTACTTTATTATTGGCTTAGGTTTTAAGATTTGAGTAGCCATCTTGACTAGTTTGAATGATTCTTTTAAGACATTCTAAGTTTATTTCGTATGTTTCTTATTTGAGACCATTTCCTGTGTTTAAGTGTTCGCTGAGTAACTAAGTCAGGCCAAGGGTTCTCTTGGGACCAACAATGGTTCTCGAGTGTCATCCCTCCAGGTGTAGGCTTGGGGCGTGACAAACTTGGTATCAAAGCACAAGATTCAAGAGACCTAGGGAGTCTATGAAGTCTTGAAGTATTGTCTCTAGATTCCAAGTATCGGTGTGAAGCGCAACATCTATGATTAGGAAGTTGCAACATTTAGAAATTTCCCTCATTTCTTTCATACTCATGTCTATAAAGTTTCTTCTAACTTGTGCTTGTGTGTGTCTTTTAGATCATGCCTCCACGAAGAGTTGTTCGAGATCGTCTGTCTAGATAGAATGTTGAACCATTTGAACAAGGGGTACATAATGCACCAAAAATGAAACCCCAAGGAGAGGTCACCAATGTTAAGTTCTATTAGGCTATCCGGATGTTAAACAGGATCCGCGAGTTCTTAAGGATGAATCCTCCTAGATTCACAAGTTCTAGTGTTACTGAGGATCCCGAGAGTTTTGTTGAAGATCTTCAAAAGGTTTTTGAGATCATGCATGTAAAACTAGATACATACCTAATGAAATGTGTCGCTAGGATATGGTTCGACCAATGGAAGAAGAACTGAGTTGAGGGAGCACTACATGTGAGTTGGGATTGTTTGAATGAGGCCTTCTTGGGCATTTCTTTCCCTGATAACTGAGAGAGTCTAAGGTAAGAGAGTTCCTCACTCTTAAGCATGATTTTTTGAGCGCTCATGAGTATAGTTTGAAGTTCACACAACTCTCTCTCTATGCTCCCGAGATGGTTGCTAACATGAGGAGCAAGATGAGTTTATTTATTGCTGGGTCATCACACTTGTCAAGAAAGGAACGCTAGGCAGTTATGCTGATAGGGGATATGTACATAGCAAGGATAATGATCCATGTGCAACAAGTTGATGAGGACAAGTTGAGGGATAGAGAAGAGTTTAAGAACAAAAGAGCTAAGACATTAGGAAATGAGTCCAAGTAGCAGAAAATTAATGAAAATCGGTATTATTTCCAACGGAAACAAAAGGGACCTGCTCCATCATCTGCTACTACACCTACACCAAAAAATAAAAATGAGTACAATAGTAAGAATTTCAAAACTAAACCTGCTTATTCTCAGGGTAGTATGGCACAAGGGGGTAGTAAGCCTCCTGCATGTGCTACGTGGTAAAGGAACCACTCAGGGACGTGTCGTGATGGATCCACTGGTTGCTTTAAGTGTGGCTAGAAAGTTATTTTATGCGAAAGTTTCTGAAAAGCAAGCAGGAATGGTAATGGGGGCAATAGAGCCCAGTCTTGTTTAGTTGCTCCAATAGAAAAAACTACATCTAGAGGAGATACTTCAGGGGCACGCGGAAGAGAAAATCGTATGTATGCTATCACTAGTCTGAAAAAGAAAGAGAATTTTCCAGATGTTGTTATTGGTATGATACAAGTCTTTAACTTGGATGTTTATGCTTTGCCAGATCAGCAGTGAGTTTATCCTTTGTAAATCCTTATGTTGCAACAAATTTTGATGTTATTTTTGAGTAACTTAGTGAATCCTTCAGTGTTTCTACAACAATTGGTGAATCTATTCTAGTAGAGAGAGTCTATAGTGATTGTACCATTTCCATCAATCACAAGAACACCATGGTGATTCAGTTGAGTTAAACATGATAGATTATGACGTCATTCTTGGTGTGGATTAGCTTCATGTTTGTTATGCCTCAGTCAATTGTAAAATTCGAGTTAGCCAGTTCCAGTTTTCAAATGAGCCAGTCTTAGAGTGGAAAAGTAGTTCAGTAATGCCTAAGGTTCATTGTATTTTGTACCTCAAGGACAAAAAGTTTGTCTCCAAGGGGTGCGTCTATCACTTAATTCGTGTTAATGACTCTAGTGTTTAGATACGCCCTATTCAGTTAGTTTCAGTGGTAAAATAGTTTTCAGAAGTCGAGAGAAAGACATTTTGATATACACATTCTTCCTAATAGTCGTCATATATCTATTCCTCCATATAGAATGACACCGACAAAGTTAAAACAATTGTAGGAGCAGTTGAAAGATCTCCTAGAAAAGGGTTTTATCCGAGCAAGTGTCTTACCTTGGGACGTTTCGGTCTCCTTTGTGAGAAAGAAAGATGGTTCTCTTAGGATGTGTATAGACTACCGTCAGTTGAATAAGGTTACAATCAAGAATAAGTATACTCTTCCAATAATTGATAATCTTTTCGATCAACTTCAGGGTTACACTTCTTTCTCCAAGATAGACCTTAGATCTGGCTACCATCAGTTAAGAGTAAAGGAATGTGACATTTTTTCAGGACCTGTTATGGTTATTATAAATTTCTGCTTATGTCGTTCGATTTAACTAATGCGCTTGCAAATTTTATGGACCTTATGAATAGATATGATTGTTATCCTGTTCATTGATGACATTCTAATCTATTTGAGAAATGACAAAAATCATGTTAGTCATCTCAGAATAGTTCTCCAAACTCTAAAGGATAAAAAGTTGTTTGACAAGTTTTCTAAGTGTGATTTTGGCTTGAAACTGTGGTATTCTTAGGCTACATTGTTTCCGGTGATTGAATTAGAATTTATACTCAGAAAATAGAGGCAGTGTAGAATTGACCTAGACCCACATCTCCAAATAATATTAGGAGTTTCTTGGGGTTGATGTAACGACCCAAATGGAGTTGTGAGTGGCACCCACACTTCACCTCCTAGGTGGGAGAACCAACAAATTTAACCTTCACTTACAAAATACAAGCATAATGTGAAAGCTCAAAATCTTACTAAATATCATTTCTCAAAACCTGAAAGTAATCGCATCAAGGGCATCTAATCTCCAAATACTAAGTCTAAGAATATCAAATACACCAGAATAAAAGAATAAAATGATATGTGTCCGTAAATATAGGACATCATGTCATAACCGAGAGAATCCAACGCAAACTTGAATTAATAGCTCACCTTAGAACCTGATCTGCTAGAGACGGACTAGAGTTGAGGGAAAGTTAAAGTTGCTGGTACACTCACTACACTCCATAAACTGGAAAAAAAATACAAGTAGGGCTCAGTACAGGGCAACATGTACTAAGTAGGTATCATCGGCCAACCTAAAAAAGAAACTAATATACAATGAATAATAGTATGGACTCAACTATAGTACTTAACAGGTGATAAGCAACAAACAACATGAACCAGTGTCGACAACACTAAAGTAAGTATGTAATAAGTCAACAATATCAAGATCATCCATGAGGACTCATGCCTCCAACTAAACCATTTGGGAAATTGAGTTCTTTGAGATTGACTATATTCCGTTAATTCCATATGTTTTTTTCCTTTAATACTATCGTGTCAGAACGTAACACTTTTATCCAAATATACCGTGTTGAAACGTTACACTCCGATCCAAGAATACCGTGTTGGAACGTGACAATTCGATCCAAGAATACTGTGTCGGAATGTGACACTTCGATCCAAGAATATCGTGTCGAAACGTGACACTCCTATCCAAGAATTCTGTGTTGGAACGTGACACTTCAATCCAAGAATACCGTGTCAAAACGTGACACTCCGATCCAATTATATCGTGTCTGAACATGACACTCCTATCCAATAATACCATTAATTTATCACTTATTATCACCACTTTCTATTCATTGATAATATTTCATCAATCCTTCTTTATTCAAGGCATCACTTCGATTAAGAGGGTTCAAAAATATATATTCCATGGTCTCAAGATTTCAGATCAATCACAAAACACACAACCAAGCTACACAACCACACTATCAAGTACATAGAAAACTTCACAATATCATTCAATGTTTATCAATCACTACTAAGAGTTTACTATCAAATAGCATAAACGATAACCTACCTCCACCTAAGAGTTGAAGTCAAGCAAGCTACTTCCTCAAATTTTTCCTTTCCTCAATGCCTCAAAATGTTTTCAATCCGTAGACGTTGCATCAAACTTGTCGGCGGAGCTAAGAACCAAGAAGATGGGGTGCATGCTATTTGTATTCTGATAACCAAATAATACAACCCTTCTTTCTTTTATTTAATTGATTTATATATGGGTATAAATTATGGATTAATAAATATTAAATCCTATTAATTTTAGTGTTATCTTCTTTAACCACCCATTAAATTAATTATTAAAACGACCCCATTAAATTCATAAATGTAGTTATGAGTAGTTCAAAATACCTATTTACAATCTATCGAAATAGTCTTTTATGCAATGAAAAACTCTAGTAATCAAAACGACCAAATGAATCGGTACAGTTGGATATCATAGAAGGTTCGTAGAGGGGTTCTCATCTATTTTGTCCTCTTTGACCATGTTAGCTTAGAAAACAATTAAGTTTCAATGATCTGAAGCTTGTGAGAAAATTTTTCAGGAATTGAAAAACATGTTGACTACTGCCTCAGCATTGACCATACCAGAAGGTTCTCAACGTTTTGTCGTATATTGTAATGCGTCTAGAGTTGGTTTGGATTGTGTATTAATGCAGAATGACAAAATCATAGCTTATGTCTTTAGTCAATTAAAAGTTCTTAAGTCTTCATTGTTGCATATCAACGTATTAACATGAGTTATGAGCGCAAAATAGCCATTGAGGACACTAAACCATTGAATAGTAAGTCCTAAATGAGTTGAAATTCCTAATTCATGAGAGAGAAAATAGGAAAGATGGATATTTGAAAAATATGATGCCTAATATTAAGCCTAAAAATACACTAATCGAAAGATATACTTTTAAATTGAAAAATAATTATTAAATAGATATTATAGCAGTGAATTATAGATTTATTGAACTTGAAAGATATACTTTTAAATTGAAAAATAGCTATTAAATAGATATTATAACAGTGAATTATAAATTTATTAAACTATAGTCATATATAACAAATAATTACATAGCATATATTATCTTCTTATGTAATTTTTCCTTCTTTAATTTGAATTAATACTAATTCAGGTTAAATTGGAAACAATTATTCAATTCTTTCTTAACAAGTATTTTGAAATAATAGTTTTTAATAAACATGACAATAAGAAAGGCAGTTGTGTTATTATGAAGCAATAGAATAGTGATTTTTGTGCTGTAGGGGTGTGCAAAAATCGAACCGACCCATAACCGCCTCGATAAAAGGTTTGATTGTTTATTGTATGTGGGTTAGTGGGGTTTTTTTTTATGGGTTTAGAAAAATAATTATTGGTGGTTTGGGTCGGTTTCGCTTTTTTCCTTTGGTTATTGGGTAAACTCGATAACCCAATAAGATAATTATTATTTCCTACTAGACTTTACCTCCTCAATATTAATTTTTTTATACATAATTTAATTACATAAGCTGCAATATTACTTTTCAGTCAGGCTATTGTTTTTTGGTTGTAGGAAATTGGTTGAGACTTTTGGTTGATTATCTGGTGGATCAAGCAAACTGTTCAAGATTTTTCGTCATTGAAATTATTTTTATTTTAGTTTTAATTCTAGTTCGTATTGTAGGAGAAGCTTTTTGCAAGTATGTGAATGTTAGTATTTGCATCAACATTTCAACAGTTTTCTATTATGTTTTTGGCGGTAATTTTGGGTAACATGTATTCTAACATACGTCTATTATAATTATTTGATCGACATTTTCTTATTGGTTAACCGAAACCGAACCGATAACACAAAACCGATAAAACCGATAAAAATTTCTTATTGTTTGTTATTGGTATTAGCAATTTTTAAAAACCGATAAACCGAACCGATTATATATAAAACCGAACCAAACTGACCGATGCACACCCCTATTTTGCTGGCAATATAAAAGTTAGTAGTTGTGTTTTTGGTTCTTGACTTTGAGGATTATCATGAAACCCGAGAAATGACAGGTCAGCATTGACACGTCATTAATAGTTTGACCTAATAATGAGATCTTCTTCAACATGTGACAAATCAGCCGTCCAAGAAATTGCTGCTTTTTTTGCCTCCATTTCTGTGATTCATTTTAAGCATCCCACAAATCATTACTACAACAACTACTTTATTCAACTTTAGAGGAGATCTTTATTTTCTTTTTAAAATTTCATTTATGCATTTTCTAATAATTTTATTTACTCTTTCTTGACAAAATGTTATTAACCATTTGCTATACATAATACATATTTTTTTTAATTAATGAATATAGCCTCATATTATTGAGGAGTATAGGGCGAGCAGAACTAGAAGCAGGTTGGTGCGACTTAGGAGAGGGAGGAGAGAGGCGAGTGAGGATTAGGAGAGAGAGGTGAGAGGCGAGAGAGGTTGGATACATGTGGTATCCATTGTTATCAGGTTATATCACGAATATAATCGATATAATTGATTTGTATATTATATTCATTTTAGGAGGAAACAAATGAACAAAATTAAGAGAGGAAAGAGAGAGCAAAAATACATGTTGTTTCCGATTCATCACCAATACAACTGATGCAGAATACAAATACAAATATAATTGTCTAAATGCAATTGATTTGTATCGCATATTGAATATAATTGTATCAATAGTATTAACGAACAAAATTTGTGTATGATTGACAGAATAAAAGTTGTAATAATACAGTGATACATAACACATATATAATTGATACATAATACAAAATATAATTGATATAAAATAACAAAAATACAATCGTCATATTTAAGTGGAATAGTTTTTTTGGTTGCAATGGTTTGGGCGGGTGTGAGAGGGGGCAAGAGGGCGGGACAGAGAGAGGCGAGGGAGACAAAGGGAGAGAAGAGAGAAATTTGTTATTAAACTCTACATATAGCTACAAATTATAATGACATAATACATATTCTAAACTTGACTTCAAATTTCAAGTTGACCTCCAACTTTTACAATGCACAAACAGGCACCTTAACTATCCAACTTTTAAATAAATAAACACATGAGTCTTACATGACACAATACATGTTGGACACCACATAAAACAAAAAATGACATATAGGATGATATGTAGGACATGTGTGTCTATTTGTTCAACTTTCTACAAGTTTAAGTGCATACTTGTGCAAACCCAAAAGTTACAGGCCATAAATGTGATTCGAAACCAAGTTAAAGGACATATTTATGTATTATGCCAATTATAATATTTTGAACTATAATGATTCTAAGTACGTATCACATATTTGTCTTGTCATATAATTTTCCTTCTAAAAGTTATTTGGGTTAACATTTTTTTTAAGTTTATAAATATATTACCAGGTAACTCTAGGATTTTTATTTTGAAATTCAGAAAATTACTACAAAATACATGTGACTAGAAAAATAATATATATTATATAAATTCTACCTATAATATATATATATAATATATTATCATCACTCATATATATCTATATATTATATATATTTATATTAGATTGGTCGGGTCGAAAGGGCCAAATTTTGGTATCAACTTGATAATAAAGGCCTGTAATAATGAAAATATTAAAAAGAAAAAAGAAACTGAAGACTTTTTTTGCTTTATTGTTGTGTTCATATTTTGTTTATATTGATATTTTTGTTTGTCATACAAGAATATTATTAAGGAGAATTACTCAATTAGCACGTGCAGTTTTTGGCTTAATTATTTGTTGACCAATGAGGTAATTTTTTCTAAATAAAACCTTGCCAGAACACGAAGGAAAAGAGTTGAGGGTCCAACAATTATATTAAACAATGAAAATTAAAAGAAAACATAAATGCATGGTTTTTGTTATACATTATGTTAATTAAATTCAATCTCTTGGTTCAGGTTTTGTTCCCTTTCCAAACTTGATAACCTTCGACTTCCTAATTTAATGTAGCCTTAATTGTTTAATCCTTAGCTATGAGTTGGTGGAGATCTAAATGTATGATAAATTTAAAGATAAAATGTATGATCTTTAAGACAATCATGAGATTATTTATATTTCAGTGATAGAAATAAATTATTATATGTACATGGTCAAATTAATAACTTATCCTACTGTAATTTATTCGGGGGAAATTTCAATAGTAGCGAAATTAGATTTTTCAATGAGAGGTTCAAAATTTAAAAAAATAGACACATGAAGTAGTTGAAGGGGGTTCGACATCTAATATATACCTAAAAAAATATTTTAATCATATACAAAATAATATAATTTTCTGACAAAGGGGCAACAAAAAGATGCCATTGAAGTCTAATATAACTTGTTCCTAACCGAATGAAGATGATAAAACCTCAAACAAAAAAATGATAAGTTGTCAAAAGAATTCATGGGGGCCGACCCACAGGTGGAGGGGTCCTGCTAGAGTAGCTAGGGAGCAAAATAAAACGGGCTAATAAGAGTTTATTTAATAACACTATAAATAGCAATAGATTAGCCTCATTTCCTTGTACCTCAATTTCCCAACCATATTCAATCCTCCTCCAATTTAAGTAATTAACTAGTACAACACCATTCACCACCAAAATTAAAATGGCTATTGAATATCATCATTTGCCATTTCTATTCCTTTTTTTTCTTGCATGTGTACAACACTCTTATGAACTCGGAGTTTATACTGGTTGGAAGAATGCTCATGCAACATTCTACGGTGGTTCTAATGCTTCCGGCACCATGGGTATGTATATATTTATGTATAGGTAACATTTAAGGCCTCTTATTAAAATTTAATTTTGTTGTTGCATTCATGCACAGGAGGAGCATGTGGATACGGAAACTTGTACAGCCAAGGTTATGGTACAAATACTGCAGCTTTGAGCACTTCACTGTTTAATAGTGGGTTGAGTTGTGGATCTTGCTATGAACTCAAGTGCAATGTCAATGCTGACCCTCGATGGTGTCGACGTGGAACTATTACTGTCACGGCTACTAACTTTTGCCCACCAAACTATGCCCTGGCTAATAACAATGGTGGCTGGTGTAATCCTCCTCTTAGACACTTTGATTTGGCTCAGCCTGCTTTTTTAAAAATTGCTCTATATAGAGCTGGCATTGTCCCTGTCATCTATAGAAGGTATTAGTATAAAATTGTCTTTAAATTGGTAGTTACAACTTTTACACCATCAACTTCTTTTTCCATAGACCCTTTAATGTGGCAAAATTAATTCATTTTTGACTAATTTTCTTTTATATTCTTTTTTCTTATATTAAAACCTCTTGAGAAAAGACTCATTTATGTTATCGATTAAAAGGTTTGTTCATCTATATATGTCATTTGCATTTTTGAAAAAAGGTTCATCTATCTCATTTTTGTCAACTGATAACGGTTTCAATTTTGCAAGATTCATTTCACACGTGGTCAATTATGATTTAATCACGTCATTAGTTAATTATTTTTGTTAAAAAAGGCTTAAATATGCCAATAAACTTTGAGAAAATGACTCATAATGCTATTAGTTTTAAGTTTGGTTCATCTATGGCGATCAGTTAACAACTAATGATATGGATGAGTCTTTTCTTAATCCTAAATAGCATATATGAACTAAACTTTTGGCACATGATATAGATGAATTTCTTCACAAAGTTTGATGTCATATTTGAGTGTTTTCCCTAGGAAACTAATCAAAACATGATCTTAAGCGGCAATTTTAACTTTATAACTTAATTGCCGCTAAATATACATATTTTAAGAGACAATTAGTCTTTTTTTCAAATGTTACTAAAACTTATAGCTAAACTGGATCCAATACTAATGAGTGTACAGGTATTAGCGCTTTTTGTTAACGTGGTACAACACATTATGTTGTCTCTAAAAGAGATTTTGTTATGGTATGGCAGGGTCCCTTGCATGAAGAAAGGAGAAATGAGATTCACCATTAATGGTCATTCCTACTTCAACCTAGTGTTGATAACAAACGTTGGAGGTGCAGGAGACATCCGATCAGTGTCCATAAAGGGATCAAAAACAGGGTGGCAAAAGATGTCAAGAAATTGGGGTCAAAATTGGCAGAGTCATTCATACCTTAATGGCCAAAGTCTTTCTTTCAAAGTAATAGCTAGTGATGGAAGGATAGTCACTACTTACAGTGTTGCTCCAACTAATTGGCAATTTGGACAAACTTTTCAAGGAGGTCAATTCTAAGACCAAGTTAATTACTCCATATGTTCTAAGACATGAATTTAATTCAAGGGGTCTTCATTTTTCAAACAATATGTATGAAGTTATTTGTCACACACAAAAAAAAAAAATCTAAGATGATAATCAAAAGCGTTTACTACTCTGTTGATTTATCGTTGCAAATATACTAGCACTTGGCAGGATTACAACAAATGAAACAAGTTGTAATTTATTATGTAGAAGTGTGTTTATGTCATCTAATGTTAATTAATGTGAATATATTACTATTACTTCGTCCTTTTTTAGGTTTCCTAGTTTTTTTCGAGAGACTAACGATATGAATTTTGACTTAGTGCTAAGATGTATTTTTTCATTATATCGGTATGAAAAATGTTGAAATTTGTAATACTTTCCGTATAGTTTTTGAATATCTATAATTTTTATTTTGAATTATCAAATTAATGTAATTAAATTTAACTTTAAAATTTAATTATCAAATTTATTCACGGAAAGCACAATATGACAACTAAAAAAAGCTTGGAGTTATTTTTTTTAGATTTGGTATTCGAGAACTAGAAATAATAATGAATGTGTTTCTACAAGTTTTGAGAACTTTCTTCTTCGATATCTATATCGGAGTTCTACTAAAAATCATCTGTTTAGACAGAAGTGACGTATAAGTCATTAAACTATGTCATTTTTTGACAAAATAGGAGATCATTAGGTCATTTTTTGACAAAATAGGAGATGATGAATGACATTTTCTGACTACACTTCCAAGACAAAAGACATATGCAGCAAAATTTGAGAAACTTACCCATCGAAAACCACCAAGTATATAAATTCAACAACAACAAAAAAAGACCGATTCTTTGGGATCCTTCCTTTCTTTAAACGGTAAGAAAAGAGATAGAATCAGGCCGATTCCTGAAATGCCTTATATTGGGGTTAAAACAAAGTGAGTACACAAGAACACCAATATAATTCACCATCTCTCCCTTTCTAACTAATAATTTAACAAAGAATACTTCAATCTCAAAACAATTTTCCCTTTATCAACACCAAGTTTTCCACCTGTGACAACCCAATGACCCGGAGGATCTCGAGGTCCCTTGCTCATCTCCGTCATGTCAACAAATTTTGCCAACTTATTGCCTATAAAATTCTGTCCTGGAATTGACCTTTCATTGCCATTGCTATCAGCCTGTTTCCTTAACTTGTCATTCGGGGTGTGATCCCACAACGATCTTCTAATAGTGCAGCCCGGTAGCCTTGAATACAAGAGCCTCCAATTACAACTACTTTTTCCCTTCTCTGACCAAAATTCCCCAACCACCAAGCTAGCTCCTGTGACTATGTATACACCTGAAAGATCTCCTATGAAAGTTTCCGGGCTCTCAATTGGTGCACTACTCACATGTGAGAAGTTCTTCCATTTCACTGCTTCGAACCATCTACTGTCCTGTTCTTCAGGACCCTGCCACTTTGGAGCCCCAATTGCTATATGACTTTCCCAGTATGGTTGGAGAATCCTAGGAAGAGAAACAAGATGCTGAAGATAGATGCATAGTCGATTAACCTTCGACCCTTCAAGATATAGTTGCATGCCGGTCACGGGCTTACGTCCCACTGACACCTGCAGTGGATCAAAACCAAGAGCAGAAGTCAGGCCTTTGAAAATGAGACCGCCGGCCACATAATGATAAACGCTTTAGTTCATCTATCCTCCAGATTATACGTGTAGCATCAACCAGTAAAATTATATTTAGATCGAAAGACATTAACGTACTTGTTCAAGGCTAACAAAAAGCTTTTGCCCCATTATGCTAAACTGAAGCGATGGGCAAACAGGTTCCTTTCTATGTTGATTAGGAAGTCTGTCATGTACAGGAGCCCATACTCTCGGGACCTGAAACTCCAAGAAATATCTAAGCTCCTCGATTTGAGGTTTGTCTGCAAGAATTCATGCAACTTGGATTACTTATCATTAACAAAAACAACGAAGCTCACTGCTTTTGTACATGTCTTTAAAGGATCAAGTGTCTTACATTCAAGATAAAGACTTATAGCCCGTGCCAAATAATCCCTCCCTTTAACCCCTTCAAGGAGGAGTATGATAGGAACAAACGACATCTCAATAACGTCTGGAGAAGATCTAATAGTATGCACCCATTGAGTATGGCTTTGTTCCAGATCATCCCCTCCCCTTCTTCTGCAAATGACTGTAACATCCTGCATGATATACAATCAAAAGAACGTTAAACCTCAATGCCCCATCGATATTCAGAAACATTAGTGTTGTGAGGCAATGTTTAATGAAATCAATAATAACAAAAAGAAAAAATACAGAATTTAACATGGGGGAAGTGATGGAAATTCACGTCATGTCACCAACTCTAAACTCTTATTATTTCTTAATGAAAGATGATACAAATACACCAAGTCATGTTTATATAGGCTGCGAAAAAACCAAATCCTGGACTGTTTAGCATGTGCTCCAAGAAAATTTCTAAGTAATTCCGGACTACTTTAAGAAAATTTCACGCAAGACTAACGTTCAGCGGTAGTCAGGCCCACAAACATAACAGTTAGAAAAGTTTACACTGTCAGAGCAAACTCTTTCTATGTAATCAGTCAATAAAACCATCAACAAAATTTACAAACAATGCGCCAGTAGTAGCTAGAGCTCTACAAGAAAATTGACACTCAAAGACTTAATACTCCAAATGTTTTATGTTGGACTGTCTCTCTCGCTCTCACTCGAACACACACACAGACACACAAAACTCCCCTATTCCCCTTTTTTTTCCTTTGTTGCTTCATTCATCTAGCTGGGGCAGAGTATGTGATTCATGTGAGACTATTACCTAGTTTGAAAAACAATCTTGTCATTCCACCAAATATGTATTGTCTACAAAGGATACAGATGCATACAGGCTAGAGGCAGCACAATAGCTTTTACTTCGGATCTCGAGGAAAAAAGTATTTCATTACAACATAAAGTTACAACAACATATCATGTAAACATTCAATTTTTTTACCAATTTTCATGCTTAATTTAATTAAGTATTCATCCTCTAATACATATAGGCTAGCATAATTCACCCTCAATAGCACAACATATTTGACAATTGACACACTGAATTATTTCCTCTGCTCATAATCCTAAAGTTATCCCATCGAAGCTGACAAGATTTAAAAAGTTACAAAGAAAATGGAAGAGGGGAAGGTAAAATACCTCTTTTCCATTTCCGGGAATATATGGTGCACTAGTAGGTTGCGGATATATCTCCTGATTATTGAAAATTGATGGATCACCAGCCTGCTAAATTAAACAAAAGGAAGAATCAGAACAGAAACATAAGAGTATATCTCAAAGGGTGAAACAGACTATATAAACCGTAATAAAAATAAAGGTTCTCAGAGAGATTGAAAACAAAGAAATATATGGAACTAGCATTAACCTTGTATTTCAATAAACCTGAACTTGTAAGGCTTCCTGTGCTGGAGAATCTCTGATTTCCGATGTCTTGAACATAATTTTTTATTTCTACTGTGGATAGAGGTGATGATATATGCTGTTTAACGTAAATTACATCTTTTCCACCGATAGTTACAGATGTAATTACATGTGTTCCAAAATTCTCAATGAAGCTGTAAGACACAGAAGTAACCCTTGCCTTAGATGATAACAGAAGCTCTTGTAAAGGTACTTACACGTTAACTATAGACATTTGTAACAAAAAACAATGAAGATGAATTCCAACCTTGCCAGTGCTAGCGGATCCCACGATGTTGGCACAGCTCTTTTAACGTCGTCCCGTAAAACAAGAGGGGACGTCATGAGTTGAAGATTAGAAAGTGGTATGAAAAATCCATCCATACAAAGCGTCTTTGTACTCGCGGTATCTATATTCTTTGAACCAGTATAACTGAATGCAACATTGAAGCTACCAAGAGGAGCATGGCCTGGTAGATTAGCCTTTTTATTAAAATATTCTACCATCTGCAATCAACAATAATCAAACGCATTAGGAAGGAAAAGTTCAAGAAACTGGATTATCAGATACTACAAATCAACAAAACGCGAGTATTACCCTCAACTAAGTTTCAATTAGAATGTTTGAAAGTACAAGTAAAGGTAAATGAAATATAGAATGAGGCTGTGAAAATTATAGTTCACGGATTATTTCCAAGAAACATGACTTATACAGAGAAGAAAGGAAAACCATCTCGATATAGAATTTACATGAAGAGAGCCAATGATATTGATGGAAAAGATGAAAAAAACATGAATGTGTATGTGTTCTGTTTCCGCAAGTGAACGACTTCTTTGAGAACATATTTTCTTCCTATCATCTCGAGATTACAATGTACAAATATACCATCATAGCATGTTTCTCTTAACCAAAAAAAAATGAGCAGATAAGGTAATGTTCATATATTTCGGCCATAGTACCATTTACATCCATTACAATCATGTGGTAGAGAGATGAGGTGTAATCGTCTAGTCCCTAACAAACTGTTCTTATGGAACTTGACCACTATATAAGCCTTTTCAGTATACCATCTAACTAACACAGAAAGCTCTGAAGATAACGCCATCGAAAGATTTAAATATCACATTTGCACATCCACCCTTCCTCCTCCCGTCTGTTATGTATATGATGATTATATTGATTTCTTTAAGGACTTATGCTAATTATATTTTTCTACTTGTGCAACTTTTCCACCCAAATACAAGCCGGGGATTATGTTATTGAGGTTAGCTTAACGGGATTCACCTAGGTCACCTTTTATCATCAACTGATCATATCTAATTTGAGTTTATATGTATACAAAGCAGCGATTTGCAGGTTATGAATGTTTGACCTCTATATGGATACAATGCAAATCCTTCCTCGATGAGGAAAAAATAGAAAAATAAAATATTCATATCACATTTACAGATTTGTGAAACACAAATGTTTTACCACTAATCTAATGGCACCACGCCAACAAATCTGGTTAAATGTTTTTTCTTCGGCTCATCTCTACCACAGGCCTAAACAAGAGACTGTTTCTCCTCAAGTCATACAACAAAACAGCAACATGCAGAACATAAATACTGGAAATGTTCGTAACTAACTTTAACTGGCAATTGGCCTAAACAAACAGCCTTTTTTGCCTAAAATAACTACAATAACGATAGTAGCACAATCCATACAAAAATTACACATAAGTACCATTTACTGACAAAAGGGTGCAAGATGAGATTATTTTTCTTTCTCAGAAAAGCAAAAAAGGATAAAATGGAGATCAACTTCAACCAAAGAATCATTCAAGGTACCAACTTGAGCATAGCATGAAGTATCGAGACTACAGATCAAAACAATTAAACGGATGCACCCTATCATAATGTTCAATGTTTCCGATTTCAAACATGAGACTGCAATCTTAGAGCACTTCTTTTTAATCGAGTTAGTTTCATAGACGCCACTCAACTAACAGTTTACTCAACTAATTATAATCATCTTAGAAAGTCACTCAACATTGATTTGTAATAGAAAAGTCACTCAACAATTGTCATTTCTCCTACAATTCAAGCAACATTTTCCGCAAATATTGCTGAGGTAGAATTTTTTATAAACACAATTTATTTTCAAAAACTATTTATTCTAATCAACTACTAAATTGACCCGATTTTTTATTTTTTAAAATTGTCTTCGGAATGAATTCCTGAGATAACTAATATTAGTTGATTGACGTTTATATTACAAAAAATAAATAAGTTGAATGACTAAAAAGCACGACAAATATTTATTTCATAAGCTAATAATCCTTGAATTCTCTCTACAAATTTGCACAATGAAAATAGCTAACATCATTTAACTCAAAAAAAGAAAAAAAAAGAAAGCATATTTGTGTATCAATTTGACTATAAATGGTAACTAGACATAAATTAACATACCAAAATCGTAAACAAGTTTGGTTTCCAACAACATTGAATTACTATAGATTTTGAGTTAATTAAAAACACAAAAACATGATACATACATACCTCATTATAAGAGCAAACATTAGTTCCATGGCGTCCAACAGATTCTTGAAAGTTGCTAATATCTTTTGAAACATTTTGCACAATAACATCATCATATAACCAAAGATCACTTGTATTTTCTTCATTAATTTCTACAACCCTAGACCCACCCATTCCCTTACAATATAACAACCTTGTATCATAATTTACATCAAAACCCCTTCCAAGTGCCTGCACTCCATTTATTACTGTATGAATTGCTGTTTTTTCCTCCATTAACAAAAAATAGCTTCAACCCAATACAAAAAATTCAAAAAAATATGAAGTTAACTAAACAAAACATTTACCCTATCTATACATAAACATAAATTTGTGTATATATATATAGTTTTAATAACACTTTATTTACTCTACTTTTGTTGTCTGTATTTCAGTAATCTAATTCTAACATTTATGTCCAAAAATAGGCATTGACTGTTACCTTGGGAGAAATGGTTTAACTTACTTTCAATCTGAACCGTTGATTAGTCTAATTGTATAAATTTTGATGTGATCAGACGGCTCACAAGGCGTACACGTGAGTGCGACTTTGACTTATCATATTCAAAAGTCTTTTCATTTTTCTTTACTCATCTAGGCCACATTTATCCCTATATTCAAAATCAAACTTTGATCTAAGAAAAAGGAAAATTACAATCAATTAACCATAAAACAAATTTTACATATAAAAAGTCTTATTTGTAGAGTAAACAGGTATTCAAATTTTCCTGTTTGACTTTATACAATGCAGAATCAAATTTTATTTCAAAAAAGGAGTAAAACACTAATTAGAGTTGACCAAAAATGACAAACTTATTTCTGTTTTAAAAAAGTGAATATTTGCATTTAATTTTGTTTTATCAATACTTCTTCAATTTCTTATTAATTGAACTGATAGAGACATTTTTTATTTATCAAATTAACTTACTTGATTAATTTTCAAGACTTACTTTACATAATCCGGAGATTGACGACTTACCTATAAGTGAATTTGGCACTGGATATTTCAAAATTGGGGACTATCGCGCAAAGTCAATATAATAGACATTTTCAGAATGTTCTATTAATTTTACTTTTTATTAATTAGTATTGGAATTAGTTATTAATTAATGTTTACTTATTTAATTTATTTTTAACTAAAAATTTGACAGATAATTATCAAATACAACAAAAAGTTTATACCTGTTAATAAAATCAGCTCAGAAGAATATAATAATAAAAGAAGAATACAAGAGAGTAGATAGTAAGAAGGAGAAATTATTATTCTTATTCAAGTGTATGTAAAGTCTCATCTGTATATTTACAAGATTGAAATGAACAACCCTTTTATAGAGTGAGAAATCACTCCAAAGGTCACCATATTAAGTACATTAATAATAGATACATTCTTATCCCAAAGGTTCATGTAACCTAGTTAATTGAAAATGGTTGTTCATTGTACCAACCTTATGGACTATCCACTTTAATTCATGTATTTATAACACTTCCCCCTTGGAATGTCCATAGATATGTGCCTCGTTAAAACCTTACTATAAAACCCCGTGGGACAAAATTCTAGTAAAGGAAAAAGAGCAAACAGCATATTTTTGATATCGCACTATTTGTTGCCTCATTAAAAACCGTGCCAGGAAACCCCAGTGGGGAAAAAACCTCGGTCAAGGGAAAAAACGAAGTGCAACGCTATTATACGCCCCCTGAATTTACAACATCCCTAATTTCTGTGATGCTTCGCCACTTCCGTACATTGTGGTTTGGTAATAATTCTTTTTTCAAAGAAAAATCACACATTTCTTTTCTTGAATAGTGGTGTGTCCACTTATCTTATCTCAATAGAACGCACTTTCGACTTGCTTCAATGGGGACTTTATTTCTGCTAACACCATTTGCTTCATTGATCGCAGGATATTAGTGTTGCTCCACATGCAAACAATAGGTTCTTTGAGAGAGATTCTTTTGCGGATCAGATAAATATCTGCCTCTGCGTAACCAATCAATTTTGTGTCTTGATTCCTCGGATAGAATAAACCCTACTATGGTCCTTCAAGGATATTCATCATTTGGGCTAAACCCATTTCAATGGTCCTTTTTATCGGGGGAAACACTGAAATCTTGCAATAAAATTTACTGGCAAAACAAATATCTGTCAAATCTTGTTAGTAAGATCACTATTGCCCTGAGTGCACTCAAGATAGAGTGTTCCATCACCAAGAACCTCTTCACCTTCTTTTGAGATCCCAAACGATCATCATTATGTCAAGTGATTCTCCATAATCATTGGGGGTAACTTATGAATGCGATATAATCCACATAAAATTGCATCAAATTTTTCAGTGTATGTGCACTGTTCGCAAATATTTTTATTTGTCAATTATCAATCTGTAGGTAAGACAAAAATTTTGTCTTACCAATACCTTTTCAAACCAAAACAAGGCATTAAGGTCATTCTTTTGTACCCGTTTTCTTCCTGACTATTTCAATCCATATAGGATTCTTGAAGCTTATGGAACAGTTTCTTTCAAACTCTTATATGCTTCAGACACCTCGATGTTTCGAGGATTTTCATATAACCTTCAGTATCTAGCTAACTTTACAATTTATGATTAACTGTATTCAATTTTTTCATATGTTGCCAGATCAAACAAACCTCATTGCATCCACCACAGGGAGAAACATCTCAAAATGTCAGGATTGTTTGCGATAAACCTTTATGCCCTAGGCACAAACCGTATTTGATATCTTACAGTTTCTCTCGCATAATTTATTTGTACCCCACTGACATTCTCCTTGATTTATGGACTACCAGTCTAAAATGTCACTTTTCTAATGAAACAAAATATATTGAAATGTTGCATTTTTACTTGGCCAACCATTTATCTGTCCACACTATATGACAGATTTTGAATTCAAGATCCTCGTCACAATTTAGTTTCATTGAGCGCGACCTCATATCAAAGAATACCCGTCGACGGTTTATTTGATATCGATTCCAACAAGACATAACTTATCGAGATCTTCTGTCATTTTTCATATTTTCAGGTCCCTGAACCTTTGGGGAAAAGATTGTTATGAAGTGGTTTTTAATGTTGCGTTTCTCTTTATTAGACTTGCCTCATACTAGGAACTATTGATCATTTGCTCCTTCCTTCTTCAAGGAATTTTATATTGGAATCGTGGTCTTTAACGCTTCCGGCGATCATAGACTCTGTCCTTCCAGGCTTCAACATTGGAAGTCATTTGCAGCTTAATATATCATAGGGTCAGTGCATTCTCTGGCACTGATTTGCAAATTATGCAACTGAATTATCATCCCTTGTCTTTCGTTCTAATATTTATTTTACGAGAATCTAGATTTCCTAATTAACCTCACATAGTTTTTTTTCAGCTGTCAATCAATCTCTCCCCCTAATGTTAGAAAACTAACATTCATTCAACCTTATTGGAAGTGCATCTTTGGTGCGCGGTGGAGCATAAATCCATAACACGCACATTCAACATTGTAGATGAAAATTATATGGTTCCTGACCCTGAACCAATTTTAATGGGAAACTTTTGGTTGATGCATACATGTTTGCCGACATGTTACTAAATATCATCAGATACCAAATCGTTATTTGGGATTTTGTTCTCATAACCATGATTTGCTATATTGGAGGCATACATTTTCTGCTAAATCAACCAAGCATTATCAATATAATTTCATAATTTTGGCACTGTGCTCTTATTTTAACAATTCGAGCAAACAACCTTACAAAACCAATTTGTAATTTGACACCAAAATACATGTGAACCATCGCATATAATGCATGAAATTCATATAGTCCGCAAATTATCCACATGACAGGTTAAATTGGCCCATATTCCCCTTTTATATGTTCCAAAATTTTAGGTGGATTACGTCCTCAACCTTAAGCTGGTACATGATCATTTTATCAAGAGAACAGCACATCTGAGAGAATTCTTGAAAATCAACACCTGAATCCTCAATCACGTTTGCATTACATTTTTTCGGAATGGTCAACCAGTCATGCCAACTGATCTTTATTTTAGTACACTTATAATTTACTTTTACCTGTGATTTCATCAGCATGCACATGTTTGTATGGAACAAACCAGAGGAAAAAGTGGGTAATCCTTTACATAAAATTATAAAACCCTCTTCGTTTGTAGTTTTTATAGTCTCAATCTTTATTTTCATTCATCGAACTTCAAAAAGTTTTCTTTTGAAAGACTACTACAACCCCATGATTATTCCTCTAATAATACACACTCGTTAGCTTGCAATTACTTTTGTGTACTATCACATATTGCAATGACACCATCCCTATGTGAGCATCTCCTTCCAAGGAATGAAATAAAATTATTGATTGTCCATGGTCCAAAATCATTACGAGCAAAACGTCTTTCCTTGCTTTACTTTTGTTTTGGACCAATAGGTACACAACCAATGACAAAATTTGTATTGCCCCCAACGACCACAACCCTTATAGGCAAGACTATTTTCTTTCTTTGCCCTTTTCCATAGTTTATATCATAGTGACGTTAAAACGTACAATACAATTAGCCATTTCGCCAAATAAAATTTATTTCCTCTCAAATCTCCCTAGAGATGAGAAGTGATATATCATTTCCTCAACCTTCCATAGAGTTATTGTGCATTATCCAACCCATAATGATTTATCACATCTCGGGACCCATTCTCTTATAGAATGGTCGAGCATGGCACCGATACTCATCACAATCCCACATTCTCTTCAAGGAATGACCTCATTATTTATAGTACTTCATATTGCATTATAAGCACATTTTCATGCTTTAAAATCATCATATTTTCCATGACACACACCTCAACATCACTTTGAAAAGATCAAGTGTACCTCATTTAATCTTCTTGTATCATGATAGAGGAGTTAATAAACTTGTCAAATTATTGGGTTGACACAATTCACAAGTCTAATGCTTGTTCATATCTTTTGATGATAAAATTGCCTTCACATTTTTTTGAAAGACTATTTGAGAACTCACAGTGTCTTTCTTCCTTTTATCATACCCACAATGATGAACTATTATAATTTCTGAATTCTGTCCCTCCAGCGCCCTTATTCATATCATTATTATTTTCTCTTTCAAAGAAATACTACGCATTCACTGCTATCCAATTCATAGAATTGAATGCGCAAGTCCAACAGGCGATTTCAGAGTTATCACAAACTGTGGACCACCACATTATTTTCAAGGAATGGAGGCAAATTCAATATGCAATGTCAGACATTGTTCATCTCCATCAAAAATAATTATTTTCTAGTCATCATTTTATCATCCTATGGTGCATTGACTCAAACTCAATGTCCTTACCCATCTAGGCGGTTAACGCCATAATTTTCTATGCTTGACCCAACTCAGGTGCAAATCAAAACCTAAATTGATGTCTTTACCCTTTTTGGTGTCGAATAAACTTGAATTCTATCGTGGTCATCCTAATATTTTTTTCATTATGGTGCATTCGGACTTTAAACCGATGTCCTTACCCTTTGGTGGCGATGAAACTGAATCCACGTCCTTACCTTAAACCACGGGATAATAAATCGAAGTACACATGGATTTATTCTTTGAGTCCCTGTCAAAACAATCAAAATAATATTCAAACTCATGCTATTAAAATTTGTATCCTTCTTCTAGTTAAGAATTTTTGTATAGCATGTCATATTCAACCAATATTGTATATGCCTGTGGTTCCTGATAATTGTTAGTGGATTGAATACTATTGTATTCTAAATCATAAGAATATTGTTATACAAATACATACTTATTTTATGCATATAATATCTTGATTCTCATAACGAGATCAACCCAACATGGTTAGAAAACTAAAACTCAATCTCAATTGGCTAGAGACTCCGTGCTGATAACGTGTTATAAAATCACGCTCATAAGAATTTTAATTAATAAAGAAGAAGACAATAGAAGTAGATAGAAAGAAGGATGAGTTTCTTCTTATTTCAGTGTTATGTATCTCATCTGTATAGCTTACAATAGTGAATGAACAACCCTATTTATTAGAGTGACAAACACTCACAGTTC
Source organism: Solanum habrochaites (assembly GCA_027704765.1). Taxonomy (NCBI): domain Eukaryota; kingdom Viridiplantae; phylum Streptophyta; class Magnoliopsida; order Solanales; family Solanaceae; genus Solanum; species Solanum habrochaites. The sequence continues at coordinate 13,590,751 of JAKWJA010002497.1, forward strand.
ACCATCTTCAGTATCATATAATAATAGATACATTCTTAATCCAAAAGGTTAATTAACCTAGTGAATATGAAGGTTGTTCATGTACCAAACCTTATGGACTATTCCACTTATTCATTATTTTTATACCAATACTATTATTTATTAGTCTTCTTTTCTTAAAAGATGTAAAACACCTCAACAATTTAATTAATTTGAAATCGATGAAGTACTAACTAAAATCGACCAAACATGAACCAAATCAAATTTCCTGTTTTTGAAAAGTGAACATTTGCGTTTAATTTTGTTTTATCAACAGTAATTAGAGTTGGCCAAACAACGACAAAAGTAATAGAAAGTTGGAGATGGAGATTTGTAAACATTTACTAAGAGTTGATCTTTGGACCTTTCCTTCCCACTTGAAATTTATTAGTAGTAACCACACTGTACAACAATAGTTGTTTACTATATTAAAATTATGAAACAAATTTGACCAGAAAATTTGATCAGAATTTGACCGAAATGGTATTTTATCTGCATTATTTTACCTTTTAAAGCATTTTTATCCATTTAACTTTAATAACTTTTAAATAAAAATGGAAAAAAGATTAATTTATTTTAAAATAAAAAAGATATAATAGACTTGTAAATTTTCTGTCCAGATTCTGGCAATTTTTTTTGATCATTTAGCATTACCCTTGATGAATTCACGATTTGGACTCATTCAAAGTTTTATATTAATAGAGGTAGTGTCCTCAAATTCATGTTTTGCACCAATAAATGATGTAAAATCCCTAATTTTCAGGTATTGAGATTTATGAATGAAACATGGACACTAATGTGCAAAAAAGAACAAAGCAAGATGAAGGAATGAAGAAATGAAGACTTGATGATCGCCGATGGCACTCGGTGAATCTCCAAATCTTTACGACACCGTCTAAAGTTACAGAATGTTGGAGCTAAACTGGGGTAACTTCGGCAAGCAACAGTCCCTTCGGTGTATCGTCGATCAGGTCGCCAAAAGTGCCGAAGAAAATGTAACAAGTGTTGATGGGTGAGATAGAAGAAAAAAGGTAACTCGTTGAATCATTGGACGATATCAATTTGGATCGCCTAAAGTTACAATAGCTATACCAAAAAGAAGATAAAAATGAAAGGCGGGAACAATCGGCGAGTCGCCGAACTGTCAACAAAGCCCGAGTAACCTCGGCGAGTGGTTTCAAGCAATTACACTTCAGACTTGTTTAAAATTAATTTTAGTTGGAGATGGAAAGTTATTAAAAAATGTGAGGAAGAAAAGATTGAGAGTGATTTTAGCAAGACTTTTTTTTAGAGATTTTGTAAAAGAAGATATTCTTAGTTGATTTTAACTTCAAATTTTCATTAGACCCAGGTATGTAAGACATGATGAATCTTGATTTTCATCTTTTTACTATGATTAGCTATACCCTCTTCTTAGGGTTTTCTATGAGACTAATTGTTGAGTTTTACTAAGTGGGTGTCATTGATTTGTAAACAATGGTGTTAACTTAAAGTGGGTCTAATTTGTTGTTGAGTTTTGAGATCATCTTGCATGATTATTGCCATTAGTTAAGTGTTTTGTCATTGCTCGAGAGAAAAGAACAAAGCCAAAATAACAAGTTGACATCCTTAGTAGTGAGTCACCAGGATTTCATCTTGAGAAAGTGAAACATGAATCCTATCCTTTGTATCTAGCTCGAGAAAGTGGATTTGATTAAGACAAGGTCTAGTCATCACTCGTCTGGTGTTGACGTTCGAGAGAATTCAACAAAGATAAGGTAATTTTTCGAGAGAAAATTGCTTTACCATTTCTCTCCTTACCACTTAATTTATCCAGTAATGAGCACTCATTTTCATCCACTAAGTAACTCAAATTAAATTTTTTTTTTGGGGGTGTTCATTCCTCAGTTTTACCTCATTATTTGATTTCTTTGTGTCAAGTTAGCCTTGTTTGGATAACTATAATCTGAAATTCAGAGTTTAAACTAAAAAAATGTGTAGTAAGTGTTCAGTTGAAGAGTCTATCGTCAAATTTTTGTAAATGAATTCGAAGAAAAAATTACTCTTTGTGAAATCAAGCCCAACTCATTTAATTGGATTATATACTGACTAACGATAATTGTTACCTAGAATTGGTAGAAGTATCATTGAAACATTAATCAAAATGACATCATTGCCCAGGAGTAGCGCTACTTAGAATTCTTAGATCGAAGATTTTGCGTAAATTGTTAGATGTAGTTGAATTAGGTTTGGCTGCATTGTGTAGTGTTGGCTTGATTACTTAGAAGCAAAAATGAGCGAGAAAGAGGTGAATGGTAGTCAAGAAGGTCATCGGGACGACATCAATGATATTAATATTACTTATAACTCTACTCAAACGGGGGGGATGGGTACAATTTGCATACCACAAGCTGATGGAAATGCAATAGTTGAGTTACTAGCCAACTCTTCATTTCCTACAATTGAAAGGACTCTATTAAGGGATAGACCACAAAGATCCGCATGAGCATATACGGAGTTTTACAGAGATGTGCATCCCCTTTTTTTTTATATATGTTGCAAGAGTTCATCGGACTGTTTATTTCCACTATCATTGACGGTGGAGCTAATAAATGGTTGGATGAGTTACCAAACAACTCTATCACGTCATGGGGGGAGTTGGTTATAGTATTCAACACAATATTCTTTCCTTCCATACAAAATGATGAAGCTTAGAGATAACATTCAAGATTTTAAGCAAAGGAAGGGCGAACTAATCCACGAAACGTGGATGAGGCTTAAGAAAATCTAACTTAAATGCCCAAATCATGGGTTGCCAAATGATTTACTACTATACTACTTCTACAAGAGTCTTGATTCGGTTGATAAAGGGGTGGCTGATCAATTGGTACGAGCGGGATTAATGTCACAATCATTTGAGGTAATTTCTTCTTGATGACATGACCAAAATAAATTAAGCATGGTACACCCAAGAAAACCAAGTTTCTCCATTTTTTTAGAATGACATAATAACAAATTGACAAAGAGAGATATGAAGACATTACGAAAATGCTAACCCAAATGGCTTCATTACAAAAACATATGAAGGAGACACGTGGAGTGTTTAGAGTTAAGAAGGGTTCTTTTTCCAAATACTCAAAGCTGGGAAGAATCAAGGTTAGAACTCTAGGAGATATGAGGAGGGTTTCCACCCACGGTATTCATAGCCAGGTGTAAATCAAGGTTTGAACTATCAAAAATGAGAAGAAAAAAGAAGATACTATTAAGATTGGGGAAAGCAAATGCCTATTAGCGAAGAGAAGAAGACTATGAAACCAGACTCACTCAAGTGGGAGCCCAAGACGAGAGGAAGTGATAGTATCCCCCTAGTCAATGATCTACTATCGCACATCCTTTATAAAAGTGGAGGGTGAAGACGACTTGTTAAAAGGAATGAAAACTGACTTTTCATGATTGAACAATAAAGTGAACTCTTATGCAGATGCAATCAAGACACTTGAAGGACAACTAAGTTTACTTGCAACACAATTTTAACCAAGAATGGCAACGAAAGATGATGATAGAAGACTAGCGTTGGTTACTCGTAGCGGAAAGGTAGCAATCGGAAATGTTTCGGGCAATGAAAAAACTCAAGTGCATGAAAAATACAAAAGTATAGAGTAATAATAGACAAAAAAAGAAATGGAGAAACACATTTCCACCCCAAAAATTATGCAATCTTTGCCAAAAATATAGCCACCACTCCCCCAACGTCTCAAGAAGAAGAATGAGGATAAGAAATTCAAGATATTTCTATCGGTGTTCAAGTCTCTATCAATGAACCTCCTCTCATTGAAGCATTATTGAAAATGTTGGGTTATGCCAAGTTCATGAAGGAGTTGGTCACTAAGAGAAGGAGCTTGGATTTCGAGATGATCGAGGTTTCTCATAATTGAAGTGCAATCATGACAAATGAGCTGATAAAAAAGAGAGATAATCCCAGAGCATTCACCATTCTTTGCATCATCTACATGCTTCAGTTCGCGAAATCCCTATGCGATTTAGGAGAAAACATTAACCTAATGTCGTACACAATTTATAAACAAATTCGGTTGGGGGAACCAAACACCACAACAATGAGACTTTTGATGGCGAACCGATCAATCAAACATCCTGTGGGAATATTGTATGCCCTCTTGGTAAAGGTTGACCAATTCATTTTCTCGACTGACTTTGTCATTCTAGATTGTAAAATAAATGCTGAGATTCCCATCATTTTGGGAAGACCATTCTTGGCAACCAAAAGAGCATTGATAGATGTTGAGAGCGGATAATTAAAAATTTTGGTAAATAAATATTAAGTAACCTTTAACATTTGTAAATCTATGAGACACCCAAATGATATTCATGTGATCTCCACTAGTGATGTTATTGATGAGACTATGGCTAGTGTGAGCCATTTGATGTGTATGAGTGAGCCACTTGAACCCGTACTTGCTACTATGATGAGACTGAAATTCAAGGTTATGAAGAGGTAGTGGAAGCTTTATTAGGTTTGGGGGGGATATCATATAACTCTATTGAAGCTGGATATTGATTTTAAGAAACTAAGAAACAACTGAAGAACCACCAAAATTGGAGCTAAAAGTGCTTCCTCCCCATCTTTGTTATGACTTCTTGGGGGAAAATAACACCTTGACTATGATTATTGCAGCCGATTTGCTTGATTGGCATATTAATATGCTCTTTGAAGTGTTGAGAAGGTATATTAAAGTTATAGGGTGGACCATCGTTGATATAATGGGCATTCCTCCTGATCTATCGATAATGATTGCAAGCCAAGTGTTGAACATCAAATGAGATTGAACCCACCGATGTAAGAGGTGGTGAAAAAGGAAATAATCAAGTGGTTAGACACATGAGTGATCTACCCCTATTGCGGAAAGCTAATGGGTAAGTCCAGTACAATGTGTACCAAAAAAAGGAGGCATCGCAGTTGTACCAAATGAAAAAGAAGAGCTTGTATCTATGAGGACGGTGACCGGGTGGAGAGTATCCATGGATTACCGAAAGCTAAATTCATGGACTGAAATAATCACTTTCGCGTGCCTTTTATGGATCAAATGCTTGATAGACTATTCGAGAGAGTGTTGTATTGCTTCTTGCATGGGTATTCCGGTTATAACCAAATTATCATTGCTCCAGAAGAGCAAAAAAAAAACAAACTTTATGTGCCCATATGGTACTTTTGCCTTCAAGCAGATGTCGTTTGGGTTATGTAATATTGCAACCATATTTCCACATTGCATTTATCCATTTTTACCGACATGGTGGAGGATTCAATGGAAGTATTTATGGATGACCTCTCCTTTGTGAGTGACACTTTCAATGCGCGTTTAGAAAACTTAGGTCAAGTTCTCAAAAGATATGTAAAGAAGGATTTTGTCCTAATTGGGAAAAAAGTCATTTCATGGTTAAAAAAGGTATAGTTCTTGTCATAAAGTGCTGCAAAAGGGCTGGAGGTTGAAAAAGCAAAGATTGAACTGATTGAGAAGTTGCCACCTCCAAATTTCTATAAAGGAGTTCGTAATTTCTTGGGACATGCTGATGTTTCAATATATGTATCTTTTATATTTCGTAATCAACGACACTATCGAAGCTAGTAAAGTAACTCAACGAAGGGTTGGGTTCATGTCCGAAAGGAGTGGTAGTGAAGGTAGTAGCTATCACATACGAGGATCACCCCCCAGACATAACCGGTGTCGTCCTCCTCATCAAGGACTAAGAATAGCCTCTTAGCTTACACCATTACATTCATAGGTTAAAATGCGGAAAAATTTAAAACTTTTCTTTTATCTGTCATGAGGTTTACATAGACCTCTTGCATACACATAATATGTATATATTCATACCGAGTATACTTAGATCCTTTGTATAAGAAGATTACATAGTCTAGTTCACACACACACACACACACACACACACATAAAAGATATAACATAGTCTTAAAACTGAATGTCTCATCTCATCACCATCTAAACAAGAGTATAACAATGGGGCATAACCCATACATCAATACAATAAAGCCACATATATGTTATACAATTTTAATACTCAATTGAAATAAATAAACATATTGTCTTTAAGATTAATTAGTATCTGAAGCTAGAAAATGTCATTGTCCTCGAAGTGGTGAGGACCTACCCAACTTGGATTGTGAGAATCCAAGTCTTCTTCAAAAGTCGTCACAAGCCCTTTAACAAAAGGTACCTAAAATGTTGGGGAAAAGGGAGAAAATGAGTTAGCACATCACTTGTACTAAGTATAAGACCATATGCATACACACAATAAAATCATGCTAAAAAGGGACATTTCTTTAAAACATGCTAATTTACTTTGAAAAGTCTTATGCACATTCAAGCAACATTACAAGTCAATAAGCACCGACAATATAAGTCAAGACCATATACAACACAAGACCAACAATAACAAGTCTAGTCAAGTCAACATGTATATCACATAATTGAGCATATAATGAAGACAAATCGAGCTCCAAGTTATAATATCAACAAGAATGTATAAGAGTTCATAACATCATAACCTAAGCAAGACTATTACTCATGAACCCTCATTAAGTCAACTAGTTCAATGATTACGCAAAGTCCCATAACCTTACTAAATTAAGTAAACTTAACAAGAATCATCCAACTTCACATACTATATCATGCAGACAAATCATTAACATACCTTAGCAATATAGACTATAGACATAACCATAAGTGAAACCAATGTCATATAGTGTCATCAACATGTAAGATAATCATATACATATCATTTATATTTATAAGAACATACATACATAAGAATGACATCCCTCTAAGACTTCCCTTAAGGATAACTAGTGCAATGTATAGATAGAGTCACATACCCCTACCTAGACTAAGTCAAACCTCTCAAGTCATCCTAGTAAGATTTTACTTTATTACTTCATTTTACTTTCACGAACAATTGTCTTAATCGAAATAGACCATATGAGCTAAACATGGAATCTCGTGTGATGAACCCTACACCGAAAGAAGGTGCTTTACTTGTCAAGGTAGAACTAAAACATTAACATATTTTTCTAGGGGGATACACTAGCTAGTCTTTCTATGGGGGCAACATAGTTAAGGAACTAGGAGATATGTCTTGAACCCTCTACATGTTCATTAGCATTGGAGTCCTTATATCATGAGAATACATAGGGTGAGTATCCATCCAAGGGGATTCAACACCTCATATATAACTATAAGGTGAATCTTCCTCTAAGGGAAGTCAATACCTCCCATGGTCAAGTTCACTTTGTGCTAAGTTAATGTCCCCTTTGAAATCTCTTTCATTATTAATCATAACTTAGTTTAGCTCATAGGGTCTACCCCTTATATAGTCATAGTCATAGCTCAATAATAATTGCATGAGAACACTTTCATTACAACCCTCACATGTGAGATTAGCACTTAACCAAAAAAAATCATTATATCATATTAAGGGCCCCATAGAATACTTCTCACACCTATATATACTGTTTAAACATAATCAAATCACATATCAAGGACCCTTCAATTTAACATCATATTAACCTTATCATCTTAATGTAGGTATACATCAATACCACTCATCACTAATCACAAGTAATCACATTAATAAGATTGAGATCACAAGACTACACCCCTCCTCCTTCAATGTCATCATCATGTTATTCCATCAACCCTCCATATAAATCAACAAAGGTTAATAACATCCATAAATTGATTAACACAATATAACGTCAATTGAATTCATAACAACAATTCCATCACCAGTTCATACGCCTGAATTGAGACTTAAGTCAATTACTCAATAATAAACTAATTGGGATTACAATATATCACAATCGACTCATAATTGAAATAATAAAACATAGAAGAGTAATCACACCTAACCAATCAATTGTACTCAATTACTATAACATTTACAATTCTAGGATCACACCTAGGGGTAATGGGGAAAAGTCATCTTTCCACAACTAGGTCAATGCATCAATAATTAGTATAATTAAATCATAACACGTGTTAATTTACTCATAATAACCAAAATGTATCAGAAACTATTCAATACATATGAGAAATTTTTTAATAAAAGAAACCCCATCTAAAACTGTACTTTTTGAAATCAATTTGGAGGAGCCCTTTGGGGAAAGAGATCCCAAAGGTGAATCCCGTACTTTACTAATTGATAGTTTTATGGAGACACTTGATCCTTTTAAAGATCGAGAACCCTCCTTTTCTTGGTCTTCAATGGGGTTTCTTTGGGAGAGAGAAAGAAGATAGAAGGAGGAGTAATTTGGGTTTGGAAAATTATGAGAGTTAGGTTAGTTTAATTAGGTTAGGGTCTTTATATAGGTCATTAACTAACTTAATTAGACCTCTATTAACCCCTAAATAATTAACTAACCACAAAATTAATTAATCTAACTAATCCTAAAACGTGTAGTGAAAACAGTCTTGACAGACGACTTCACAACCAACGACTCGTTTGTCAAACGACGAGTACTGTTCACGTCCATCCTGTGCAGTCGTCGTTTTGGTCAGAGATTTGTAAATAAGGACCTTTCATAAATTTTGATAAGTCCTCATCGACGGGGGCATCGATGCCCCATCGATTCACCAAGCGATTGTCGCTTTTTAACTCATTGATAGACACTGCCTTTTGACAACTTTTTGCCAAGTCGCAAGGGTCCTCCTCAAGGGACCTTGGTTGGTCCTTGGGGAGTCATACCCAGAAGTTTCAACTATAGACTAAATCTAATACATGTTAGAAACCTTACCACCAATTTCATCATCTTCTGACTCGTAAGACTTAGTCAAATAAGCTAAGAAACACTAGCACCTTTTGAACTAGTTTCCGAATGTCATTGACGTTCCTTGACGTTTTGATTCTAAAACATCCTAACTGACTTATATACACTATTATTGACCTTAAAGCAGTGACACCACCTTTAGATAGTCATGTTAGGCTCTATATTAGGCTTTAGACTTCCGGAGTATTATATTACCCCCCCCCCCCAAGGAATATTCATCCCCGAATGACACTAAAATTTTTTAAAAGGAAGGAATAGACTCAAGAATAGTAGCCCAACCAACAAAAATACAAATATGAGTTACAACATTAATTATGACATTTTCATATAGAAATTCACAACTTCATCACAATATAAGGAATTTCCTCTCACCCAAACATGAAGCTCAACAATATCATTAAAGAGTCATTATATTGACCACTCCGCATCAACATGCTCGATATCCATTTCATAAAGACTCATCACATATCAAAATGCACTAACATAACTCAAAACAAGTAAAATTGACAATTTTCAAGTCTATAGGCATAACTTCACTGTAATTCTTTGTAACATGAACATTTTTGCAAAACTTCACCAAAAATCAAAACAACTTCAAGTTTAGTCATTATTTTCATTATTAGTAAGAACAACAAACCTTAGTTCTCAAACAGATGAGGGTAACAGACTTCATGTCGGCCTCGACCTCTGATGTACTGTGGTTTCACTAAATTTTTAATGTTTTTTCCTTAAGTTTAGTGTGTGTCCAAAAGCCTTTTTTTATTGATCTTTATGAAAGTTTCTCTTTATTTGCAGGAAATCTGTCAAAAGATTAACGCGGAAGTTTTTGAGCGAGAAATGCAGAAGAGACCATCTACGGAGCTTATGACGTTCCGTCGAGCTTGTGACGGCCCGTAGGTGGCATTGTAGTGAGGAGAGAAGTTGTTGAAGAAAGATGGGGAAGTCTGACCTAGTATGGGATTACGGAAGTCCACGACGGACTGTCATAGCCACGACGGTTCCTTATGCAATTCTAGAATAATGTATTGCATGTATTGATAATTCTTTTATTTAGAAGTCTTTTTAATGGATGGCCAACGTTAGAACTCGCCTTAATGCTACTTGCCGGACCAAGAAGGTAGATACTAGGAAAAGAAGTTTGAAATCAACATTAGATTTTGTGTATCCTATCTAATAGGGCTAGTGCAATTGGTTACGAAGAATACTTAGTTAAATATCAAATACAAATGCTTAATAGGAGTAAAGGTAAGGGGTAGTATAACAACACACGTAGCCGGACCAAGTGCGGAGTGAAATTTTGTAGATGCCGGACCAAGATTTAGAGATACATACTTCTCACTTACATGCAAGTCCAAACTAGGAAAGAATTGTTTAGTTAGAATTACAAGTTTAGGAACCTGTGGGGAACACTTAAGCCCTAGTTACTTTTATTACTTCATTAAGCTCCAAGATTGAATCGTTAGTTTGTGTGTACTTTAATTTAGTTAATAAATTTCAAATTTCATTAATTTAGAAACAAAACGCCCTCTTTATTTATTTTTTGTTTTCTACTACGGAATAATTGACTAAATAATATTAATAATAGAATAAAGTTAAGTCTGAAACTAATTTTTTCCTCGTGGAAGATCCCCAACCTCATTAGTTTGGGTTCTTACTGGATACAACGCTTTACTTCTTATTTGAAGAAGTAAGTTTGGAGCATATCACACCCTCCCATGTTTCACCCTCAACTAGTGGATTCCTCCATACCACCTTTTACGGAAAGACAGCCTCGTTATTTCCTTAACTTCATTTACGTGTCTGGCAAGGATGTGAATTCCGAAACTCCTCATAGAGAGGTTCTCTTTAACATCTAGCCTTCAAATAGGAAAGAATGGACTCTCGGGATCACCGATACCTTCTTAAGCATCAAAACGGACAACCGGATGAACCAAACCAATTCACTAGAAACTTCAACTCATATGCAACCTTACCAATCTTTTGAAAAATTTCATAGAACCACATAACTAGGAACTCAACTTCCCTTTATTGTCCGTGAATCTCACACCCTTTCATAGTTGATCGTATTTAATAAATACATTTTACCACCTTCTTTAAATTCCTACTGCCTTCTTCCTAGGTGTTCATAAGCTTTTGGTCGATTATCAGCTTTTGCAGTGATTCCTTATAATACACTTCCTCCAAAGACTTATAAATCAAGTCCCGGGACCCAAGTGAAGACTCGCCCTAATTCAAACCATCAATTGGAGATCTACATCTCCTCCGTACAAGACTTCATAAGGAGCCATAGATATAGAGGAAATGGTAACTATTATTTAAGAAAACGCACCTAAGCAAGTGCAATTCCCAATTTTTTTTGCCTTGAATCAACTAATACAAGACTAACTATAATCCTCAATTGAATAATACTTACCTCTTCTTGACCATCCCTTTAGGATGAAAAGCGCTGCTTAATTTCACCTTGGTACCCAAACCCTTTTGAATGACTTCCAACACTAAATGTGATTGTGGCACCTATCCGAATATGACGTGGATAATGAAATACCATGCGAACTACATCTCAGCTATGCATAAATCCTCCGGCCGAAGTCTGTGGGAATTGAACGGGAATAAATGATGTCATTTTGGTCAACCTATCCACAATCACCCATATGGAGTCATATTATTTTTGTGTCCGTGACAAACCTACCACAAAATCCATATTAACGTCTTCCCACTTTGAAGTAGGGACTTGGATTTCTTGAAGTAGACCACCAGACTTTTGGTGTTCAACTTTCACTTGTTGGCAATTTAGGCACTTTCCAACAAATTCCGCTATGTCCTTCTTCAAGCCTTCCCACGAAAACACTTTTCTAAGGTCATGATACATCTTTGCAGAACTCGGATGAATGGAATAACGCAAACCATGAGCTTCCTCAAGTCATCAACCTTATGCGCACACAACCTTCCTTGATACCTCAAGACACCATGCCCCCCTAAGGAGAATGACTTATTAAGATTACCCATAACCAAATTCTTCAACTTCATCAATGGTTGATCAAGGTGTTGTTTAGACTTCAACTCAACCATCAAAGACGATTTGGAGTTATGATGGACCATGAGACCACCATTCGGAGAATCATCCAATCTAACACCTAAACGAGCCAACCTATGAGCATCTTTCACTAAGTCTTTCTTTGCTTCATCTACATGAGACACACTAACCATGGTCATACGACTTAGATTATCCTCAACCATATTGTCCTTGCCGGGGTGGTAGAGAACTCTCATGTCATAATCTTTCAACAATTCCAACCACCTTCTTTGTCGAAGATTTAAATCCTTTGAGTAAAACACATCATTAATACTCTGTGGTCGTTAATACAAATCACCATGAAAAACCATCAAATCATGTCTCCGATATTTTTAAGGCAAATACCACGGCCGCTAACTCAAATCAAGAATTTGTGTAATTCTCTCATGCACCTTAATTGTCTAGAGGCTCATGGGTATTACTTTCCCTGGTGTAAGAACACCCCTAAGAGCCCACTGGAATGCATCCATAATCCACCGACCCTTAGTAACCTCTGGTAAAGTCAACACCACAACGAATTAAGCCTATCCTTCAAGATTTGGAAGCTTCTTTCACATGCCTCCTCCGACCACTCACATTTCACATTCTTTTGGGTCAAAATAGTCAAGGGAGATGCAATGGACGCAAAATATTCAACAAATTTCCTATAATAACCCGCTAGACCAAAGAAACTCCTAACGTCAGTTGGAGTTAATGGTCTAGGACAATTCTTGACCATCTCGGTTTTCCTTGGATCAACCTCAACCCCCTTACTAGAGATGATATGACCAAGCAATGTTACCGACCTCAAACAAAATTCACATTTGTTATACTTAGAAAATAGTTGGTTCTTCTTAAGCACTTGTAACACCACACTCAAGTGATCCATGTGTTCACCCTCATTTTTTGAATATACCAAGATGTCGTCAATGAAGACAATCACAAACGAATCTACTACGAATCCCATACCTTAGTAATTGATGAAATTTAATGGAGAAACTTGATCCTCTTAAATACCTAGAACCCTCCTTTGCTTGGTCTTTAATGGGGTTTCTTTGGGAGAGAGAAAGAATAGAGAAGGCGGAGCAATTTGGGTTTGGGAAATTATGAGGGTTAGGTTAGTTTAATTAGGTTAGGTTCTTTATATAGGTCATTAAATAACTTAATTAGACCTCCCTAAACCCATAAATAATTAAATAATCACCTAATTAATTAATTTAACTAATCCTAAAACATGTAGTGAAAACAATCATTACAGACGACTACACGACCAATGGCCCGTTTGTCAAACGACGAGCACTGTTCACGTTCGTCCTGTGCAGTTGTTGAATTGGTCAGAGAGTTGTCAAGATGGACTTTTCACAAACTTGGATAAGTCCTCATCGACGGTTGCATCGACGGGGATCATCGACTCCCCGTCGATTCACCAATGGATCGTTGCATGCAACTCGTCGATGTACACTGTATTTTTCCAGTTTTTTTGCCAAGTTGCAAGGGTACTTCTCAAGGGTCCTTGGTTGGTCCTTGGGGAGTCGTACTCGGATGTTTAGACTATAAACTAATTCTAATACATGTTATACACCTTACCACCGAATTTCATCATTTTTCGACTATCAAGACTTAGTCAAATAGGCTAAGGCACACTAGAACCTTTTGCACTAGTTTCCGGATGTCATGGACTTTCCTTGACGTTTTGATTATAAAACTCCCTAAATGGCTTATGCACACTACTTTTGACCTTAAAAAAGTAAAACCACCTTTATAAACTCATGTTAGGGTCTTTATTAGACTTTAGACCTGAAGTATTACAGTAGCTACTTAGAATTACATTCTAAATAATGATAGTTCAAGACAATGTTCAAGTATTAAAACAAAATAAATTTAATCTGTAACACCAAAGCATCAAATATAAAGAAGGGATTTTGTCACACGTAGTAAAATATCAAAAATGAAGGAGAAAACAAGTACATGAGAGAGTTCTTGGGGTGTGACCACAATACATGTTGAACAAACTAACAGGTACATACTTTTGATAGTGAAATTCGCACGACAATGTTGACTAGGCTAAGCTTTAGGTGAAAGTAAATTCCCTTTTGGTCAACTTATTCCATATCAAATGGATTCCTTTCGGACACCTACTTGTCTAAACTAACCAGCTTATGCCTTAGCCACACCATGACCTTTCGATAGAGGGTGCTTGGATATGGGACTAGGGATCACTGTCTCGGGCTGAACATCATGTTGACCCACTCCTTAGTCCATCACTTTAGTAATCTTGGTTTCACGACCTCTCTCTCGGGCAAGCCGAAAACACACGGGTGGTTTCGTATTTGCAACTACAAACCTATTCAATTAAACCACAAACACTAGGTGAAATCACCATTAAAATTCATCTAACCCTATCAGCAAGCCAGACCCAACAATAATATTAACATATATTTGCTAAATCACACCACAAGAATGGGGTTTTAGCCATATATCAAACAATAATCAAATATACTTAAAATGATAAAGGAATCAAGTGGGTATAAGAGATTAAACCTTAAAATAAGCAAAGAAAGATAAATGGAGAAGATCCACTTCCTTTTTATAACAATGTTCAAACTCCTCAAAAATAATAAAGATTTTAGTATTTATAGGCTTCAGATTTAGTGCTGGTGGATCAATTCAGCGTCTTTAGTCATGTTGCCAAGTGAATCGGTGATTCTCCCTTTCTTTGGTTCATCGCCATTTGTACCTTGCCTTTATATCCATGCATGTTGTAAAGTTGGGCGGAATAACTCTACTTTGTGAAACTATTCAGCGAAATGCTGACTGTTTTTATTTTATCGTATTTTGATCCACTTCCTTCAGGGCTTACTTGCTGTAATAAAAGGCGTAACTTCACTACTCGGCGAACCACCAAGTGTGATCGAGAATGAGCACCTTTGCATCATCACCTTGTCTTACTCCGTTTTGCTTTTGTTTTGCGCCTAAGTGTCCATGGTTCTATCAAATCCTCAAATACCCAAAACTTAGGAGTTTTTATCAGATATTGAGATCAAATAAACAATCGAGAATACTATTTTCATTAAAATAAGGCCTTAGATGAGTCTAATTTGAGGACTCATCACATGTCGATTTCTACCAGAGGTTCATAAAAGACTTCTCCAAGATTGCACATCTATTGTGCAAACTCCTAGAGAAGGAGGTGAAATTCCACTTCGATGATGGTTGCATGGTAGCTTTCAAGTTCTTCAAAGACAAATTGGTGTCCACCCCGATCATCATTGGTCTGAATCTTTTGAAGCAATATGTGATGCAAGTGGGACGACATTAGGTGTTGTGTTGGGGAAAAAAATGCAATAAGTTATTCCACCTAATTTACTACATAAGCAAAACTCTAAACAGTGGTCAATATAACTATAAAATTATTGAACAAGAGTTACTTGTGGTATTTAGGAATACTTGGTTGGTACTAAAGTGATTGTCCACACTGAATATGCTGCCCTGCATTACCTTATGGCAAAGAAGGATGCAAAGCCGCGATTGATAAGATGGGTGACATTATTGCAAGAACTTGACTTTGAGGTCAAATATATAAGATATTGTGAAAATCGGGTGGCAGACAACCTATAAGGATTAGGAAGGAGAACGATTAGCCAGAAATTGACATAAATGATGTTTTTCCCAATGAATAGGTATTCACGATAACTCTAAAATAACTTCCTTGATATGTTGCCTTTGCCACTCATGTAGTGTGTGTGTTAATGCCAGATGAATTGAACTTCTACCAACAAAAGAGGTTCTTGGTCAACGTTAAAAAGTACCTTTCGGATGAACCATATTTGTTTCGGGAGTATGCAGACCACGTCATTAGATGGTGTGTTTCAGAAGTAGAAGCGATATATATTCTCCATGTTTGTTATGTTTCACCAATGGAGGTAGTCATAGCGGTGTGCGTACTGCTGCTAAAGTTCTCCAAAGTGGTTGTTATTGTCCATCCCTATATAAAGATGCACATGAATTTGTGAAAAAATGCACTCAATATCAAAAGGAAGGTCGAGTATCAAAAGCAAGGTCAAGTATCCAAAAGACATGAATTACCCCTCACTTCTATTTTAGAAGTTGAACTATTTGATGTTTGGGGAATAGATTTCATGGGCCATTTTAGATCACATTTTGCAATAAGGATATCTTGGTGGTCGTAGATCATGTTTCTAAATGGGTGGAAGTTGTATCACTAACAAACAATGAAGGGAAAAGTGTGCTTCAATTTCTGAAACACTACATTTTTGCTAGATTCAGTACACCTCAGGCTATCTTTAGTGATGGTGGATCCTACTTTGCCAATAAATGGTTCTAATCTACATTGATTAAGTATATGGTGAAACAGAAGGTAGTAAATCCATATCACCCCTAAACAAACGTTCAAGTTAAAGTGTCCACTCGGGAGATCATTAGCAGCTTAGCCAAGATAGTAAATGCCAATAGGACAGATTGATCTCGGAATATTGATCACACACTATGGCCGTATTGTACCACATAAAAAACTCAAATGGGTATGTCTCTATATCATATAGTCTTTGTAAAGTCTTGTCATCTACCATTTAAATTGGAACACAAAGCAATGTGGGCATTGAAAGCCCTGAATTTGGGCTGGACAAAAACCTTGGAAGAGTGAGTGGCGTAGTTAAACGTGTTGGACGAATTTAGGTTCAAAGCTTAGTAAAGTTCAGCTCTCTACAAGGAAAACATAGAGAGGTGTCCTGATAATAAAATACTTAAGAGAGTTCAAAGATGGAGATTGGGTGCTACTATAAAACTCTTGACCTAGACTTTTTCCCGAAAATCTCAAGTCTAAATGATTAGGACCATTTCTAGTGACACGAGTGTTCACTAATTCCATTGAAGTTGAGGGGCAAGAAGGAACTTTTTTTAAGGTGAATAAGCAACGTTTGAAAGCATACTTTGGCGAATTCCAAGAGATATCCATGATTGAGGTGGTGTACTTGGAAGATGCTTGAGGGCACTTTCACGTCGTGCCACGATGTTAAATAAAGAGCTTCTTGGGAGGCAACCCAAGTGTTAGTGTTTTCAGTAATGTGTAAATGTTGCAGGTGAAGGATATTGTGCAAGGAAAATATTCTTTGGATGACTCATCAAAGTTGTTTGGAAAGCACGACATAGTTCTCCTTATGAATCAAAAAGACGAGATCAAAGTTTACAAATACTCGGCGGGAGACCTTGGTCATTCGGTGAATAGTCGATTTGCTTAGGCGACCTGACTGTTCTTGCCCTTCTACTTTCGCACCGGAAGTATAATTTAGTGATTTATTCAGAGGTATTCCACGTCCAATTTTTGAGCCGCCGACTTGTTCAATGACCATTTGTATCTCTATCGATTTTCCTCTCTTCGAAAGTGTCACACACTAGAAATAAAAATGAGAGCTCACTCTTTAGGAACATCACCAGATCATTTAACGACTGGCTCATGATCTTGCCGACTAGGCGTTTAGTGAGGATTCCTTACCAACTTGCTTTGTATGTAAGAATTTGATATTCATTTGCTAGTTTTATTTTATTATTTTTGTTTTTATCATTGCTTTATTTGAGGTAGTGTCCATTCTCTATTCATATTGAGGACAATGTTGAACGTTTTTTGTCGGGGGAACCTTTTTGGATTTTGAGTGTGGCTGTTCTATTGCAAATATGAGTCTTGTTCTTGATTAATACCAATTGCTTGAATAGTGCTCATAATCAAACAAAAATGAATGTGCAGCTACAATGAGGCCAAGTGAAGTTACATATACAATATGTGAACTTTTTGCATCTCGTTGTAGCTAGCCAATTATAGAATCGAGTCTCTAATGATGAACATTGCAAACTACAGAAAGTGTGGAGTATTGTAGGACATTGATGTCAATGCCTTGTGTGACGAGCTTACCGTGAACCATGCATGAGGACACCTAGATATTTTCCCTTGTTGTCTGGTTGAGTAAGTGATGCAGTCTCTTGATATGATCTTAGGAAACTTTGGAGAGTGTTAAACAATTTGACATTATACCTCTTTTGTGGCAAACCTTGTGAGTGTTGCTTGAATGCCCTTTGAGCCTTAATCTTTTATAGGAAGAAAATTGATGAAATTGTGACCTTCCCATTACCTGTAATCCTCATGTATTTTAATTAGTTTGAATAGCCAACTTAGGACAAAAACTTAAGTTGGGGTGTGGTGAAAAGAGAATGTAAATCAAGAAAATGCAAAGAAGTCCCCCTTTACCGAAAATTAAAAAAAAATAAACCCCTCCATTTAATAAAAGAGATAAGAAAGACAAAAAGAAAAAGAAAAGAAAAAAGAACGATAAAGTTTTGAAACAAAGTTGTGAAAGTACAAAGAAAATGGGGTTTCCAATAGTCCATGAGAAGTGAATAATGAGATGACTTGCGAGCACGAATGAAAATGATAAAGAAAAGGAAAGAAAGTTTTGTTCATACCACATTTCATGAGAATTACAACCAGTGAGCCTAAAAAACCATACCTTTCTACTCAGTCTCATTACAAGCCTTGAAAAGACTTTTGTGATCTTGGTTGAGAAGAAACAACAGTTTATTGGAAAAGGCGGGAAAAGATATAGGTGAATTCATGCATAGTGTTCATCTTTGTGAGTATGAGCATTCCATTTAATTCCGGAGCTTTAAATTGTGAATCATTGTGTGTTATATATGGAATCATTCTTGTTGTTATGTCATTTGAGTACCTTTGTTGAACTTGAACTTACATTTGAAGCAAGTATTGTGAACTTGAGATTGTTTGATAATGGTATGTCGCAACTTAAATATTTGAGTAATCAATTGATCTTTGCATGAGTAAGTTGAGTCTTTTTATGTGCATTTGTAACATCTCGTAAATCGAGATAGATAGGAAGAAGTTAAGAACAGGAAAGAGCCATTTTTTGAAGTAACAAAAAAGTCGGGAAATTTTCTTAAGTTAGGAAAAGTTGAGTTTCGATCAACTTTAAATGACCATAACTTCTAGCTCCGGATGATTTAGTTGTACACCCATATATGGTTGAAAAGCTTTAGGGATAATCTTTCTAATGCCTCCAAGTGTACGCAATTCCAAGTTTTTATGAGTGAGTTATGACCTTTGGAAGTTGGGTTGTTTGAATAAGGAAAGTCAGAAAAGTGTATCTGAGAAGGGTAGTTTGGTCTTTTCCATACACAACTTAATAAATTCACTTTTAGAAGTTTAATTGGGTTAAATTTAGATTTTATTCAGCTTAGAAAAATGACTTTCACATTAGGGCTTGGAGAGAAGACAAAAGAGGATAAAAGGAAAGAAAGTTCAAGATTCGTCAAGAACGTTCAAGAATCGCTTGTGGACTTCGTCAAGGGGTGATCCCAACAAGTTAGGGTAAGTCACCCACACGTAAATCATCATTTATTTAAGTGAATTTGAGTTATTGAAATCTTAGAAATTGAGTTCTTGAAGTTTCCTTATCGATTAAGTTTGGATATAAGATTCTACTTGGGTAAAATTAAAAGACCATATCTCTTAGAATATAAGAGTTTAGGTGATCCATAACTTATCCAATTAGAGGTAATTGACTCTACTTTACGCAACCACCAATTTTGTGTCATTCCAATTTCTAAGTAAAAGGTTATGACTATTTTAGTAACCTATACAATGTTGTTACGAATTAGCTGACGGGAAAACATTAAAAAAGGTTGTTTTTGTTTTTTTACCTCCTAGAAAACCCTAAACAATTTTTTTGACTAGTAAAAGCTTCAAAACAATCAGATTTTCATCTTTACTAATAAAAATCAGAATCTTGGCCATAGAGATTTCAAGAAACTAATTCAAGAATCTCAAGAAAGGTTCTCTTCATTTACCTTCAAGATAGGGTTTCAAGGTTTCTATTCAAGTTTTTATTGAAGATTCTAAAAGAAGCTTGTTATTTCTATCTAAAATCATTCCTAAGAATCATGAGATATTTCCTATCACAAATCACGATTCTTAAATCCATAATTCAATTCAAGAAATGTCAAGAGTCAAGTCAATAAGTTAAGAGTCAAGTCAAGAAGTTAAAACTCAAGTCAAGAAGTCAAGAGTTAAGTCACCATAGACTCTTAAAGTTTTTCAAAAGTCTTTCACAAACGTTTTAACTTGTTTTAATACTTCAGTTACAAAGTTGAGCAAACAGTTCAGATTTGAAGTTCTTTCATTCAAAGAAGTATATGGGAAATAAGTATTCCAAGAAGTTTTAAATGTTTATCACATTTAAATAAGAACGGAAACTGAGATTTTCCAAAGAGCCTAATATATATAATAGGTCATTAGGATGTTGTGGTGCTTGTCCCAACGTCCATCTTAGTTGTTTTAGAGGCTTCATAGATTGTCAGACAGTTAATTATGAGTTTTTTAGCTTTGTATTCAGATATTTTGTTATGAGACTTGAATAGATATTTTGGCTAGTTTGAATGCTTTCTTTATAGAGATACTAAGATTTTTCATAAGTTCTTTATTTGACGTTATCTCTTATGTTTATGTCTTCCGTTGTGTAAGTAATTCAGGTCAAGGGTTTTCTTGGGGCCAATAATGGTTCTTGAGTGCCAGTCTCGCCCAGGGTGTAGGCTTGGGGCATGACAACATTCATGATTGAGTCTTATGTAGTATTGTTTGAGACATCCTTTTTGAATTGCTGAACTTGACTTTTACTAGAGGACAAAAAAAGTTTAAGTAAGAGGTTTTTTGAGTCCATGTTTTGGACTCATTTAAGAATTTATTTAGTAGATTTTGTGTCCTCAAATTCATGTTTTATGCCAATAAATGATGTAAAATCCTTAATTTTTAGGTATTGAGATTTATGAACGAAGCATGGACACTAGTGTGCAAAAAGGAACAAAGCAAGCTAAAGGAATGAAGATATTAGGACCTGATGATCACCGATGGCACTCGAAAAATCTCCAAATCTCTACGACACCGCCTAAAGTTATAAAATGTTGGAGCTAAACGAGGGGTAATTTTGGTGAGAAACAAGTGTTAATTGTAGAAGATAATTGAAGAAGAATTGGAGTAAGATGAAAAAACCCTTAAACAATTTGTGGAAGGAGAAAAGAATGGTTCCATTTCTCTATATTCATCACCTACTGAAGGTAAAATCGAGAAGATGGGTTCGATAGAAGTGATGATAAGGGGGAATAATGCGTTTCTGGTGTCAAAGAAGTGGATTGTCCAAAATTTAGTCTTTTTGAGATCTCCAAAAGGGTGTTTCGCCTTTCTAATAAACATTAATTTGGTTTCAGCCACGTAGAGGACGGAGAAATCTACTACATATGTTGCCTATTCATTGAATACTAAACCCTATTAACAAACTTTCTAGTTGCACTCCCCCCCCCCCCCCTGTTTTTTCATCAACTTTCATCTGCTGACACAAACTTATACAAGTTTCATTAAAAGTACAAATATGTAAGACAATTTAGTGAAATATAATTTTATTGTGTTCTGATTTTTCTTAAAATTTAAATCTTGTTGAAGTTTATCCATCACTTTTCTTATTGCATCCAAGAGCACCAGTGTTGTCCTTTTGAACTGCACCACAAAATTGTAAAGAGTTCTAGATGCGATAAGTGTTTTCTTACACATAACTGGTTCCAAAGGTAAAGTATCATATTTAACATTATCATCAATATTGCTTTTTTCGATGGTATCCACAATTTCTTCTAAGCTCTGGACCTATGAACATGTATCACTTTCACACGGATAATCCAACAGGTCATTGACATCCATTTTATACCGAGATCATTAATCATGACCTCAAGTTCATGAATGACATTTTCATAAGTAGGTTCATTCAAATTCTCCAAGATTGTATCCTCCGAACAAACTTACAATGTCAAAAAAAATTTGTTATTGTCTCTTGCATTTGTTGTGCAAACAGGGATTTTGAAAAATCGGTAGCACTCAAAACATTTATCTTTGTTCACTTCATAGCCTTCTAGTATCCTACGATAAAGTTTGTTCGATAATATATCTTGAAAGCTCTTATTAACATAACATCATTAGTAAGATATAATCATTTTGATATATTTGTTATACTTTATATATAATATTTTTTATGTGAAATTAATAAATATGATATATAAATTAGTAAGATAAAAGAAAATGTAAACAAGTGTTTATGGGTTAGATAGAAGAAAAACAGGCGACTCGCCGAATCATTCATCGATATTGATTTGGATTGCCTAAAGTTATAGTAGTTAGACCAAGAAGATCTAAAAACCGAAGGCAAGATGAAGAACAATCGGTGAGTCGCCAATCCGTCAACAAAGCCCGACTAACCTCGCCTAGTGGTCTCAAGCAATTACACTTCAGACCTGTTTAAATTAATTTTTTCTAGAGAGGAAAAGGTATTTAAAAAGTGAGGAAGAAAAGATTGAGAGAAACAACTACTACGAGAGGATTTCTCAGAGATTTTAGCAAGACTTTCTTGGAGATTTTGTAGTAGAAGATATTCATAGTTCATTTTAACTTTAAATTTTCGTTAGACCCAGTTATGAAAGACATGATGAATGTTTTTTCATCTTTTTAATATGATTAGATAAAACCCTCTTCATGGGGTTTTGACTATGAGACTAATTGTTGAGTTTTACTAAAAGTGTGTTATTGATTTGTGAATGATGGTGTTAACTTAAAGTGTGTCTAACTTGTTGTTGTGTTTTGATGTCATCCTGCATGATTATTTTCATTAATTATGTGTTTTGTGCTTGCTCGAGAGAGAAGAACAAAGCCAGAGTATCAAGTTGGCATCCTTAGTAGTGGGTCACCATGATTTTAGCTTGAGAAAATGAAACATGGAATATATACTTTGTTTCTAGCTTGAGAGAGTGGATTTGATGTGGACAAGGGATGGGCATCATCCATCTAGTTTGAAGTTCGAAATAATTCAACAAAGATAAGGTAATTGTTTGAGAGAAATTGCTTTACACATAGTCCTACTTACCCACAATATTTATCCCTTTGTAAGTATCAATGTTCATCAACTAAATTGAACTCAACGATTGGTTGGTGAATTCCTCAAGTTGTATGATCTCTTTGTGTCAATTTTAGCATTAGTTGGATAATTATAATATGAAATTTAGAGTTTAAAATAAAAAGTGTGTAGTAAGTGATCAGTTTAAGAGTCTATCGTCAAATTTTTGTAATTGAATTCAAAGAAAAAGCTACTCTCTGTGGGATTGACCCCGGCTCATTTAGTTTGGTTATATATTGACTAACGATCGTTGACACTTAGAATTGAAAGAAGTGTCTTTGAAACATTAATCAACCTCGAAAAATAACAGTCTAACAATACTTATCCAATTCAGAAAATCAAGAGATAATTCAACTCTTTAGACATTTTACCATTGCTATCAATATTATTTGTCACCTAACACGTTTTTCAAAACATTAAATATAATCAAGTCAAAAGGATATTATAGGAATATTACCCCTATTATGTATTGTTTTCTAAAGGGTGAGTCAAGTAAGTAATAGATAACTATTGTTGAACAGAGGAAATACTAGATAGACGAGTTTGTATCAACACGGGCACAATATACTCCACTCTTACATATTAGTTGATCATTCTTTTTCTTTTTATATAGATATTAAGAATTCGTAAATAAGAAGATAATTTACTATAATTCATCCATTAATTTTTTTTTGGAAATATTAGAGACAAATGAGAATGCTTTCAAAAAGATTTAATTGCAAGGATAATATATGGAAAAAATATTTAATGCTTTCTTTATTTATTAAGGATGACAACTAATATGCGACAACTATTTTTAGTTAGATGGTCAACTAACATAGGTCTGCGAGAATATGATATAAATAGAATTTTAAGAGTCAATTAAAAGTATATCATTCATAATTTTTTATTTTTTAATTATTCGAAGTTGTTGATTTTTGTGATTTTTAACACTTTTAACGTAATTTGCAAACGTACAAATTTGTGAAAATGTCTTTTTTTTGTTATTGGAAATTTCTTTAATCTACTCCAATTTATGCAGCACATATGAAATTAGGAGAGTCAATCAATTTTTTCTTTAACCATATATTTTATATGTCATGGCTAGGGGTGCGACACATATAAGTCAAGTCGGATATGAGTCGGGTGAAAATGAACAAAATACTCGACTCAACTCATATTTTATATGAATAAAAATGGATAAACCCAATAGATGATGTGGGTATGCATATTGTCCTTTTCTTCTTATTATGTAGAGAGATATGTACTTATATTATAAAAAAGAATTCTTTTTATTTTTCTTCCTTTAGGGTGTGTTTGATATGAAATAAAATATTTTTCATGTATTTTTTATTTTTTTTACAAAAAATGAATGGTCCTAAGTCAAGGTCGAGATATCAAAATTTGGATCGATATATCAAAACTCGGGTCTCGAATCGGGGATGGATCTTAAGTTCAAAGTTTAGACTCATTTCGGATGGTAAGGATTAAGGAAAGTTTCAATTATGTTCTTTTTCTTATTTAGGGTAAGTTTTGATTTTTTCCCCTTATTTTATGTATGCAAGTTACTTTATCTTCAACATCTCCTCAATGCTCATGTTTCTTCAACATCTGCTCAATGCTCATGTCTCCTTACTGGTCACTTTGATTATTACTTTGACCCTGGTGTTGATAATTTTTTCCATTACCCTGAGGTCGATATTGATTTTTTCTCTAGACCTAATTTTGATTTCCTCCCCATAAACATTGGATGGTTCCCTCAGTTGGGAGTCTAAGTGTTTCCATAGTTTTGGTAGCCCCTCCCCGTTGTACATTTTCTAAAAAATTCATGCATCTAAATTTATTCCATAACAATCATCCTTTTCCTCAACACTTCCACATATCTTGCACCAGGGTTGCGGTTGTTATACCACATTCACCTGAGTGGGGTGTTGTCCCAATGACATATTACTCAAGTGGGTCTTCATCATGTTCTGCATTGCATCAATTTGTGTAGTTAAAATAGCGATTGCATCAACCTCTAATACTCCACCAGTCTTTTGTATTGCAGGTATTGTGTGGACTAAGCATTCATTCGCTCGATGATGGTGTGGAAAACTTATGACTAATGGTTTGAATCTATCTCATGCCTAGTATAAATTTCTCTCCCCCTCTTTTTGTTTGAAACTCAATATCTCACTCCTTAGCTTGGTTATCTTCCCAGATGGGAAGAACCGTATTAAAAAAATACAAGCAAGATCATTTGATGATGTAATACGGTTCACTGGCTCCAATTTCAACCATCTCTTTGCTTCCCCTAATAGAGAGAAGGGAAACAAGGTGATCGTCACATAGTTGGGGGATACTCATGTTGTAGTGTACATGTCACTAATTTCAAGGAAATCCTGAATGTGCACTAGTGGGTCCTCATGAGGTAAAACGTTGAACTGGTGCAATAGTTTCACCATATTCTTTTTCAACTAAAATCTACCATAAATAGGTGGCTTCTGAATGCAAGACGTTACATTAGTTGTGCGTGAGATTACAACATCACATCCTGTCATCTTTGTCATTGCTACAGGTGTTTTTGGTTCAACCTCGACTATAAGAAAAGGTTAATTAAGAATGCTTTACTTGTCCACTGGTAAAAGATTCATTTTGATTCAGTGAATGACTCTACAAAATCCTTCAGACCTTCCACTTTGATGTCTAGAAATTACCTACAACAAAAGACTGCTAAGATCAAGTCGTCAACACTTGAAAAATAAACTTAGAAATTAGATAAATTAAATAATTT
This sequence comes from Solanum habrochaites, assembly GCA_027704765.1. NCBI lineage: Eukaryota > Viridiplantae > Streptophyta > Magnoliopsida > Solanales > Solanaceae > Solanum > Solanum habrochaites. Next base: position 13,616,424 of record JAKWJA010002497.1, read on the forward strand.
GTAATTCTAAAGTCCCTAGTAGCGGCGCAAAAAACTTGTCGCATCTGCACACAAGTGTACGTGGTAGTGAAGTAATAAAGTAGCTCTTTTAAGATTCGGATGTTGTACCCACAGAGAATTAAAATTTTAAATAAATTTAATCTAAAGAAGTGTGTCAAAAAGGGATTATGATTAATTCTAAATTACCAGTTCTTCAAAAATAAACTAAACTATCTAATATTGATTCAATTTCAAATAAAGTTTAAACAATAACTTAGGAATTGTAAGGGTTGCAACTTACTTGGAATTTATGCATAGCATCTTTTTATAAGGTCTTCAATTGGTTATCAAATCACTAATTAACAAGGTTAAATGTATGATCATAGTCTCTCGACTCTAATCATCTACCATAACTGGAAGTATAACAACATAATTGAGCGGGGATAAACTGAACCAATTAAAGAACATTATGTTATCATCTTGTTTAGTAACCAAGCAAGATTTCTAGGTATATTCCTACCCTAGATAGAAATTAACCTTAGTCTCTAATGAAGAGCATGCACCTATTGTCCCACATTCTATCCTAGTTCAAGTCAGAGTTAGTTTATTTCAATGGTGCTCAATCACGAATACTAAATAAAGAAGAAAAGAGAAATTTAGGTGATAACCAACTTCAATCCATAAAATTCAATACTACACAATCATTTGTAGCAATAAACCAAGAATAAGGATATTTAGCTACTCGTAATTTGAATCTCAATCTTGAATGTGCAATAATCATAAGAGAAATTAATATATGAAAATAGTAGCAATGTACCCTAAAATTGAATTAAAAGTCGTCATTCTCCAAAACTAGAAAAAATATCCTTAAAATACTAAAATGTGAGTCTATTCATAGTTTGGAAAAGTCGATCCGTGACTCAGGGTCAATATGGACTTGCCTTGTTTCTTGAAATCCTCCTCTCTATAACGTGCCGAGGATACACAATTCTCTATCTCAGCAACCAACGATTGGAATAAAATTTCTTCTTCACATCATAAAGAGGATACGTGGCGGGTGATTTCTCAATTTTCTCTTTTTCTAACTCCTTTGTGACTCACCCTTTATGCTTTTGAGGTCCGACCCACATTCGTTTCACTTCCTGCTACCTGTGTGCCATTTTTATCTTGCTTCTCAACCTGCAACTGTTAATCATTTTGGTTAATCATAATGCATAAACGTTATCCAAACATTATCAATACAATGAGAATTTGTCGTCAAACTTAGCTAAATTATGGGTTTTAGTTGGCTTCTAGCATATAAATATGCTCAAGATCATTGGTCAATCAGTTGTGAATTTTTTGAAGTGCTTAACACACAATTTGGAGAAACTTTGATATTAATTAAGAGGTATTTCATAAGTACGTTTTCTAAATTGGTTTATGAATTTTTCTAAATTAAGTGGTTATTCTAATTATTTTCAAAAAAAATTGTCAAGTTATGAAAGTTTTCACTTAGTTGAAAATTGATCGAAATAGTAGGTATGAGGAGTAGTAGATGTAGGTTGAATAACTATTGAGGATAGTGGATAGACAGGAAATGATACACGTACAACATACCAAGAGTTATGGTAGAAAGTTGATATGTATTTGGTTGTTGTCTAATTTTTCCTACTATCTTATTCTTAAATTTGTTGTCTAATATTTCCTACTATCTTATTGTTCAATTTTATTACCTTTTGGTTTATTTTTTGCTTCAATTACATCTTGTCTTTCATTTTTCTAGTGTTTTTTCATGTATCTTTTAGCATGATTTCTTCATTAAATAATGTATTTCTTCCATATTTAAATTTCATCCATTTTACTTGAACTAAAAGTCCATAAAAAACAAGTAGAATGTCTCTCTATCTTCACAAGATACACATCGCGTGTCCTAGACTTCACTTATTGTCATTGTTGTTCACTTTTTGCAGTGTTCAGAGAATATATCATATTACTTTGAGGTTCATCAACACTTTATTGAGATTTTTTCCTCTCTAGCTATTTGAACGTCAGATCAACTATGCTTCGTGAATCACCTAAAGTGATTTATATAAAGAGAAATAATAGATTCAGTAAAAGAGAAATGAACTAATAATAAAATTATACGAATTCACCATTTATATTATTTGTTGCTTATAACTTAAATGCATAAACCACGACTACTCTTTTCTTCAACTAGAGAAAGTCAGTTGCACAATTAGATTATAACTGCAAACACGTATTTCGGAATGATATAACACATTCTTAAAATTTCCATAACTATATAGATAAAAGAGAAAAAATGATATAAATAGAGTCCCTTATCTATAGGATAGGTCTAAAATGGTCCCTTAACTATTCAAAAACTTATTAACTTTGGTCCCTTAACTGTACACTTACCGATTTTAGTCCCTTAACTATAAACTTACTGATTTTAGTTCTTTAAGTATTAAAAAACTTATCAGGTTTGGTATTTGTTCTTTTTTAAATGCAATAGTTTAGGTTATATTAACGAAATCCATGTCTCGAGAAAAATTCTTTAGCAATAATTCTGTTGTTTCTCTTCCCGCTCAAATTAATCTTATGCGAAGAACGTCGACCTTAATGATTTAAAACAAAATTCATGAGGAAAGAAAACATAAGTCATTATTTTATTTATAGAGGATAAAATGAAGCATATTATTGCTACTAATGACTTGGATATGCTAAATTTTACTATGAAAAGAAAACAATTATTACACATTAAATCCAAAGTTTGTACTTCAATGACTTCATTCAATGGAATTTGTTTAATATTTTAGAAATTGAAATTTATAAAAGGCAAAAGTGTTCATTACCCTCTTTTTATTCAGTGCACACCTAAACTATATTTTGTTTCGTTTTAATTACCCCCCCCCCCCTCCCGAACTTGTGTATTCCTCCATCGGTACACTTTTATTGTCCACCTAACGTTGAAATTGAAAACAAACTCTACTAGGCGCTTGAGGAAGTAATTTTTTGCCACATCATAAAGTTGCAATGGTAAAAAAAACCCTAAAATCTCCATTTTTCTTTAATATTTGGCATATTTTCAAATCTTTCTCTCTCTATTCTCTATCTATTTATTCTCCCTAATTCCTTCTCTCTTTTCGAATTTCAAAATCGTTCTCTCTTTTTTGTTTTAATTGTATTTGAGAAATCTATTAATTATATTAGGAGACTTGTTCGTTTATGTGGGACTTCTCCGATTCTGAAAATTTTATGGACAAAAGACCATCCGAAACGTAGATTTCACGATTCTAGACATTATGGGGTATGTATTATTTCATATTTTTTGCTTTTAATTTGCCAAGTTGTTTCTATATAATTTTTTAAGTTTGATTTTATGAAAATGCAGTCCTTATTTCGAAATCCTTGTAAATTTTCCAATTGGTATGATTTAGAATTTTCTAGCCAGGCGAAGGCGAATGCTGTAATTTTGGGTTTGTTAAAGAAGACCAACAAACAAGAAAAACAATTGAAGTGTAGATGGATGTTGAAACTGATTTTGGGCATTAGTTTGATATGAAATATGCTTTTTTTTTTTGACTTAGTGTGTTGTTGAACTCTTTTTATGAATGTAATTGTTACTAAGACAACGTCTTTTGCTCTAGGGTTCTCATTTGTGAATTTATTTTGTTTGGTGTTTTAGTTATGTATATTTCTGCTAATATATATATACATATGAATATATATATATATATTATATAATATATATCATCATATCTTAGATAATATATATATATTATATATATATATAATAACTAAGGAAACACAAAATAATAACATAGAGGCATAACATAACTAGTGCTTTCTTGATCATTAAACACAAACATCATAGTGTGTCATTGTTTCAACCAACAACCACAATAACTTAAGTTAACCACCAAAACACAAAACCATCACTACTTTAAGTTTGGTCGAACAACGACACAAGCACCAAAATACAAAACAATCACTAATTTAAATTTTATTGTTACAACCACCAAAGCACCAACAGATACTAAACTAAGAAGTTTTCTTTGAGGGAGATTTTTCCTTGCCTTGTGCCCTTATTTGAATTTCAACAACTTTTGATCTGGTTTGAATACGAAACATAACACTTTGGACTTGAAGTTATCTTTGAGTCATGGCCTATTTTTCTTTCCACTTCAATCCCTTGGTATGTTTAAAACCAACGTCACCTGTCACATGCGAAGAACTCACCACACTAGTATTAACCCTCCATTGCTATAAAATCCTTGCTGCAATTTTAACAACCTAGTTATTCTAGGACTCACATTTAAAAGTATAATTTATAGTTTTATAAGAAACTTACATTAATACATGTATATCAAGTATCAACAACAAATACACCTTGTCCCACATCTCTAGGCCTCTTCTTGTAACCACTTCATGCACCTCTTCTTGTACTATTTGCTCTTTCAGATTGACATTTACTAGTCTTATTACTATTTGCTCTTTCAGATTGACATTTATCTCTCTTTTTTAATGTTGAGGACTAATGGGAGTAGAAAAAGAATAAAACAAGAGACTAAATTAATAAGTAAACTAATTTATTTTATAAAAGCAAATGTAAATTTACCTCTTGAATGGGTGTTGGTGTAGACTTAGGTTTAGAATTTTTTGGACAATTCCTATTATTATGATTTGTTCCTCTGCAAATTAAACATGTCATTATTTTTTCCATTCTTAGCAACTTCCCATCTTTTCGCACTTCACCAACTTTTCTTCTTCTATTCTTTGGTGTCCTATCAAGCATTTGTCTTGCCTCAGGTGGTTCAACAATTGGGTTTTAACTTTCAGGACACATTTCCATGTTTTGGACTAGTTGAATGAAATGAGATTATGTCTTCAGATATGTCTTTTTTCTATACCAGATTGAAATTACTTGTGATGCCTCTGTAACGCCCCAAAACGAACTAAGGTGAACTAGATCCTCATGATTGTTTCTTGAGTTAATTTTAAGTTAAAATGAGTTATATTAGTGTTCTTAGGCAGTGTGTGAATTTTGGTTAAATTTGGAGGTCAAACGCCCAAGAACGTCCATGACGTTCGAAAGGTGTGCCTTAGATTGTACTTGTGTGTCTTGATGTGTTTATGTGAGTTTTACGTGTTCGTTTTCCTTGAAACTGAGGTGGGATGTTCCTAATACCTATACAACTTATTTTAGAGATTTAACATTCGGTCACGACCCCACATAGGATCCACAAGGGGCCCTAGATTAAGGGCCCAAAAATTGGACAAGACTGCCAACAACACTGCCCAAACGACGGAGCAGTCTACTGGGTGTAGGCCCATCGATGCCCCATCGACTGAGGGGCATCGTCCCATACTTGTTGGAAACTAAGCCCTCCCATGAAACCAGTCTCTGATGCCATCGACGCCCAGCAGCACGGGTAGTCGACTCATCGACGCCCAGTAGCTTGGGTCGTCGATTGGCCACTTCCAAAAGTTGTTGAAGCTGCTGCCAACTTGGTGTTTATGTAAATTCACCACCAGACTTTTATAACCCTAGGTCAATATTTTTTGTTTCTTTAAGTTATATTAAGTTAGTTTTAATCCCTAGACCTAGACAAAACCCCTCACTTCAAATATTCACACTCCCTCTCTACAGAAAACTCTCTCAAAGTCACCATTGGAGCTAAGACTCAAGGAGGTCAAGAAGTGGCTGTCTTAGCAGTTTATTCATCAAAACTTTGTGGGTTTCCTTATATTTTAGGTATGGTATCCATCCTTGAACCCTTATTCATTCAAGTAGTCAATTCCAAAAGATTTCAAAAAGGGTTTTCAAACTCTATTTCCTTCTATCTTTGATTTTAATCATGGGTGTTCTTGTAAAAGTGTTCCAATGATTTAAATGTGTTTATTCTTGTATGAATTTATTATTTTCATGTTACAAAATCTAATGAACTCATGTATATGAATATTTCAAACTTTTAGCTTAAGAAATGGGTTAAATGAGCATGTTTGGGTAAGGTATGAACTTTACGTTGTTGTTTTGGTTTACCTACAGCCCTAAGGGACTTATTATGATGAAATATTGAGAAATTGATTATATTTAATAATGGCTTGGTTAAATGGTGAATTTATTATATTGCATAGTTCTTATTGTAAATTGCTCTTGAGTGGTATGGTCCACCTTCTTTGTGGAGGCTTTATTTGATGAACTTGATATTACTTAGTATGTTTTGTGAGTGTGGATTTTAAGGATAGTATATGAAATGAAGTGATCTTGAAGATAAGTCTTGTCTTGTGTTTTGTGAAGTTGAATAGCATGTTTGGCTTAGATTATGCCTAGGTAAAGTATATGACTTGTGAAGCATGTAAAGTGCGTATATTGATTATGTAGGACTAAAGCATGTATAGAAGCTAATGTTAGTTAAATGAATCTGATAATCAAGATGTTCTCGCAAGTACACATACACTTAAATGAATGTATAAAGTTAAATTGAGTAAATAGAGGAGTTTTGAGGTGGACACTCTTCGTGAGTTGAGATGAAGTGTTTAGTAGCAACCTCACTACATCCTAAGAGCTTTCTAAGATAGGTCGGAGTATGAATGCCCTTCGTGAGTTGAGATGCGGTGTTCACTAGCTATCCTTAACCTATAGTTTAAAGTGTTCAGAATCAGTGGGGGTTATCTCTAGCACCGAAAGGATATGGAGAATAGGTAGTTACACTTCGTGAGTTGAGATGTTGTATTCCAATGTACATCTTCAGATGAGTACTACTCGTGAGTAGAGAATGAGTACTTAGTAGCAATCTGCTTATCCTTACTTGCCCCGCATAGTGAGTCCATTGGAAGCCATGTAAAAGCTAAAAAGAATGACCTTACTCTAGGCAAGTGAGGATCCCTCATCCGATAGGGGTTAATGTCGGGACTCCATGTCTAGCTCTCATGGTCTATGTCAGTTAATCTAACCCTCTACAAAAGAGTTGATTGAACTAATTCTTCTAAAAAAACGTACTACTTAGGGTAGGTGGTGGTATGAGACGCCATCGACTCACTGCACTAGCTACGACCTTTCGAAAGGGAAGACTTGGTGCCAAACCTTCTAATAGAATGTAGTACTTAGGGTAGGTGGTGGTATGGGAAGATATCTACTCATTGCACTAAGTAGTCATTCTGAAAGGAAAGACTTTGGTAGTTTGTTGGGTGTCTTTTAATGTCTTTCCATTGATTGAGGAGCTTGTTTTTCCCGAGTTGAGCAAGCTGAAAGGGGTAGTCTTGAGGATTGCTTTGGTGTGTATTGAAGGAGGCATATGCATACTTCCTTCATGTCTTACCTTAGTGAGTCTTAGGATAATCCTGAGGTAGGAAAACTCTTACGGTAAATGAGTTCACTTTCTCTTTCACTTGGCCTTGGAAATTCACTCATTTAGATAGGATAATTCATTGTGAGTGCTTTAAATGATTTATTGTTAAAGTTCCAATTTGTTCACTGTAATATTGATTGAAGTTTACTGTAAAGTTTTGGAAGTTACTGTAAATGGTCCCTTTTGGTTTAAAATTGTGGAATCTCTTATCTAAGTTCTAAGTGAGGTTTATGATGTTTGCTTTTATATCCTTGAATGTTTTACTTGAAATTTCATGAATGTTATTTACTTAATGTCCCTTTTGCATCTTTTCCTATTGATTACTTCGTAAATGTTTTGTACTAACCCCATACTTTTCTATACTCTATAAGTATAGGTTGAAGATTTTTTGGAAGATTCGAAGGCGAAGCTTGGGAAATTCACTCTCTCAAGAATTAGTATGTCCTCATATATTCGAGGACATAGTCTATTGTTTTCTAGTTTTATTATTAAGACTTATTATGTATTTGATTTAAATGTAAAAGGGTCGTGTCCCTAAGATATTATATGTCGTGTCTTAAGTTTGTCTTGTGACGATGAGATTTCTGAAGTATTTATGAAAGATTTCCTTTTTATTAATTTATTCATGAAAAGTTTTAATTGCGCTACTTTTCATGTCTTATGTAATGAACGCTAGTTAAGGGCTTGTACAAGACCCCAAAGGGTCAAGTACACCCAGTCACGAAACGAGAGTTCCTCCTAACTTCTAGGGGTACTTTCGGGTTGTGACAACATCTATGTCCAAGTGGTTCATTGTTCCTATATCATGTGCACATGGGATACCTTTTAATTCTCAAGATCTGCAACTACATTTCTATTGACCAAGTTCACAATATGGTTGTATACCCCATTTAAAACTTCAAATCCATTATCACCATTCCATTCAATGTTGCATTGCATTGATCTTGTTACATTGGTATTGAGTACCATCATTTCCATTGGAGATATTCCATTTGTCCATGTTTTACCAAATGCTCTTGACGTACTCACCCTACTCATCATCTTAACTCTAATTTCTTCAACGAAAAAAGGCCTAAAATGCCCCCAAAGTATTAGAAATGGTACAAAATTACCCTCCATCCACCTATTGGCTCCAAAATACCCTTTCCACCCACCTATTGGATCCAAAATACCCTTGTCATCCACCTATTGGTTCAAAATAGGGCATACATGATACACTTGGGAGACTGTGATTGACTCACCAACTGTGGTAGAAACACGTATAGGGTCATCAAGAATATCACATAACATCTCAAAATCAGAGGCAAATCTCAAGACACATAAAAATAGGTGGAACCTGGATCAAATAATATATTAAATATTTGGTGGTCACAGACTAGAAATAGTACATGTGATCACTACTTCAGACGCATCTGCCTCGTTCTTTCCCAGAAAGGCATAACATTGTGCTCTATTATCAACACGAGCTACCTCCCTGCCTGGTTGTGCATTACCTCTACCTCTGTTACCATTTCTTTTACCTCCACATCCTCTCTAATTTCCTCCTACTACTACTTGTGGACGTCCCCTACCATTATTACTATTTTCCGCGGGTACAATTGCTTGAGGAGTTTGTTGTCTGCACTCAAGCGAACGCAGTTGTGTTCAGTTCCTCTTCATGTGTCCATGTTCCCTAAAACTAAAGAAAGTGAAGCCGCAAGATGGTCTACTGCCCACCACATGTCCAACACTCTTATCAGCTAAAAAATTATTAGAAGGAGTCCCCGAATAGTTACCGGTAGAGACGGGCATAGCAGACTTAATTGGCTTGGCCGCGAGTGTAGGTCCACTGGATCCTCTAGCATAGGATCCCTGAAAAAATCTAGAATTCTTGGCCCTCTTAGCCAACACCGTAGTTTGACCGTCTCGCTTCATTCTCTCCAACTTCTTGACACAATCCGACACTCCTTGGAGCTCCTTCCCATAGAAGTCATGTGAATGGATAACACTTGTAGCTTAAGAATCCAAGCCTTTAATAAACAATCGGATCCTCTCCTCTTTAGTGGTAACCAATTGTGTAGAGTATCTAGATAAAGTATGGAACTTGGCTTCATGAGCAGCCACATACATAGTACCATGTTCTAATGACATAAACTCATCCTTCTTGTGGTCTCTCAAAGTCCTAGGCACATACTTCTCTAAAAAACATGAAATTGGGTCCAAGTAAGTTTAGGTAATGTACATGCTCTACATTCCATATAAGCTCTCCACCATTGGTTTTCCTAACCTTAAAGTTGAAATGACACGAACTCAGCCCCATGTTGGTGAACGATATCCAATTTATGCACCTCTCATACACAATCCAATATGAACTCATAAGCATTCTCTGTATCAGAACCAAGAAATATCGGGGGCTTGAGCTTCAAAAACCTGGTCAACATATCATGCTCATTACCGGTCATCACAGAACCCAACAAAGGATTGAAGAAAGCATCATTACCTATCTCCCCAACCGGCTTCGGCATAGTGTTAATAATAGGAGGATTAGTGGGGACTTGAGTAGGTGGAATCATCCCCTGACCATCCAGCCCTTTCAAAAATGACATGATCTGTTGAGATAACACCGGATCAATGGGAGGGATTCATGTAGATTTAGCCTGCCCTCCTTCCTCATTTTCAACCTCAACATTCTCAAGCTCAACTTCCTTTTTTATCTCTTCGTTATGTACCTGAGGGTTCTCATTCACCGGAACATACTGGTTTGACACCTCATTCACAACAGGCGCCACTCTCCCTCGACCTCTTCCGTTAGATCTTCCTCTACCTCTGCCTCGATCGCGCCTCTCGCTGCGGGTTCCTCAGGTGGAGCATTAGAAAAAGCAACTGGCCTAATGTCATTATACCTAGTATTAACTATCTACCGATAGAAGATTGAAAGAATTTAGATACCAATTCGAATCAATAGATACCAATTGGAATCAAGTCATAACACGAAGGAGATAAGAGAAAATGGAGATTTCCTGAAGTCCTATAGCCTCTCGAAGAAACATAAAGGTGTTCCTGTATCATCCTTCCAGACTCTATTAGACTCGTTTTGGTATATCGAGATTAACAAACCTAGGCTCTGATACCAACTTTGTCATGACCCAGATCATCGTGATTGGCACCCACACTATAACTCAGTAGGAGGCTCAATACTAGAAACCAACCAAACAAATAAATCTAAACTCTAAGGCATTTAAGTTACGGAAGAAAGTTAAATAACTAAGCTAAGTTACATTGCGAATCAAAGATCTAATAATTAACTAACAATGCGGAAGATAAACCTAGATTTTGAAAGTCAATGTACCAAAACTAGAACCAAATCTAACAAAAACTTCTACTGAACTATCTAACACATGCATAAATATCAACATATTAAATACTATCATAAGAATCAACATCACAATTTACATGATTCATAACATAGTTGGTCTTCTCATGGAATCCAAAGTCAAACTGTTAGCATGCCGAAACGTGGCAATCCAATCCAATTTTTATGTTGGAACGTGTAAACAGATCCCAGTTAGCATGCTGGAATGTGGAAATCTGATCCAACTTAGTGTGTCAAAATGTGGCAGCCGATCCCAATTTCACATCACAATAACACATTAAGATCACTCATTCAGGTCATGATTTCATGGTATCAATGTTCACATATCTCATTTCAACATCTATGATAATTATTGCAACATGCATACATATACAAGTATCACAACAAAGCAAAGTAATATATATCACATAATCATAGAATCACAATCATTACCTACCTTGAAATAAGCTTAAAACCCTAGACAACTTGATCCTTTCTTTTCCGAATTTATTCCTTTTGTTCGTGGTCTACAATAACAATTTATACACTGAAATCAATAAATAAACATTAAATTCCTGGAATAATAACAAACTATGAACCCTAGTCCAAACCCATAACATCATCTAGTCAATTTAGGGTTAATTCCACCATAGGATTCTTTAAGAAATCTTTCTCCATCAATATTGACTCATTCTAAGACATTCTACAGATCGAAAAAATAATTCGAGGAGTGAAAAACTTACCTTTATCTTCAAAAATGGTGGAAAACAAGTTGGAATAGCCCAGTAGTCGTCTCCTAACTCAAAAAGTTAAAAAATACAAAATAAGGTCGTCTAAGGGTTTTATTTATGATATTAAAACCCACTATCCTACTACAGCGGCACCCATCCTGGTGCAGCGACACTTTTTGAACCAGTGGACTCCGCTTTGGAAAATCCCAAAAATCTGATAATTCATCTCTGCCTCATCTGCTACATCAGTACCCATCCCGCTGTAGCGGTGTCGCTACAACGGCAAAAATCCCGTTGCAGCGGCACGAAGCGAGGCAGTGAGCTCCTAAGGATTATCAATTTACGTTTTTCACAACATACTCTTAACCTACTGCGCGCAGAAAGTACCCTTAACGCTACTGTCGATTCTCGTAAAACTATTTATCCAAATTCAATTTTGTAAATTTGTACGGATCCCTTAACGAGTCATATAACCATTTATTAATCAAATTCCTATTTACTCCACCTCATTGCTACCAAATTTCCCTACACCTTGATGTTTCCAATTTTATCCAAATCTGGACATGGTCTGGAAAATCCTAGTACTACGAAAATGTTTTTCTGGCCCCGATTTTTCCCCATTGGTATTTCTATTACGACGAAACTCGGTTGTTACACATATATCACTCTATTACTCTTTTTTCTCCCCCTTAAACTCCCTCCTTCAAGTTTATCATTAGAAACATGTTCGTTTTCATCACTTTGAAAACTATCACAATCAGATCCTCTGTTAGCTTACCGTTAATTTTTTTTTCCTTTTTCAATAGCTTCATGCCCTTCATCAAGTCAAACTTCACCTAAAACCCCTTTTGAATTTTCCTTCTTCTTTCTCCTACTTTCTCTAAACTTTCTCACATCTTCCTTAACAATCCTTAACTCCTCATGCACATTACTTCCATAGTCAATAGATTGGACAGAACAAATAAATCATTTTCTACGTCTTCTGCTGCATTTTCTTAGGCATTTGGTTTAACTTCTTCTTGAATAGAAGATTCAGCTCCTTGTTGGATAGTAGGTTCAACCTCTTCATCAGTGACAGTCCAATCTATTGAAGAATAATCATCATCAGTTTCTTGTTGGACCCTTGCAACCCCATCACTCTCAACTCTTGCACTAGATGGAAAGGAAGAAGAGGAACCTAACCCTAGATCTGGTTTTTTGGTTATGCAGTTAAAGAACCATCAGATTTCTCATGTTCATTAACATACTTGCCCACTTGACTTAAAGATTGACTAATTTGACCTTCAGTGGGACCCACAACCTTCAAAATAATGTCATCACAAACATAAATATCTATTGTGTCCCCATCATGCATAAATAATGCAATGTTTCAAGTGTCCATGTCATTTTTCAATTCCACCAGATCACCCCATGAGAAGGAACTGCATAAGTTTTTCCTAACTTACTAATCCCCAAAAGACTTAGCATAACCTACAAGTTGGCATGGAATTGGGCAGTGTGTGTGGGGCTTCGATCACCATTCTTTACATATTCAGTCATACCCCCAATATATACTTAACCTACCTCACTCACCAAGATACTCCCAAATTTGAACCTTAAATTGAGATACTTAGTAGCCATAGTGTCAATCTATAACCATAGTAACTATCAACATAGTGTACAAGGCAACAACACAAAATAAAGACAACAACTAAAAACAGAGGCAACAAAACCAAATTTCACTCATAAGCATACAATTTGAAAGGAAATTATAATATTTAACAATACAAAAAAACATAGTAGATGAATTGGAACCCTAAAACCCTAAAGTTATTGATTTTACTCAACAACATACAAATATACATAAGGAAATTACAAAATACCCCAACATTTAACAATACCAAAATAGAATATTGGAATCAAAACCCTGAAATCTTAATTTTACTAACAAAAATCCTAATTTTTTTAACTAATTACCAGAAACCCTAATACTCATGCATACATGAGCTGAAAAAGTTCATATGAATACATTCATTAAGTGAAAATTCTAATTGAAACCTATGAAATCCCTAATTGGAAGATTAGTCATAAACTCAATTGGAACCCTAGTCAAATTATGGCGAAACCTTAAACGAAAAATTGGGCAAAATATAAATTAAAAGTAAAGGATAAAGATTAACACTTACTTGGTAAAAATATTAGACAAATTTGAAATTTAATCGACCAACTTCACGTCTAGGAAGACCCAAATCAAGAAAGAGTTTCGCGAAATCTGCTCCTTACTCCGCGAAATTGACCAACTTCACGTCTTAGAGAGCTAAAAGCTCTAAAATCTGCAGGAACTTTGCATCGTCGAATATAGTCCTTAGAGATAAGGGAGAAGTTTAGTCCGAAAGTTTTAGTGAGAAGATTAGTCCGATAATTTTAGGTGAGAAGGTTTAATATTTATTTTTTGTCATATTAATTTATCTAGGTAGCTATTATTTATCCAAATGGAAATCCACATCACCACTTTTGTGGACCTGTCACGCGCGTGTAGTCACGATTGGAAGAGGTGGACAATAAAGGTGTACCGATGGAGGAATAAACAACTTTGAGTTAATTAAAACGAAATATAGTTTAAGTGTACACAAAATAAAAAGCTTCGAATCAGGGGGTAATGAGTACTTTTGCTTTTATAAAATGGTAGATTTGCAACTTTTTATTTTTTTTTAAATAGATCAATTTTATTGTTCTATTTATTTTATTTTACGTAAAGAAATTTAAGTACATTAAATAAAATCCGTATTGATTAACATATTCTTGTGCATATTCAAGTCATTAACAACAATTATATGCTTAACTTTTTCCTCCATTGAATAAAATTAAGGCTTATATCTTATTTCCTCATTCGTTTTATTTCGAATCATTGACGTTATGTTCTTTTCATAAGAGTAGTTTCAAGAAAAAAGAGCGAGGATATGGAAACAACTTTAAAAATAGATTAAAAATTTGTTTCACGAAGATTTCTGTTAATATAAACATAAGCTATTTGTATTTAAAAAATGGACACCAAATCTGATAAGTGTTTGAATACTTTAAGGACTAAAATCGGTAAGTTTATAGTTAAGAGACTAAAATCGTTAAGTATAAAATCACGGGACCAAAGCTAATAAATTTTTAGATAGTTAAAAAAATGTATCCGTTAAGCCTATAGTTAAGAAACTATTTTAGACCTACACCTATAGTTAAGAGACTATTTATGTCATTTTCTCAATTAAAGAAATCAAAACCTCAACAACTCTGATAAAAGAAATCAGAGCATCACCAGTATAATGCATTTTCTTAATATTTTTTCTGTACTCCCTATTGCGCATTTAAACGAATATAAATGCAGAAAAAAATATGCTGTCATGTTTTAGCAGTTCAGATTGGCTTGTTTCAGCTGCTTTTAAGCTGAAATAACTTTTAAACACTTAATTTTTACGCAAAAATAACTAAAATAAGCCAAAAGTCATAAGTTAGAAAACCTATGACATTTGACTTAAATCCATCCAAACAGGCTCTAAAGAATCTCTTTTGAGTCGCTCAGGAACAATTATGAGATTCTCTAGAGCAAGTAACACATTTTTCTTTAGGCAGTCATGGGGAAAGACCGAACAAAGAACATAATTGTATATACACAAGCATTTATTCAAACATCAAAGGGCCTGCCAATATTTTACTTCAGAATAGGAGTTGCAACATATATTTTTCAAATTAGCTACAGATGAGTAGCATTCTGAAGAGCAACATATATTGTTATAAACATCTGTCAGGAAGCAGCCATCATCATCCTGATACCAAGTGATAATGTGAAAGAAAAGTGTTACTATAACGGTCTACGCTACAGGTTCCCCATAAAAATGAGGATTGGATATGAACAAGAGAGTACTTTTAACGAACTTCCTTTACAGTGACATTAACTAATGTTTCCTTCCTTTGTTTTGTTTATTGGTTAGTGGCTAACATTGTTTCTGTTCAACACTTCTAATCCCTGACACTGAGCTGGAACAGCGAGTGTTGATTTTTTCCTGCTTACTGTGAGTTCTTAGCCTTCTTTGCAGCAAAAAGTTGGCGAAGGAAAGCAAATTTTCCCTTTGCTCGTGCAGAAAACTCAACAATAGTACCATTGCTGGCAACCGTCTGCTCCACTGGTTCTGTTGCCAGTAGAGACGGTGAGGGTAGTGGAAGTGTGAAAAGATATGCAGTAAGCATCCGGATTATCTGGCTGAAGCTTGGTCGCATGTTAGGGTCTTCCACCCAACATGATTGCATGATAAATGCCAAGTCAGGAGAAATATCTTCTGGAAGACTAGGTCTCTCTTGCTGCATTTCCAGTTCATAAACCAATTTAATACATAAAGCAACACGAAGATCATGTGTTAACTCAGAAGAACTCCAGAAGAAAAAAAAAAGATCAGTATCTCATGGAAAAAGTCAAAAGACAAATGATAGTTTAGCATACACTCTTCAGAGTTAAATGTTATAACTGCACCATCACTATAAAAACAAAGGAGATTATCACATCTCATCTAAGAGCAAATGTTACTCGAGTTAACCTCATATACACCTAACTGTAATGCATGGATATCAACGAATGTTAACAATGACTTTTGCAACAACAGTTATGAAACCTAATTAATCAAGAGAAAGAATCCCCTGAAGCAGACATGATCTTAATCATCATACAAATGTAACTAGACAATTAGGCACCCCATGTTGTAGAATTTAAATTAAAATCTGTGGCATGCATAAACGAATGGTTTCGGGCATTTGAGGACATTCCTGATGAATTTAGTTCTCCATCCGAATTTGCTTGTCCACTTTGACTTGGTATGATTAACAAGAGAAGCGTTAGAAACTCGGCACAATAATATTTGCATCATAGAAAAATAGGCAACTGTATTGTTATGAGAAGAAACGAGCCCCTTTAAGAGTTTGTGATTGTAACAAGGGAAGCAGACGATATTTCGATGCAACTCCAAAAGAAAAGTAGAAGTTTATCGGGATAATTGAGGCTAAAGACTCGCTTAATTCTTAAAGCATGTTTAAAACCTGAATCTTGATGAACCGCAGGTGGTGTGCTTTGCCTCACTAGTTAGTGCTTCAATGCATGAAACAAGGTCCTAAGGTGAGTGCATCTTCACTAATGGGCTGTGTCTTTAAGAGCACAATACTAGACAATGGATATACTTGAAAAATTGAATACATTTGTTGTTAGGTAAACGGCATGACTGAACTTCAGATTAGGAATAAGAAACTAATAATACAAGAAATCTAGCTTAGAATCCAAAAATCTAAGGGTATGTGTTTGGTATTTTCCAATTTTATCATGTTTGATTGATCAAAAAATGAGGAAAATGAGTTTCCTAATGGAAGTAGGGAAAACAAGTTTCCATGAATAACTTCCAAGTTTATTGTCTCCACCCCACCCACCCAACGTCCCCAACCCCCATCACTTGACAATTCCACCCCCTCCACTCCCACCCCATGCTCACACATAAATGCTCTTGGAATATTATTTTTTTACTTACCCAAAACTAGAAAATGTAAGTAAGAAACTCACTTATTTACCAATTAAATATTTTCTAGGAAAACATTTTTGGTAGAAACTATTTTCCTTCATACCTAACACACCTAAACTACATCCTTTCAACTAATAAAATAGTTAAGTCATTGAACTTGATTAACATGATAGTACCTGCACACACTCACATATATATATCTATCTTAATTATAGCTTTTCATTTCTTATCCCAAATAATTAGTGTGTTTATTATAGTTACATTTTTATGCATTACCTTTCTACTTCTTATTTTTCCTTTCATTGTGACTTTCTTCGCTTAAGTCCACGCTTTACTCATGTTTTGAGCTTAAAGCCACAATAGACAGATAGTTTTTGCATTTTTTGCTTTTGAGTATTGTGGTCGGATAGCAAAGAGGACCTGGTAACATTTATTTCTCAATGCCATTAAGTATTTCTTTATTAACGTTGAGAGTTGAGACACAATATAATTAAGTAATAAAAAAATGTGCTCTTAAATATTTAAACTCTTGGATGAGATGGTCGTACATTTAAACATAATACTAGAGCAGGCAAGAAGTTCTGGGTACAAATCTCACAGCCACCACCAAGCAAGAAAAATATTCAAGGAGTTTGGCTAAAAACAAATTAGGCTCACATGTGAAGAGGCGTGTTGAGACAAAATATAATTCAGTAATTAAAAGTGTGTTCTTCCTAACCGCTTAACCTTTTAAATGAGATGGTCACATCCTCCGACACTTGGTACCCTTTAGTTTGAGATGGTAAAATGTTTTTCGATGTTAGATACAAAAATGCTACTTATCATGCCACCATTTATTAGACCACCTAATACTTGAGAACTTTGTAACGATATAGCTGCAAGCGAAAGAGGTCAAGTTGTGAGAAGTTGAGTGTGGCTAACTTATCATGTGTAATCTTATCATTATTGTTACAGAATATTGTAAATATATTCTATTACCTTATATAGATAGGAGAGACATGTAGGATATTTTCTTACCTTTATTGATGTTTCTTTCTAGTGTATATATACATGTAATGTTGATATAATAAAGAAAGAATTCAGTTCTACAAACTACATGGTATCAGAGCCAATAGGGCTCCAGATTTTGGTTCAGAAACTTCGAAACTTTTCCTAGCATCTTAGGAAAAGATTTCGGCTACTTGGGTTTTGGTAGAATACCTCTAGGCTTTCTGTCCCAGCATCGTTTCATCTGTTCCAATGTACTGCAGGATTGATTTTTGGTGTTAAAATCACTGCAGGATAATAATTCTTCACTTCCAGGTTTGGTTTTTATCCTTTGCATCTGTGACATAAAATCTGGAAATAGTTTTGCGCTATTGTGGCTGATGGGACCAGTTTGGTGTCAGATTTTTTTATCCTTTACTCTTCTTGATCAATTTCTTGGACATACACTAGTTAAAATGTCTGATGATAAATTTGCCATGACTGGAATTGTTCCAGCATTGTCCAAAATTACTGATAATAAATTAAATGGGTCTAGTTATTTAGATTGGAGTAAAAGAAATTAGGGTCTACTTGCGTAGTGTTGAAAAGGATGACCATCTTATCCAAGATCCTCCAACTGATGATACTAAAAAGACTTGGCTTAGAGATGATGCTAGACTACTCTTGCAAATTATAAATTCTATTGACAATGAAGTTGTTGGTTTGGTTAATCACTATGAGTTTGTGAAAGAGTTAATGGATTATTTTGAGTATTTATATTCTGGCAAAGGTAATTTATCTCGGACTTATTTAGTTTTTAAGGCTTTCTATCGTTCTGAGAAGGAAGCTAAGTCACTCACTACATACTTCATGGAGTTCAAGAAAACATATGACGAACTGAATGTACTTCTACCATTCAGTACTGATATCAGGGTGCAGTATGCTTAGAGGGAAAAATGGCTATAATTAATTTTTTTAACTGGACTCCCATCTGAGTTTGAGACTGCTAAATCACATATTCTGTCTAGTTCTGAGATCAACTCTCTCAAAGATGTTTTCAGTCGAGTGTTGCGCACAGAGAGTACTCCATCCAACCAACAAACCAATGTGCTTGTTGCAAAAGGAGGAGAAGGAAGAAATAATGCAGGGAAATGGAACAACAATAATATGCAGGGAGATAAAACGATAACAATGATGCATGGAAATGGAATCATAACAATGATGTAGGAAGGTGGAACAACACCAATAACACTGGGAGATGGAACAATAACAAAGGAGGTGACAATGATGCTGGGAGATGGATCAACGACAATATTTGTCGCTATTGTAAGGACCCGGGCACATAAGGCGAAACGGTAAGAAATTACAGAATCGCAACCAACAACTTCAGACTCAGACTGCCTCTGTTGTTGCCACATCTAGTTCACCCTCATGATAATCTAGTGGTGAAGGAAAGAGATTGGCCTAGGAAGATGATATGGAAACCAAAAATTCCCTACAAAGTTAACTGTTTCATCTGGCTTCCGGCCAAAGAAGCAGTGTTAACTCATGATAACCTGAACAAAAGTGGTTACCAACTAACCGGTGGCTGTTTTTTATGTGGGGAACAAGCTGAGACAATCAACCATCTTTTTTTGCACTGCAAATGGGCAGATCAGCTTTGGAGGATGTTCATCAGTTGGAAAGGGATTAGTTGGGTCAAACATGGAAGTACTGCAGACGTACTAAGATGCTGGAATATGGATGGCAATGTGAGCAAGACGGAAGAAAAATGGAAGATCGTCCCAGCATGGATTGGTGGTCAATCTGGATTCAGAGGAACAAAAGATGCTTTGAGGGGACTCAAAACAACATTCAGAATCTTAAAATGAATTGTTTAGACTTTATTATTTTTGGTGTGAGCAAAAACTACTAGCTCAAACAGAAGATACTTGTGATGTTTTTAACGTTTTGTAAGGCACA
The DNA here is from genome assembly GCA_027704765.1 of Solanum habrochaites. Taxonomy (NCBI): domain Eukaryota; kingdom Viridiplantae; phylum Streptophyta; class Magnoliopsida; order Solanales; family Solanaceae; genus Solanum; species Solanum habrochaites. The sequence goes on from JAKWJA010002497.1 coordinate 13,636,255, forward strand.
GAACTGAATCACAATTTGCAAGTTGTAATACTTTTCAAGGGGTACTACACTATGGTTGTAGTATACCTGTGGATATATAAAAGTAAAGTTACCATTATAAAAAAAAAAAAACATCTGGTTCACTCTCAACTGTTACAATCTCAACTAATAAGTATGCTAGATTTACAAAGAATCAGGAATCAACGAATGAAACACTCTAGCCCGTGCCCTTACTGAGTCAGGTAACAAATGTCTCATTTCCTCCTCAAGCAACTGGATCATTGATTCGGGTGCCACAGATAACATGACATGTAATCCCAAAATATTCTCTAAATTCCGGTCACATAAAGTACCATCCACTGTTACCATAGCTGATGTATCTAGTTATGCCATTGAAGGATCTGGAATCATAAACCCCACTTCATCTATTACTTTGTCCTCTGTTCTAGGACCACCTAGTCCTGCCTTTAATCTGATCTCTGTGAGTAAACTTACCAAAGAACTACAATGTTTTGTCTCTTTATATTCTGATTATTGTCTTTTCTTATGACGAAACAGATTATTGGTAAAGGATATGTATCAGACGGTCTCTGCATTATTGATGAATGGGCGCCTCCATCAGTTGCTTGCTCCAGTATCGTCTCGTCATTTAAAGTACATTGTCGTTTGGGACATCCTTCTCTACCAGTTTTGAAGAAATTATGTCCTCAATTTTATAATGTACCTTCAATAGATTGTAAGTCTTGTCATTTTGCAAAACACCATAGAAGCTTGTTAAGTCCTAGGAATAATAAGCAGGCTGAGTTTGCTTTCGAGTTAGTTCATTCAGATATTTGGGGACCATGTCCTGCTGTGTCTAAAGTTGGGTTCAGATATTTTGTTACTTTTGTGGATGATTGTTTCCCGAATGACATGGATTTACTTTATGAAAAATCGTTCTGAAGTGTTCTCCCATTTCTCTAATTTTTGTGTTGACATTAAGACACAGTTCAATGCCTCTATCCATATATTGAGGAGTGATAATGCTAAAGAATTCATGTCAACATCATTTCAGAACTACATGAATCAATATGGTATTCTTCATCAATCTTTGTGTGTGGATACACCCTCATAGAATGGAGTAGCTGAGACAAAAAATAGACACTTGCTAGAGACTGCTTGTGCTTTGCTATTTCAAATGAAGGTACCTAAGCAATTTTGGGAGGATGCGGTATCCACAACTAGTTTTTTAATTAATCGCAATTCATCCACAGTGCTTAATGGGGATATTTCATATGGTGTTCTCTTTCCGAATAAACCATTATTTTCATTAGAGCCAAAGGTGTTTGGAAGTACTTGTTATGTTCGTGATGTGCGACCCTATGTTACTAAACTAGATCCAAAGGCTTTGAAGTGTCTTTTTGGGATATTCTCGCTTACAGAGTGGTTATCGGTGCTACTCTCCAACCCTTAACAGATACATGGTGTCGATAAATGTGGTGTTCTTTGAGAGCATTTCCTTTTTTTCTTCTCCGGACAGTTCTCCTACTCAGAGACAAGAAGAAGAAGAATGGCTCATTTATAATACCACTCAACCGAGCTCAGAACACCATAAGGATGTTTGTGGTAGTGTTGAGCAGTCAACTGAGAATGTGTCTTCTGATGTTCATACTGCTCCAACAAAGCCACCGATAATTCAAGTTTATTCTAGGCGACAAGCCACCAAGGATACATGTCCTGCACCAACTATATCGTCATTAGATCCTCCTCCGATCAATCCCTCTCCAACGGAAAATCTTGACATTCCCATTGCTTTTCGCAAAGGTAAGCGTCAGTGTCAATCAATATATTCCATTGCTAATTTTATCTCATATGACCACTTGTCTCCTGCATCTTGCTCTTTGATTGCTTCTCTAGCTTCCATTTTTGTACCCAAAACAGTTTAGGAAGCTTTGAGTCACCCTGGGTGGTATGATGCAATGCTCAAGGAGATACATGCTTTAGATGAAAATCACACTGGGAATTTGGTGGACTTAACAAAAGGAAATAAGGTAGTGGGATGTAAGTGGGTTTTTACGGTCAAAGTAAATCCTGATGGTTCTGTGGCGAGGCTTAAAGCTAGAGTAGTGGCTAAAGGATATGCTCATACTTATGGAGTGGATTATTCTGATACTTTTTCTCCGGTGGTCAAAGTCACTTCCATTCGCTTGTTTATTTCTCTAGCTGCTTCCAAGAATTGGTCGTTACATCAGTTGGATATCAAGAATGCATTTCTTCACGGGAATCTCCAAGAAGTATATATGGAGCAACCACCCAGTTTTGTTGCTCAGGAGGAGAATGGGAAAGTTTGTCACTTGAAGAAATCTTTGTATGGTTTGAAACAAAGTCCACATTCTTGGTTTGGGAAATTTAGTGAGGTAGTTCAGAAGTTTGGTCTTACAAAGAGCAAATATGATCATTCGGTCTTCTACAGACAATCAACAACTGGCATTATTCATATTGTTGTATATGTTGATGACATTGTCATCACCGAGAGTGATTATGCTGGAATATTCTCTCTCAAATCTTTCTTGCACTCGATATTTCACACGAAAAAATTAACACAACTGAAATACTTCATGGGAATAGATTTAAGTAGGAGTAAGAAGGGAATATTTTTATCTCAAAGAAAGTATATCCTTGACCTTCTTGAGGAAACTGGAAAGTCAGCAGCCAAGCCTTGTAATACTCCAATGGTTCCAATATGCAGCTCACAAAGATGATGGTGACCCCTTCGATGATCTAGAAAGGTACAGGAGATTAATTGGAAAACTAAACTATCTCACTGTAACTTGTTCGGATATTGCTTTTGCATTTAGTGTTTAATCAGTTCATGACCACGCCTAAGGTAAAACATTGGGCAGCTTTGGAGCAAATATTATGCTACTTGAGAGGCGCCCCTGGACTTGGCATAGTATATAGTAACAATGGACATACTCGCGTTGAGTGTTTTGCAGACGCCAATTAGGCTGGATCCAAGATTGATAGGTCTACTACTGCTATTATGTCTTTGTGGGTGGAAACTTGGTGTCATGGAGAAGTAAGAAACAAAATGTTGTATCTCGATCCAGTGCAGAATCCAAGTATAGAGCTATGGCACAATCCACATGTGAGATTATGTGGATACATCACCTCTTCAGTGAAGTTGGATTGAAGTATCCCACACCTGCGAAACTTTGGTGTGATAACCAAGCTGCTCTTCATATCACCTCAAATCCAGTGTATCATGAAAGAACTAAGCACATTGAGGTGGACTGTCATTTTATTCGTGAAAAGATTCAAGAAAACCTGATTTCCATGGGCTATGTGAAGACTGGAGAGCAACTAGCTGATTTGTTCACAAAGGCATTGAATGGAGCTCGAGTTACCTATTTGTGTAACAAGCTGGGCATGATTAATATATATGCTCCAGCTTGAGGGGGAGTGTTACAAAATCTTGTAAATATATTCTATTACCTTATATAGATAGGAGAGATATGTAGGATATTTTCTTACCTTTATTGATGCTTCTTTCTAGTGTATATATACATGAAATGTTGATATAATAAAGAATAAATTCAGTTCTATAAACTACAAGTATCAAAACCTTGAAGACCTAACCTGTGTAGCTTGAGTGCCTATTCAACTTCTACTAATTTAGGTATTGTACATCTCTATTTTCATGTGATGTGATTTGTCATCTAGACCCTTTTATATACACAAGCACTGCAGAACAATAATACCTATTACACTGCACTGCGGAACAATGATACCTATTACACTTACTTTCAGATCCTCCCATATCTGGTCTCTCACTCATCAAAGCAATTAGTTGTAGGATCAAACTCTTTCTTTCTCCAAACTCAATTTTGTAAAAGGCCTTGACAAATTAAATCAGTCTCACCACCACCCTATTGTTTCATCTCCTAGCCCCATTGAAAAGACTAATAAAAACAACCAACAAATAACTAGTTCTCAACACTAAATATGTTGAAATAAGCTATATGAATCCTCTGTAAATCCCACTCCGAGCTTATGGTCTCGTGGTATGAGCACAGCCTGTGATGTGTTGTTAGGCACATCCACAAGTTCAATCCTGTCACTGATAAAACTGTGGTATTTGAGTGGAAAGAGGTTGAAGAAGTGACCTATTGTCCACCGAATTTCAAACCCTTTACCACTGATTCTCGGAATTTTTCTATTATTAAGAAGATGAATTGATAGAACTCTGGGAGAACAACACCCTATAAGCTAGCTCTTGAGGTGCGAGAGCCCAAGGCTATATAAGCCCTACATTAGCTCCGCATTAAATCAATGTGAGATTTTAGTCTCATATCTTGTAATAGGATCATTACGAACCACCAGCTCCATATCTGTCATCCTAGATGGCTGTGCGTTAGACCATTTCTATCCCCGGGCCAACACTACAATACCAGCATCACCATTTAAGGTGTGGCGGGCACGAATGGATAGTGGGTGGGTCTGATAACAATGCTTCAACCCAACCACACCCCAAAAGCTAGCTATTGAGGTGGGAGAGACCAAGGCTTTATAAGCCCAACATCATGAATTCTCTGTAGCCATAACATTTCCAGTTATATGAAAATGACTCTTTTACAACTGACTAAAGGTTCGCTAGAATAGAGGATCTCTCCAGCTTCCATTTATCTATGTGAAATTAGGTCTTAGGCCTACTCACACCCCAAAAGCTAGTCAAAGGGAGGAGGAGTTCACTCATCTCATTAACCACCGATGTGGTACTTTTGTTATTCTTTAACAACTCACCTCACGCCCAGTGCTTAACATCTGGTGAGTGGACAATTTTGATTTTGCGGGGCCCTAACATCGGGTAAGAAGGGTCCTGCTCTGATACCATGTTAAATTAGGTATTAGGCCTAACTCACACCCAAAAAGCTAGCTCAAAGGGAGGAGGATTGTCCAAGCCTTATAAAAAGTCCACCTATCTCATTAACCACCAATGTGGGACTTTTGTCATTCTTTAACAATCTTTAATTGAACATATAAACCTCTAACTTAGACTAAAAATACCCATGGCAGACAAACAGCTTAGATTATAAGAACTAGTGAACACTCTCGTCGCAGCTTCAGTGATACACTCCAATTTAAAAGCACAACATAAGCTTCTTGGCATAAGCAAGCCTGCTTATCCAGTTATCGTATTATCAGCTAGAAGGCAACCAATATATGTTCGGTTGAAGAACACCAAAGGATTTAATGGCAGCAACTTCACATTGAATTATTCTTTTTCTTTTAGAGAGAAAGTGATGTACTTTTATTAAATATGTACCAACAAAGCAACTCTGCATTATCATTCGATGAATTGTTCAAAAACTAGGGAGGGAAATCGTTGATAGCATTTCCTCTAGATTAAATGCAAGTGGTGGGCAAGTGCATTTTTGCTCTCCTTTTGTGGCATTACCTGGGTGATTTTCCCCATTGCGGAAGGACTTCTTCGTTTGTTGGAGTTGTTGTTACTATTAGATAGAAAAAAAAGTATTTTCTACTTAAAATAGGAATAAGAATAGGATTCCTAATTGAAAAGGATTCTAATATAGTGTCTATAAATAGGGTCTCAATGTAACAATTTAGATATACAATTCAATAATATTTTCCCATATATTTCTCACATGGTAACAGAGCATTGGTGAGAACTTCAAGTCATCGACGTCAAATTTCGGTCACGACGGTGGGACTGATTTGCGCCATCTTTCGTTTTGAAGGTGTTGCGCAAAAGACAACACTGTCATGAGGATCGGGAAGCTCAGGCGACCAACCCCAACTAGACCCACTGGAAAATACCCCTCCACGTGCCCCCATGCGCCGATCGGAGGTGGAAATTTTTCGGCGAGATCTAGTCACGCATCGACGCGTGAGTGCTGCTCTGGTCACTTTTTCTCGAGCAATTTTTTTTTGTTGGGGGTCGCCTAGTATTTCTGACCACAATCCGGCTAGTTTTCTCTAGATGCGATCACTGGAATTAGGGGTCGCCTAGTATTTCTGACCACTGTGGGCAAACTCCAACAGCTTCTAATATTTTCAGACTAGTGTAGCACCTTTCAGCAATTTCTAGCATGTATACCAGTCTATGGAGAATAGACGAGGGAGAGAACGTTTTGGAAAACCTCAATCCATGTGTAGTCATTGTCATAAACCCGCACACACTTGTGATATATGTTATATTTTGCATGATCCACCACCCACTTATGATCCTGTTGTTCTAAAGGAATAGAGAGAGTTCATTTGTTCGTGCAAATAAACAAACATCTTCGCAAGTAGTTTCGATTGCACAACCTGATATTTTTGTTGCGGGTAATTCTTTTACTTGTGTGTCACATAACTCACATTCTAGCACTCTTAGATCATATTTATAGACTCGAGGGCTTCTGATCATATCTCTGGTAATAAATCACTTTTGTTGATATTGTAAATTCACAATCTCTTCCAAGTATTCCTTTAGCCAATAGGATTCAAACAAATCCAAAAGGGATTGGAAAATCCAAATCCGTATCGTCTGCCACCCTAGACTCTATTCTTTATGTCCCTAATTCTCCTTCTAATCTAGTATCGTTAGTCGTTTGAGAAAGCCCTACATTGTAACATAACTTTTTTTGATTATTTTTTTCATGCAGGATCGTTGTACGAGACAGATGATTGGAGCAGGACATAAATCACAAGGCCTTTACTATTTTACCTCTTCAAATTCCTTAACAACATGCTCCGTTATAGATTCCCCAGATCTAATTCACAAACGTTAAGAACATCCAAGTCTATCCAAACTGCAAAAGATGGTACTTAGTTTGTCTAGTTTATCCACATTAGATTGTAAGTCGTGTCAACTTGGAAACACACTCGTGCTATAATTTCACGTAGTACTGAGGGTCGTTCAGAGTCTATTTTTTCATTAATTCATTCTTATATTTTGGGGTCCTAGTAGAGTCAGTTCCACCTTAGGATGTCGTTATTTTGTTAGTTTCATTGATGATTATTCTAGATGCACTTGGGTTTTCTTAATGAAAGATCGTTCTGAGTTATTTTCTATATTCAAAGGTTTCTGTTGAAATAAAAAATCAGTTTGGTGTTTCTTTTCGTACTTTCTGTAGTGATAATGCCTTAGAATCCTTATCATCCCAGTTTCAGGTATTTATGTCTCACCACGAAATTATTCCCATACACTCCTCAACAAAGTGGTGTCGCAGAAAGAAAGAATAAGCATCTCATAGAGACGGCTCGCACTCTCCTCATTGAATTCCATGTTCCGTTGTGTTTTTAGGGCGATGCAATCGTTTCATCTTGTTATTTAATTAACAGAATGCCTTCTTCTTCTATTAAGAATCAGGTTCTACATTCCATATTGTTTCCTCAGTCACATCTCTATCTATACCCCCTCGTGTCTTTGGGAGCACATGCTTTGTTCATAATTTAGCCCCAGAGAAAGATAAATTAGCTCCTCGTGCCTTCAAATGTGTCTTTCTTGGTTACTCTAGAGTTCAAAAAGGGTATCGTTGTTATTCACATGATCTTCATCGATACCTTATTTCCGCTGATGTACATTTTTGGAGTCTCAACCTTATTATACACCTTCTGATCATCCTGATGTATCTATGGTCTTACCCATACCTCAAGTTTTACCTGTGCCAACCTTTGAAGAATCTACGGTTACTTCTACATCTCCAATTGTAGTGCCACCACTAAACTTATCATCGCCGTCAACGTCCATCCCTAGCCCCAAATGTTTCCTGTCATGCGCCAGACCCTGCTCCTACTGCGAACTTGCCTCCTCCTAGCCAACCACTTGCACTTCAAATAGGTATACGATCCACTCGAAATACTAACCCAAATTATACCTTCTTAAGTTATCATCGTCTATCATCACCCACTATGCCTTTGTGTTTGGATGGAGACATACTATGGTTGATGAGATGTCTGCTTTGCATAAAAGTGGTAGTTGGGAGCTTGTCTCCCTTCCTGCAGGTAAATCTACGGTTGGTTGTCGTAGGGTTTATGCAGTCAAAATTGGCCTAGACGGTCAGGTTGATCGACTTAAGGCTCGCCTTGTTGACAAAGGGTATACTCAGATATTTGGGCTAGACTACAGTGACACTTTCAATCCTGTGGCTAAGATAGCATATGTCCGCCTTTTTCTATCTATGGCTATCGTTCGTCATTGGCCTTTCATCAGTTGGACATTAAGAATGCTTTTCTACATGGTGATCATGAGGAAGAAGTCTATATGGAGCAACCACCTAGTTTTGTAGCTCAAGGGGAGTCTAGTAGTCTTGTATGTCGATTGCATAGGTCACTTTATAGTCTGAGCTTGGTTTGGGAAGTTCAGCATAGTAATTCAGCAATTTGGCATGACTCATAGTGGAGCTGATCACTCGGTGTTTTATCGGCATTCTGCACAAAGTCGATGTATCTATTTAGTTGTTAATGTTGATGATATTGTTATCACCGGTAAGATCAAGATGGTATCACTGATTTGAAGCAACATCTCTTTAAGCATTCCCAGACTAAAGATCTTGGCAGATTGAATCTTCTAGGTATTGTTATCACCTCACACTCTAGTTGTGGTTTGGAGCTTGTTCCTCTACCTCCAGGAAAGTCTATTATTAGTTCTCGTTTGGTATATGATGTGAAGGTTGGCCCCAGTTGACAGATTGATCACCTAAAGGCACAACTAGTCCCCAAGGGTTATACATGGTTTTTTATCTTGACAATGGTGATACCTTCTCCCTTATATGGTTATTGTTCATACCAGTTAGATATTAAAAACATTTTTCTTCATAGGGATCTCGAAGATGAGATATATATGGACCAACTAACAAGCACTTTGTGGATTGAAGCAATCTCCTCAAGCATGGTTCAAAAAATTTAGCATGGTTATTCAAGAATTTGGCATGATCGTTCATTTTGGGTTTTATCATCACTTTGGTCCAAGTTGTGCAAGTACTTGGTGCTATACACTAATGACATAGTCATCACAGGCAATGATGACGAGGGAATTACCAAGTTGAAACATCAGCTTTTTCAGCACTTTCAGACCAAGGATCTTGGTCCATTGAGGTAGTTTTGTTGAGGTTGCTTAGATCCAAATCAGGTTCGAAGAAGGAAGGAGAAAAAATACTATTGAATCGTAATTCTACATTTGTCACCGGAGGTTCCCAAGTCTGATGGCATTGTTGGTTTTCGCAAACACTGAAGGGAAGAAGATGGCTCAAAAACAGCAGTTGGTATTGCCAAGTCCCTAGCCAGTAACAAAACAAGGGATATATGCACCAGCTTGAGGAGTGTTACAATCCTTGTGAATATTCTAGAATAAATGTAAATATATGTAGTTTAATTTACTCGTATTGTAATTAGATATTGACTTCCTTTCCTTTTTAGGACATGTAAACAACCACAATGGCTTGAGGAAATAATCAAGTTGAGTTCTCTTATTTTTCTCTTCCACTTCACATCTATGAACTAAAAATGAGTTCAGCCTTGTCTATATTGTTTTCGCACAAGCCAAAAGTGAATAGTACATCAAGAATTTCCAATCCTAGGGCAAGCCAAGCTCAAGGGTTGGGATTCTTAATGAAGTTGCTCCAAAGGGTGGCTGTGTTTACAGTCATAATCAAAAATTACAAAGAGCATACTCGATTGTACTACAATAAATATACCAAGGAAAAGCTTGATGATGACAGAAAACCCTTTGTACCTTAAAAGCAGCAGCATAAGCAGCTTGCAAATTCGACATTCCCTCAAATGGCATGCGGTTTGTCAGTAATTCCCACAAGACAATACCAAAACTATAAACATCGACCTTGTTATTATAATGCTTCTTCTCCCCCAGACGCAATGTAACAGTGCTGTACAGCTGCAACAACAATTAATTCAGATAATTGGGAAACCGTGAAAATTTAGGATAAAACATAGAAAACGTATTGAAATTGATCCAAGTAAGAACATATTTAAATGAATAAGTACAAAGAGAGAAAGGACAAAAGATTTGAACTTGATAAAGGCACTAGTGCACCATCATATCATAAAATATATAGTTAACTCATGAAAGTTCATTGGAGAATTACAGTAGGAATATCACAAAATCAATAAACTTTTGAGGCCGCCAAATTACCAAATTAACCAAGAAGGATAGTAGTTTACAAGGGGATTTGGAAAATGATGACAACAACATAGAACAGCCTTAAAGATGATAAATTGGATAAGAATATCATCATGCCAAAGTACACAGTCCATTGTGACCTTTGAAAGTTAAAAAGGAAACAGTTCAAGGCTTGCTTCAGATCAAGACCATAAAATTGTGATTCAGAAATCAGAAGAACAGAAAAGATATTAGAAACTACACAGAATTTGTTTTAAAGTTTTCTTTGGATAACCGAAAAGTTCCTGAGGAACAATCACACGATTTCATAACTCGGTGAATAATGGACAATCCTCCTCACCCGTTCTGACTTAAATATCATGCTTTTGTATGTAGCAGGTTTCAGATCAGGCACTTTGCTCTTACCACAATCAAATCCCTGGGGGCATAGATTTCATTTTTAATACTACCTCCATCCGCTTTTAACCTTTTTTAGAGTCTAACAATAACTTTGACTGACATTTTACGATATATTTTAAAAGGAATCAGTATTCATAAATACAACCAAATTCATTAACTAATATTATATATCGAGCACAATCACATGGATTATCAACACTGACATCATCCTCAGCGATCCTAAATAGATTATATTCGATCGCCAAGCCCAGAACGATAGCCACAAAATGCCGAACAGCCAACATAAGCATATCCCCAATGTCGAATTGATCCAAACGATCGCCGTAGCGAATCTCGCCGAGTTCCACTTACCACCGACGGTCAAAAAGTGTAAAGCAGAGAAGCATTTATGGCGACACTAGCGGCGGCGGTGACAGCGCTCAGTTCACCAGAAAGGGTAACTTTTTTACCTCAGTAAAAGGTCATGTGCATCATTTTTGCTTTCCGATATGAGTTCTTGCCAATTTGGGTTCTCAAAGCAGATAGATTTTGGGGGAAGATGATGGGTGTTTTGTTGATTTGTTGGGCAAGTATGGACCTTTGAAGGTGGAGAAGTTCTTGAGCTTTTGCTATAGAAACAGGAGGTGAAGAAGATTTTGGGTCAAGTTAGGGGTTAAAATATATAATCGAGTAATTTTAATTAAAATCGGGTCAATTCGGGACTTTCCGTCAACATAGGGGTATAAATGTTGAAATTAATAACGGCAGGGGTAAAAATAACTTTAATTTAACGGTAAGGGCATATCAACCAATAAAACAAAGTTAAGGGGTATTTTTAACCCTTTTCGCTATATTTTTTTCATCATATTGATATGTGAAAATTGGAATTTTAGTACTTTTCCTGCAAATTTTAAGCATCTATTTTTTTTTTGGTTTAAAATATCAAATTATAATCTAATTTAACTTTAAAAATTAATCAAATTGACTTTCGAAAAGTGAAACATGTTAAAAGTGGATAGTGTATAAGTTGAGAAAACTCCTTTTGCATGCTACAATTTCTAGGGGTGGGTAAATAGGATGTAAATTTGGTTTTCAAATCATTACATTTTGTTATCACTACTTAGTCATCCAATAGGTTCTATTTAGTAGTAGTTATTTTTTTGTAATAGTGCAGTTTTTCATTCCAATTATGTTGTTAGGAAGCCATGTCCTAGTTTCTAGGGGTAGTTATCTTATAAGTGTTGTATTTAAATCTGTCTCTGTTTGTCTTGTATTAAATCTATGTTTGTTTGTCTCAGAAAGAGAAGTAGAAAATTAATTTTCGTTTTTGAGTACTTTAACTCGAGAGATTGCAGGTTCTCTCTTAATGAATCGCACCATAGGTCGTACAAAGAAAACTTCAGATTTTATCTTGCAGCGTTCCATAACTAGATCCAGAACACAGGATCATAACAATTTGGTATCAAAGACAGGAGTTATGAGACATTAAATTAAATATCAACTCATATAATTGGTGAACTTGTTCCAAGAAGAACGTGCAGCCAATTTGGCTAGACAGGAAGCAATAAATGCTCATTTGGATGCACTCACATAGGATTTCGAGAATTCTAAGGTCGATTTTGATTCATATGAAAATACAAGACTGGTTCGCTTTTGGAAGGGAAAAAATGAAGTGGCAGGAGGATCGGGATCAGAAGTAGGAGGAAGTTTCATCATTCCTCGACATACAAAGTTGGACTTCCCACGATTTGATAGCCAAGAGGACCCTTTGAGATGGTTGAACATATATGAACACTTCTTTCAACAACAACAAACTCTAGAGAAGAAAAGGTTGGACTTGCTTCTTTAACGCACAACTTTGATTTCTTCAACTAGAGATAGATATACGGATACCTCAACCATCGTGGACTGAATTCAAATTTCAATGTAACCTTCACTTTGGGCCACCAATCATAAGTTAGAAATTGGGAGAATTGGCTAAATTATGCCAAATCGGGTCTTTGACAAATTGCCCAGAAAAGTTTGAGCATTTAATTCACAAGCTAGTACACTCACTCAGTCGCAACAAATTAACTTTATAGATGTGGTCTTACTGCGCAATTGAGGTAAAGTTGCATAATCCTACAGATTTGGCTATAGCAATGAGTTTATCGCTGACTTTATGAACGCAAGGAACAACCCATTTGTTCGCAATCATTAGATGCTTGCAAATCCAATACAAAAGATTTCTCACCTCAACAACATGCCAGATTTGTGAAGAAACTAACCAGATCTGAAATGGAGAAAAGGCGACTTCAGGGAATTTGTTTCAACTGTGATGAACCATTCACCCGAGGTCATCAATGCAAGAAATTATACTGGATTGACTTATAGACGATGAGGAAGAGTTTGTTGGAGAGGGAAATACTAATTTCTGCACTTAGTGCTTGAGAACAAGTGCAATTTGAAGGAGAGTTATGTTATCACTCCTTAGTCATCCAATAGTCACAGGAGTAGTTTTTTCTAGTAGTAGTTATTTTCCTGTGATAGTGCATTTCTCATTCCTGTAATGTTAGGAAGTCATGTCCTAATTTCTAGGGGTAGTTATCGTATAAATGTTGTATTGAAACTATTTGAGACAGCAAAAAAGTAATTTCAGTTTTTGAGTAATTCAACTCAAGAGATTGCAGGTTTTCTCTTAACTAACCAACATTACACCATACGTCGTAGAAAAAAAACTTCAAATTTTATCTTGCAGAGTCCAATAACTAGATCTATAACCAAGGATCATAACACATTCAATGTATCATATTTCACCTTTAACTTGCAAAGAATTCTGATGGGTCACTAATTGAGCATATATTCCTATGCAGCAGGCAAATAATCCTATTCCACATCATAATTCCCAGCCTTTATGAATCTATCAGATGAGAAATTGCAACGTGTAGTCTTCTCAAGTTCCAATAGTGGAATTATAGTTACTGCCCTAACCATTTTATCAACCATGTAAATAATTTAATCTTTCATACAAAAAGATACTGATAAATGCATATGAGATAATAACAACCAACAACCTCTTTTTAAAAAAAAAAATCTGGTAACAATATAACAACCAACAAATTTCAAAGAGGGGTTGATTTACATGCCTAATGGAGAAAACTAAACGGTTCACTCGTGATATTATCGGGTTGATAAACACGTGCTTAAATAGATACAAACCTCAGGTGCCATCCACCGGTATGTCCCAGTTTCTGCTGTCATCATCTCTGTAAGGGTCTCTTCCCTTGCTAACCCAAAATCTGCCAGCTTCACAGACTTCTGATTGGCCGTGAGCAGCAAATTGTCTGCATGAATGACATTTCACATGTGCTCTTTCTTAGACATGACAAGATTACAAAAGAATGCACATTAATGAATTAAATAGGGAAGGTAAACAGCGGGTGATGCCAACTTAAGAATATACTCCAAGTTAGCAGCATGAATTGAACCACACATCAAGGGAAAATATCAACTAAATATGAGTTTGATATCCTCTGTTGGCTTTACTACATTTGAGATTCTTTTTACAAGAATTAAAAAAGTGAGATAGCAAGCGATGAAGTGATAGGTGGAGCCAGAAATGTATACCACAACGTCTGCACTAATAACCTCTTCCTTCAATGGTATTTAGATTACTGACCATAGAAGAGCCAACATAAATTATAAGATAACCCAGAAAAAAGAACTCTTCCAGCAGTAAAATATTGATGAATAAAAGAATATAGTCCAAAAAACATAATATTTGGCCTGCTTAACATTTCAATGAAAAACTACATTAACAAAAAGAAGAAATTCTTCTACAGTCGGCTAGCCAAGTGGTACCAGGTTTTAGATCTCTATGTATAATGCCATTGGCATGTAAACATTCCATGGCCCGAGCAATGTCAAGAGCATAATTTAAGGCGACGTGTAGGTCAAGCACGTTTGGTCGAATGCTGACTAAGTACTTCCGAAGAGACATTCCAGGAAGTAGCTCTGAAACTATAACCATCAAAGGATCCTTGCAAGCTCCAATAAACTGCAAACATGAACCATCATATGAATGGCCCAAAAAATGTAAAAGGTTTAGCACCAGTTACATAATAGGCAAAGGAACATGAACTAACTACAGAACGTAAATAATCGTGTATGTGAATATTACTAGCTAACACCTTATTGACTGCTAAACTTAACCAAAAAAAACTGTTCAAAGGAAGTTAAACACAACACTTTGAAAAGATAATCAGAATATTAATTTGGAGTTGAAGGAACTTGGAAGGAAAAGAAAAATGATACTTACTTTTACAAGATTCTCATGTTTTACTCTTGACATCATAACAACTTCCCGAACAAAACGGCCTTCAAGTGCAGATCTTTCTTCTGAGGTGTTACCACCATTAAGAACTTTTATTGCAACAATTCGATCACCATACCTGGAGAGACATGAAGCATTTTTCGATAGATGAAAAATGTACGTTAATCAGAGCAGATAACAAAAAACACAAATGTTTTTTATATCTTCAAGTAGTTAAAATGACAGATATTGTCAGTTTGACTGCTTCACAAGACAAAGGAAAATATCCACACTAGAAACATCACCAGAAGAAAATAATTACTCGCAGTTACAATGTAAGAATCAATGAATGTATCAATTTCCAATTGTAAGCCCTTTCCAAATGGCAAGCAAACTCTCATATTACACTTTCTTAATTATATAACAGTAGCCTAACTAGTAAACCAATGGAACAGTGTCACAATGGCCAATCACCTACAGCATGATCCAGTAGTTACAGGCTTACAACATCACAAGTTTGAAGTAGGAAATGAAATGTGGCAGAACACAGAGATAATCAGCTCTATACTGTTATTGCAACCTTCCGAATCTACAACGAGAAACTGCTATCTGAAATCATTAGCCTAGGTAACATTACAAGAACAGCGCTACCTACCTTCCTTCATAAACTTTTCCATGAGCTCCCTCACCAATTTTCGTTCCAATAAAGAGTTGTTTTGGATCCACCAACACTCTCTCATCAATAGATAAGTGTGTCGAGGGTACTATTGATCCATTCCGCGAAACACCTTCAACATATTTATGTACACTACCAACAGGATTTTCTTCCTCTTCTCTTTCTCTGCTCTTCTTACTGCAACTCATAGTTGCAAAATTCGAATCAAATTATCCCTGAATGCCTCATTCTCAACCCTCACACACTTTAAACCTACAAATTACTTGCAAACAACCACTTTTACCCCCAACACTGAAAAGTCAATACTATATTCTCATGCTACCAAATGGATATTTCATACTAGACTCCACTCCAACCCTCATATGCAAACAAAGCTTCTTCCTTTAATACTTGTTCAATACAACTTTCAAACAACTCAAACCAAATATTGACTCCAAAATTCACTTTGATTCAAAATTTCAACCAACTCTCATCGATCTGAAATTGCAAAAGAAACTCAAGAATCGCCTAAAACCACAACCCCTTTTCTTGATAAAGAAAAAAAGACACAATTTTTAAACAACCCAAGAACTAGCAGTCTTTAAATAGCATAAAGATTAAACCCCAAAAAAATAAAAAACAAGAATCTTCAAAGAAAGCAACAACAGAGAAACCTATAGTGGTAACTAAATACTATAAAATTTTCATGCATAGTTGAGGACCTAACAAGCAACTTTGAAGACCCCTATAAAGCTTTGAACTTTACTCTTATTTTTTGTTTAATTATATTTTGGTTTGTTTTTTGGTCCCTTTTTGGGGGGATGGGGGTGGGGGTAGTGGGTTATCTTTGTTCTGTACTACAAACTCTTATCTAAAAATAAAAATACAATCAAAATGACGTTCTTGTGAAGAGTGTATTTTTCTGGTAATGTAATCAGTGTTGAGTGTGGGGGTGGGGTGTTGGGGGTGGGGTGTGGAAGGGGTATATAAGAAAGAAAAGTAGGGGAATAAAATAAATATATGACTATGAATATTAAAAAGAAAGCACGTTTAAAGTGTTACCAAATGAGAATTAGACACGTGGAGAGCACTGAGGATTTTATTTCGAATATTATTGGCATGAGATATTAAAGGATTTGGATATTGTTGGTTGAGGTGAGAATGCTTCGAATGCAGCCAAGACACATTTCTTTCTCTTTGACTAATTAATTGGCTTTTGTGATGTGCGAAAATTCTATTCCTTTGATTTGACATCAAAGTAACTTTAAGTTTTGTTATGAAGAAACATTTTCTCTAATTCCAACTATATTGTAAAACTTTATATTAACTCAAAGAATCTTAGTAAAAATTATGAATTTATAGCATTTGAACACAAAACTATATCTACATTCGATACAACAAGTTGAGAACTCATTTAGGTGTCAGATTAAACAAGTGCATGTTGTTAAACATGCATTTGATCGACTCCCCTTCCATTTTCATACACAAAATGTACATTTTTCCACTTGAATTATTTTAGATTTGAAAATTCCTAGAAAAATTCCATCAATTTCCTTCGGTTTCCAATTCATTCTCATCTTTGTTTGTCCATTCTCACTAGTTTATGTTATAATTTATTCGTTGTCACAGATGAAGATTTGACTTGATTTTTATGAAGTTAATTGCAAATGTTATTGGAGTGTGTATGACTCAAGATGTGTTGTTTTGCCCTTTAGATAGTGTATGTGATTGTAAATTCAAGTTGTAAAATTCTCAATAAAGAGGATTTTTTTGTTTTTTTCTTCCTTTGTGTGTATATGTTTTTTTTGTTTTCTTTTTTTTTTTTTTTTTTTTTTTTTGGGGGGGGGGAGGGGGGGGGGGGTCTTCCAGTTTTTATTGGCATATTTTAGGGTTTTCTTCGAGAGAATCTTATAAATGACTATATTATAACGAGTCCGGAGTCTAAAGGTATAAAATATTAATAAAAATTTCAAAACTGTATATAAAATTTTATATAAATCAAAACGGCAAAATCGCTGGAACAACAACGATTTCTTCCATCGGAAAAAGCAAAATTGTTGTTACTACAGTGATTTTGCAAAATGTTATTTTTAAAAACAAATTCAAATCGCTACCTAGGCAGCGATTTTCTTTAAAAAAAAAAATTTAAAGGGCAATTTCTTTTTAAAAAAAAAAATCTAGGCAGCGATTTTTCATTTCAAAAAAAATGGAACATTGTAGGCAAAAACAAATTTTATTTGATTTTAATTATTTTTTTGAAATTCAAATATATAGCTTATAAGAAAAATATGAATGTTTTAAAAAAAATTAAGATAAGTAAGATAACAAAATATTTTCTTTCTAAAACAGAATTCTATGAATTTTAAATTTAAATTATGTTTGAGTTCAAATAGAATTCTAACTTTTTAACATCTTTAATTTATATTTCCATGGCAATAAGTAATTTCATTATTTTTCATTCACCTATCATTAGTTTCATATTATATTTTTGAAATCGCTTGCCTAGAAACGTTTTTTGATTTGTAATTAAAAAAAAACACATTTTGCAAAATCGATGCAGTAGCAGCGATTTTACTTTTTATGGTGGAGGAAATCGCTGTTGTTCTAGCGATTTTACCGTTTTGGTTGATATAAAATGTTATATACTGTTTTGAAATTTTTGTTAATATTTTATACCCTTTAAGCTCCGGACTCATATTATAACCCACTTTGACCATTGGGGTGCATTTATCGAGGATGGGATCCCATCGTCCGTTGGAGAAAAGGGATTTGTAGCAGTTTTTTCATATTGATAAGGATTATTTCTATATGATTGAGCTACTTCATTATAGTAAGAAACTGCGGTATCTAACTCTGGGAGGTTTTATTATAGAAATTCAAAAGTTAAGGAATTACCTCTAGCAATAAGTCGAACTCAAAATTTTCCAATCGACTATGAATTTCACATAAGTTTATTTGAGGGTCAATTTCAAACGACCATATCTACTAGTATATGAAGAATTAGGTAACCCTTAGCCTATCAAATTAGATATATTTGAGTCTAGTTTCCAACGCATCCGACCGCACATCAATCTGATTTATGAGTAAAAGATTATGATCATTTAACTAAAGAGTGGCAAAGCAGCTACACATTTAGGCAGACCTGGGTCGCGTAGCTTGCATGGCCACTTCTAGAATGCATCCAAAAACATCCCCAGACCTACGTGGTTCATGTGGGGGGGCTACGTGGTTCATGTATGCCACCCACGCAGTTGTAGCTGAAGTTATAAAACACTATTTTAGAGTTCAATTTTTCACTTTTCTCTCTTTGGTCGACCCCAAAAAGCTCTCTTGTACCCTACTAAATCTAGGTAAGTATTTTTCATGCTCTTACAACATAAATTCATCCATTTGTACAAGATTCCAACATCAAATCCTCTTCTTGTATGTAGTGAAACAAAGAACTCAATTTCTAGGTTCAAGACTTGATATTTGAGCAAGTCCTTCAAAAGTTCTTCCTTACAAATCAAGATAAACCTACTCTCACGATTTCGAAATGGTTCTACCATATAATTATGTATTCTAATCAAGATTCTACCATAAAAAACATAGGGTTTTCAAGAAATAAAGCCAAGAGTATCAAGAAAGAGTTTCTTGATCATTCTTCATTAAGTTAAGGTTCTTCTTCGAGATTTCTAGAGAATTTAAAGTATGAAAATTTGAGAAAGCATAGACATATTTTTAAAACAAAGGATGTTCATCTTTAAAGAAAGCGTAGCCAGTTTTGAGAAAGTAGAATCTTGTATTTTCACAAAACTATAGTCATGTTTTAACGTAAAGTACAATTCAGTTTTAAAGAAGCACTACTGATCATATACTTAAAGTATGTGTAACACCTTGGATTTACAAAAGAAGGAAATGAAAATTTTTGGACTACAATCTGGTTGTACGAGTCCCATCTACGGATTGTAGAAGCTTCTACAGGCCGTACATGGCAAACGTAGGAAGGGGAAAATAATTTTTATAAGAATCAAGTCCCAATATTCTTTTTATAGTTCACCAAGACGGTCTGTCATTCTATGTACGAGTCGTAGATAGGTCTCGTAAGTGAGTCCACACTTGGTAAAATTTTGAGGGTCATAGTTGGTATCTACGGAACGTACGAAGACCTGCGAACCATAGAACTGTTCCCTCAAAAGATAGGTGAATCATGATCCTAGTATTTTCTAAAGTTGAAAAAAACAGTTGACCAGCACAGATCGTATAAAGTCCTACGGTTTGTAGGTCGGAACCGTAGGTCTAGTTCGACAGTTTTATGTCGACTTTTGGATCTTTCCCCTAATTATTTTAAATCAAAACTATTTCGCCCTATACAATGTTTTTAAGCCCCAAATTACCCATTGCAAATCATTTAATTAAATCCCTTAAACCTAACCAAACTCATCCTCCCTAAACCCTCTCAAGACTAAGGAGGAAGAAGAAGAGATGTGATTCGTCCAAATCTTCAATCCACCGTTATTTTTGTGCTTAAAGGATCAAGGTATATGACTGTTCACTCATGGAGTCATTCCCTCCTTGGGGTCCTCAAAGTTTACAAATTCTAAAGTTGTAATTCAATTGTTTAAGTTAGGGTTTCATTTCAATTTTTAAGGGTATCATTCAATTGTGATTAATTGTTTTGAATTAAGTCGATTCAATGTTAATACATTATATTTAGTTGATATTATGTTGACTGATGACTAAATTATGATTTTCAACTATGAACTCATGATGAATTTATGAACCTATGAATTATATATTTATGAAGATGTACATGTTTTTATGAAGTTATTATAAATTATTTGAGGATCCTTCGAAAGAAAAGTATCAATGTTATTGTGAAAGATTTTCTAACATGTTATTATGATCATGATTGAGAAAGATTTTTCTCACATATGGACCCACACTGATGAAAGATTTTCTCATCTATGTTGGATTATGTTTAAGTAGGTTTTTTATCTTTTGATCTTGAAAGATGTGGATTGGCATTTATCATTGTCATTCCTATGCTAAATTGATATTTGACTTTAATATATTCCGTTGGAATCTAGACTTAGCACCGGGAGAGCTTTAAGGTAGCAACTCAAATAGGATAGTCTCTAGTAGCAAACTCTAGTCTAAAACTAAATGCCCTCATAGAATTGTATTAAATGACCTAACTGGTGGATCCTATTTAGCACAAGATGATATGTACGGATTCTACCTAGGCAAGTAGATTCCCCTTCTTTTGGTATGAGGGATATACCATATTAAGGGATATAGCTCTCATGGTCTAATTATCGGTTAAAACTAATATCCCACAAAATGATTATGTTTTCTTCAAAGCTTTTCTTATGTCCTTTATTTCAGTTGCCTTGACTATATCCTATGATTTTCATGTTTTACTTCTTTATATTTAAAATCTTCAATTGATCATGTCTACATGTTTTAAATCATTCATGTTATCATGTCCATGTTTATTCATATTTGTCCATATTTAGTATATTTCCCGTACTAATGCATACTTGTGCCTACATTATCTCAAGAATGTAGGATTCGACGTTCCTACCTCACACACTCGTGTCAAGACATCTATTGGGTGCTTTAAGTGAGTGGTGAGTCCTCATATTCTGAGGACTGAAACACTTTATAACTTTATGTTATTGTTTGTTTTTAGACTTTTTTGTATGTAAGCATGAGTTTTACGTCCTAATCACTTTTCTTATGATATTCAAAAGTAAATCAAAATCAACAATCAAAATTAAAAAAAATATATTAATTTATCGATGATGAGTTATTCGTTTAGTGGTTTTCATCACGATTTTGCACTTTTTATACCAAGTTATAGGTTTTTAAAGATTTGAGATTTTTCTTAATGGTTTGAATTTTTTCTTAATAGTTTATTTTATAACCTGATAATAAACTAATAAACTATATCTATACAATTTGGTATATAAAGTTCTTGACTTAGGGTTTAGTTTCATACTTTTATTTCTCACAATCTCAAACTCTCGATTATTCTACAAGGTGTCAACATTATCTTTTGTAGAAAATGCAATTTGTGAACTCATTGATGTATCCCAAACAACACTCTTTTCATGGGATTAAAGTAGTCGATGCAAGATACACTAACCAAACTAAGTTGAGTTTGAATCCCACAGAGAGCATATGTAACACCCCAAAAATTTCTAAGTTAAAAACCTAACAATATTTTGTATGTTTATAGGATCATACCATATAATTCCTACTGGTTCATGTGTGTTAAAGTTCATTACCAAGTATAGAAAGTGTAACAAAAGTGGTTTAAGGTCATTGTGGGGTCTTTAGCATTAAGTCTAGTTCAGAGTCCTACTGACTAAGTTTTTTCTATGAGATTATGCAAGAGTCAATTTCAAATGACCCTAGAAAAATATAAAATTAAGAGGAGAAAAGACATGAAGACACCATCAAAGTTGTCCAGTCTTTGTATAAAGACATTTTAACTTTCCAAGTGTCCTATCACCCTAGAACTATTTATATCTTTGTAATGGGTCATTTTGACTCATTCCTTAGTCTATGTAATAGTGCAGTGTTGCTCCTCGCGATGACAAATTCACCCGACCCGACATATTCTTTGAAGGAAAAGTCATCTTCTCCTTTGGGGTGGGGAGGACATTGTGGTGTTCGGAGTGGAGGAGGAAGTAAATTAAACGTAAAATTTCAGAATTGTGGGCGGAGGAAAGGAGGAGGAGAGTGTCGATTGGAGGGGGTTTGTCCGGAAACATGGCAGGCTTGGAGTCTCATCCTGAATTCAACTTTGGACTACTGAATTTTTTTTACATAGTAGCTTTTGCGTTTCGGATCTAATCAATTTGTATTCTTTTTTTTTTTTCAAATGAATCTATTACTCTTTCACTAATAGATCATCATATAACAATTTAAGTAAATAACACTAAAATTCTGACAATTACTGGACCCCAAACAGTTCAGATCTATAACGTTACTCAAACGTCTATTCCGTTTTCCATCAACTTCTCGCCGGAGAGACGACACCGGAAGAAGCGAAGTCGAGAATCTCCAGCCGACCGTATTTGTAGAAGCCCCCATTAAATGAATTGGCGTAGTTTGGATGAATCGATCTTAAAGCGTATTTCATCTGCAGATTCTTGATCTTTATTAATGCTTCTACTACTCACAATACTTGCTGCTACGACTTTAGGCTGTGATCCTTGCTGCTGCCTTTTGCATTTCATTATTTTGAGAAAAACTAACAAAATCTCATGTGTTTTTGCTGATTGATTCATACTCAATTTTGTATTCAATTAATGGTGATTAATGGATGAGGTTACAATTGTGGAACAGGAATGGAGAATCAATGGAAAGTCTACTTTTCTTCCATCCAAGGAACTAAGGGGACAATCCTAATTGCAAATAGAGTGAGTGATTTTAATATCAAATGGTCATTCAACTATTCTATTTTAATGATTCAAGGACGAGTAAGATGATGACGTCGTCAAATCAACATTGATTTTGCTAATGGAAAAATGAAAAAATTAGGGCTACCAACTACTATTTTGGGATCAAATGTGGAGAAGATGACATAAATTAATCAAATAATTAATAGTTAAAGAAACAATGGACACGTTGGCAAGTTTTACAACTGGTTCATGACAGTGAAAAACACTGCATGATGCGCCTTATGTGCCCTGACAAAACCTACAGAGGGAATGGGTTCAAAATGAGTCCATTACAAAGAAAAGGGGGGGGGAAAATTAATAGTTTGTGGGGGTGATAGGACACTTTAAAGTTTAAGGGTCTTTATGCAAATACGAAACAACTTTGATGGTGTCTGTATATCTTTTCTCAATTAAGAGATCATAGGGGGGTTTTGGGACTCAATGGGTGAAAGGTTACTCATTAATGAAATCTCACATACCTGGATTGAAAATTCTAACTGAAATCCTTGAACAAAGATTTTGAAGATGAATAATCCTAGTTCTTCCATGAGATGAACCTTAAGAGCACTATCTTATAATTCTAAGTGTTAGGTGTGAATAGAGAGGGTTGAGTCGATTGAATTTTCCTTAATCTCACATTGGAAAGGTCAAACGACATAGTATAAGGATTAACATAGGGGAGACCAAAATGACCTTAAAAGAAAGTAGCAATGACAAGTTCCACTGGTCAATATACAACACATGGACGCATCTACAAACTGTATATCCCATATGTAAAGTTTAGGTTAAATGTTTTTAGTTTCTAAAGTTCATCCATGAGCCCTTTTTATGGTTGGTGGTTCCATCTACGGACCATAAGCCTTGTTCGTTGAAGTTGGAAATTTTTTTGGGTTTCAGAACTTTGATCTACTATCTGTCTAGGACCCATAAATGAGTTTATGATCTGTGCACCAAACTTATATATCTCAAGCTAAAATCTCTACTTCTGAAGTTTGTCTATGAATCTCATCTACGAACTATGGTTCCATCTACGGTCCATAGATGTTGATTGTAAATCATAAAATTTTATGTAGACTTGAATTTCTTAGTTTCTCAAGATCCTATTTGGAATGAAAATTTTTAGGGTATTACACAGTTGCAACATCTTTGAACGTGGAAATAATATCTCAAAGCATGCATCATTTAACTCTCTCTAATTGGTGATAGAGTCAAGTACCAAATCATTCAGTCACAATATTACTTCAAAAAAAAAAACTAAAAAGGAAAGAGACTCAAATGAATGGAATTCTAGCTTAACTCTGTATATAAAAAGACATGAAAATACCCACAAAGTTCATCAAGTGCATATTAGGATCATCACCAACCACTCCTCTAAATAAAACCTTCAAGTTAAAAAGTTGGATCATGGTTCTTGTAATATTGAACTTTGTTCATGGAGCAACCGGTAGAAAACAATAGCCTTAATGCCATTAGATCCATCCAAGTCATCCTCATTTTCATCATCAATATAAAAAACAGTAGCATGTCTTTATTATCCTTTAAATCTTTGTGGTGGACAATGATTCATAAGAGCAACATCATCAACATTATCAGCCTCATTGTTAGTGCATTATGAATGCTCACTCTGGCCTAAACCTTATTAAGTTGTTCTACCCTAATTGGCTCGTGATCTTGTTTCATGCACAGCTCCCCGCACACATTTATCAATTTTGAAGTTATAAGGTATCAATGGTTCATCCTTATTATGGATACTTACATGCACTAATTTTTACCCTTAAAATATAGAAACAACAAACAAAAAGAAAAATTAGGAAATAAGGACTAAGGAGCCGTTTGGTTATGGTATAAAACTTGCTCTTACATGATAATAAATGTACTAAGTTTATACATGTTTGGTAGAAATTTTTGGTTAGGTAGAAAAGTCACATAACTTATACCATGTTTTTTTTTTTTTTGATGCTTGTTGTAGTTCTACATAAGTAATACCAACATAATTATGAAGGATCTACGTATAAAGTTCATTCAGGGTAGAGGTGACATAAGTTATGTGGATATTAATTATAACTATATTAAGTGATAAATTACATATTACCTATTTACATTATTTTAGTGTTTTAATTGGAAATTTATTATTTTCCTATATTATAAGTTGTTGTTTTTTTTTTATATATATTTAGACCCATTTTATTCTTTTAATTTTTTAATTGAAAACTTTATTGTTTCCTATCACATGTGTTATTTTTATTCTTATTTTATATAGATTATTTTAATTCTTATATTACTTCCATTTTGATTCAATTTATGAAAAATATAAATTTTTTTTATATAGAAATTGTGTGTATATTTTTTACCGGTACTATGCTAATCAAATAGATTATATATACTATTAATATGTTTCACATTTTATTAGTATGTATTATTATTTTGTAAATAATATATATTAATAATTTACAACAAGTTTAATATTCAATACTTAATAATTCATGTATTGTAATCTCTAAACCCTACATAACTAATACCTGTATAACTAAATCATGTGTAGCTAATACCTCCATAACTAATACTTGCATAACTAAACCCTGCATAACTAATATCCGCATAACTAAACTCTGCATAACTAATACCTTTATAACTAAACCCTGCATAACCTAACCGTAACCAAACAGCCCTTAAAACTCAAACATCCACAATTGATTTATTCCTAAACAATATTCTCCAACAATGACGTCAAAATTTAATTCGTCCAAATTACATATCACAATGAAGTATAAAGTGATGTTTCTTAAATAGAGAATCCAATAAGATTGGAGTATATCCCATAGGAAATATGTTTAGAGGCCAGGTCAATGCAGTTATTTAATCTTTCAGCAAAAAAATATTGAAGGCAATTTGTAATAACAAACATTTGTTTATCAAATATTGAAGGCGATTTGTAATAACAAACATTTGTTTATCAAATATTTATCTAAATTAAATAAGATAATAGTCTAGGGTTGTATTTCCATGATTTAATAACTTTGTAGTATATTGTATCAATAATCTATTCTGGGGCTTAGCATAAAATATTATTAAGTTTGAAACACAATTTCATTCAGCCATATTTAGATGAATGTCATTGTAAATAACTTTTGGTCTTTAAGTGTATGAATTGTAACATTTACTTCTATTTTAGATTGACTTTATAATTTGTAGCTCAAGTTATTAGACTGTGGTTGGTTGTATGGCTCTTATAGTGACTCAATACATCTGATGCATTGAGAGTATGGCTCTTACAGTTACTCATTTGTCTAAGCTTCGACTTGGGTTCAGAGAAGTCTTTCATTCCTTTGAGTTTGACTCATACAATCTAATCACGGTTTGAACATATCAGTGTCCAAAGAATATTTAGCTAGTGTTCAACCTATTCACTTATTTTACATCTAGGATATGTTTTCCGGTACAAACACATATCATATCTACATAAGCATACTTAAGAACACACAAAGTTTCTATATTTTAAGCGTCAAAAGTGTCGTAAAACCCCAGAAATCACAATCACTATCATTTATTCTCTATTATAATAATTCATAACCTTAATTATAATACGTTGAATTGTATCCATGATAATATTCACTTAAACTTCATATTTGCCGAAATACAATTTTTCCCTAAATAATTATTTAGATTGGTTGGAAATTCTAATATCCTTTAATATGTATTTAGACTATATGTATCTTTAAAAGTCTCCATTAGACTTATTATACATAAAAGTTTCTCATATTTAAGTAAGTCAATCTCTTAAGCGCCTGCTAAGAATTGACTAGCCCAATATTTCATAAAAGAGATCATTGATGAGTTGGTTTAGAGGTTGCTAACCCCCAACATAGTTGTTTGATGGGTTGGGTACTGCTCTTATTCATTTTCTCATCCTCTATCAATTTTATTTATATTCAAACCATCTTGCTAATTGTATCCTGTAATAGTTTTCTCCTATGTATTTGATCTTTTTGTTATAGCTATCATCTTGATCCGCATCTTCAGTTAGTGTTGGGATAAATTTATTATTATGTGTGCATAATGTTATGTTCTTGTTCGTCCTCTTCAATTTTCTTCTATGTTGATTCATCTTCTTTCCATTCTTCCCTTCATTCCCTTTTATTGATATGACCCAAGATTACCCCCTAAACATGACATGGTACTTAGAATCTCGAAAAACTTTAAGTGAGTCATATGGCGTAGCATAAAACTAAGATAAAAACATAACTGAAACTAGATGAAAGGATAACATAGTCATAAATGGTAAACTCAACATATCATAAAGAATCTAAATACAAGACCATAATGTGGAAATACTATGTTTCGACAACAAGCCTCTAATACATAATAGATACTAAGACAAACCTATATCACTTGAACAACTGTAATACTAAAGTAAATAAAGTCTAAAATGACATAAAAGAACATATTCGGCATGCCGTCAGACCATTAAGAATCATCAAATTTGGGTGAAGAAGATTAGATTCAATACTATCCGCGACCTAAGGAATATGTGTCACCACAAGAAATATATGTGGTCAGTACATATTCGTCCTCATTTGGTGGTGGTACTATCCATTTTTGGGAAATAGTGACTTGTTTTTTACTAGAAAGGGTTAGCGC
Organism: Solanum habrochaites; assembly: GCA_027704765.1. Taxonomy (NCBI): domain Eukaryota; kingdom Viridiplantae; phylum Streptophyta; class Magnoliopsida; order Solanales; family Solanaceae; genus Solanum; species Solanum habrochaites. Next base: position 13,663,752 of record JAKWJA010002497.1, read on the forward strand.
TGAAGCTAAGGCAGCTAACACATCAGCTTTCTTATTTTATGTTATAGGCACATGTTGGAGGATTAAATCTCCAAGCCATTCTATCAAATTTTAAGCATAAGCATAGTGCAATTCAGGATTTTCCACCTCATAACTTTCCAAGAGTTGCTTGATCACCAACTGAGAGTCACAAAAACCTGTAAGTGTAATTATTTCATGTCAATGGTCATTTCAAGTCCAAGTACCAATGCTTGGTGTTCAACAATATTATTGGAGCAGCTGATGAGCTTGATATTTATACTCATTAAGGTCTTGTTTATATATATTTAATATCCTAAAATGCTTATTTTGTGTCACAACTGATGTTAAGTCCTGGATTTTCAGGAATATTGTCATGCCCCGAACTATCCCTGAGACATGAACACGGGACCTAGGACCACAAGTTAACCCTGTTGTCATGATCATGAGCATTATAAAGATAATAAGTTGGTGCAGAAGCTAAATCATAATTAGAATGAAAAGATGGGGAATACCCATATACTATAGCTGACATATGTGAAAACTAATGAGTTTAATATAGAGAAGATATTAACTCAATACTAAGTTGAAACTAACTATGGCTTAAATAAACCTCTAACTAACTAGAAATGCTAGGAAAGACTCCAGCTAAGTCTAGCAAAACTAAAACTAAAGGACTAAAAAAATTGAAAAGAAACTCATGGCTATTATCCTCGGTGAATGAGGACTCACCACTGATTCTGCTGAATTGGAGATCGAGAATCGATCTAAGCATGAATTGAATATTGAGAACCTAAACCTACATCATGAGAAGTTGTATCTCATGTATGCGTCAGTACTTGAAAGGTACTGAGCATGTATAATACATAACTGAACAAACACAAAAACAAGTATAATATTCTGAACATGATGTACTAAGACTGAATACTAACTGAACTGTAAAGATTGTCAATGAAATAGAGCTTGACTGAACTATGGGAGCTACTAATTACCGATAATAAAATCACATGAGCTAAATGTGGAGTCCGATGTATACGACCCATCGAGAGGACCCAATATACCCTGCCAGAGGTATAAAGGCATGCTGGCATGATCACTAAACTGATGTCCACAGAGGGGACTTACAACCTCCTTGGCTAGTAATTCTGGGACAATTTGGGTACGCTGAACCCTAGTACAACTCAGTATTATGCTACTCCCAATGAATTAAGTGTTTAACTGATTATGACTGAGTTTTTGTAAATGCTAGATATTTCAAATTGAACATGCAAACTGAGAATGTAACAATTAATATAATAATGATGCATTAATAACTGAGCCATGTATAATTGAATGAGTGATATCTCTGACCTAAATGTGTAATTCAAAAACTAAAGAAATACATAGCTAGGGTTCTAAAATTCATGTGAGAAATGATGTAATAACATGATAATCTAATTTGGAACATATAACTAATTAGTTCATGATAATATGCGGAAACTCTAGAAACCCTAGGTCTATTCATAATAAGGGAATCAAGAAACTGACTGAATTCTAGGGACCCAATGGGTGAAAAAACACACTAGTGAAATCCCACATACCTGGTGACGAATTCCATAGGGAAATCTTTCGATTTTGGAGCTGGAATTGATGGAAACTTGTCGCATTCTTAAACTAGGGTTCTTGACCTTTTTCTCCTCTATTGCTTCTAATTTTCTAAGTTTTGATTATGATTTTGACTTAGGTCAGTTCTAGTTATATTTATAGGATTAAACTAACTAAAACCTCATGATTTAGGGTCTAAACATTGTTGACACCCAATTTTGACCCGCGTCGGTATAAGTTAATTTTCGAGCTTCCTAAATTTTTCAAATAATTTAAATTAATTATGTTTATAAATTGCGGAAAAATAAAAAAGAAGAAGCTAAAATAAATATATATATATATTATATATATAGAGATTAGATATTATAGATATATATTATATATATATATATATATATATATATATAGTATAGAATACGCGGTTTGATGACTAATCATCATAACTTTAGATGGTATATATATATTACAAAATTATGTATATAGTTCATATATCTTGGAATTATTCAAAAACCATCTAAATATACATTTAAATGTCTTATTAAACTAGTTTAATTTAAATTATATTATACGTTTGAATCACTTTTTACGATTTTAATAATTATTTTATTAAATAAAAAAGGGGCACGTTAATTGATTAATGCAAAACTCCTTATTTTAATTGGTCATTTGTCATCCCCATTTTAACTAATTCTATCCAGCCCATTCTCCTTGCCAACCCAAAACCTTAAATCTTCAACCCAACCCAATTAAACCCCCAAGCCAACTCCCCGTGAATTAAAAAAAAACTTTTTTTTAACCCGACCCCAACACATAACCCACAAGGCCCAAATGATCTCCATCCGACCCAACATGAAATCGACCCCAGGCCCAATCCCTTGAACACAGAAAATCCCCCCCCCCACGCGAACTCTCTCCCCCAGACGCGAGAAATTCCCAGCTCTCCTTCACGCGCAAGGACAATCCAGAATCTCTCCCCAGAAATCCGCGTCTCCCTCACGTTCTCTCCCTCCCTCCCCTCGTCTCTCTCATCGCGCGTGATGGAGGATTTAACAACGGACATCTGCTGTCTTTTGTCGTTTCTCTCGCAACGTCTCTCTTACTCGTATGACTTCGCAGTGCTAGGCGACGTGAGTCGTCCTTGTTCGTCCTTGGTAGCACGAGATTGAGCCACGTCGTGTGCCAAGGACGAAAGGCTCATCTCGACCCTCCACTTCCCCTTCTCGGTGCGATTCTTCAGCTTTTGGAGAAAGATTTCGAATTTCAAAATTCGAAATGGGCCTGAAACCCCGCCCTCGAATCGAAACCCTAAATTCCCCTTCTATATAAACTTCACCCCTCTTCAAAACGGGGTTAGAGATTTTTGGGAGGGAAAATTCTTTTGACATCTGCTTGTTCTGTTTCGGAAGCTTTGGGGTTCAAATCTTATCACAAGATTTCCTACTATTTGTCTTTCATTCAGTTGTTTGAGAGGAGTTTCAATCTGTGTAAAAAGGATTCTCCAAAACGCGATAGGCCTAGAGATAAACAGAGGAAGCTGATAAGAAATCGAGAGATAATTGCTGTTGCGTGTGAGTGCACTCAGCTGCGATTTATTACGCGAAACGCCTTACGTTGTGTTTTGCTGATTTTCGGTGTGGAAGCTCACCCTTTTCTAGCTCGTTTTCGTCTCAGTGGCGCTGCTCGCCAACAGGTAAACACCTCCTTCGCATAGCCTTCTTCTTTCCTTGGCTTCGATATGACGGATTGAGGGTTGGGAACCTTTTCGTGTGCCTACTGATCCTGTCATCGCTGTTGGGTTTGATATTGCTAGATGTGTTTCGCTGAGTTTGCTTATTTCGTGTTGTTTCTTGCCCCTTCTAAGTTTGTCATGTCACAGACATAATCATCTTGTTGTGTCGACCTTGCTTTGTTTCTGTTTTGAAGATCCGTACCTTGATATATGTGGTATTACATTCTTTGTCCCCCCTAAAGTTAGCCGAACGAAACAAGGAATTTCGTATCGAGTTCGTTTGATAGCTCTGGTTGCGTGGTTTTCCAGATATTAGTCAACCTGCCTTGATGATTCGTTTTGAATTTGGTTTCCGTTGAGTTTTGTTTTGCTTGAGCTGGAGGTTTCTCCCATGATATAATATTATCTTGTATGTTTGTTGAATGTAACATGTTAATGGGGGAGGTCAAAACTGTTAAGAGTTGGGAATGATGTATGCATCTGGTGCCTTTTTATGATTTAGTAGTTTTGTTTTTTTACGTTAGAGGGTGCTGGTATTCTGTTTTGAATATATTTTTCCTGTTGTGTACGTCTGTTGCTACTGTGGTCTCCAACCTCTACGTATGTTTCTCTATGTTTGGATTGGCAGTGTTCTCTTATGTTGTCGCATAGTGTCCTTTAGGTTGGAATGACCTACATAGCTTTAAGTATCATTAAAGTTATTGGACATGAGTTCCTGCATTTTGTGATTATGCGATTGATATTACGTGTTCAAGAGGCCTTTGTTGTGCTGGTGAATTTTGCCTATCCCAGAATTTTGTTTAAAATATCAATTCTAATTCACTTCGTTTGATGGCATGTAAATTCCTCTTGAGTCCATATGGGGGGGATTCCACTTTATCATTGCATTTTTGGAGAGCCATGAAGTCTCAGAAACTCTGCCAAGTGAACCCATCAGGGAAAAGCATGCCCGATTCGAAGTTCCATGAAGATCGAAGATAGTCGAAGGCGTCGGATTAGAAGAGCTCTTATTTGTATATATTATATAGATATATATATATATATAATATATATTTATTTTTTTATTTTATTTATTTTTTGTTTCTTATTTGTAATGGGCATAAATTGTCGTTGTTCTACTTTCTCGTATTATTCTTGTATGTTTAGATTAGGACAGGTGAATGGGTTAAAAAACCCAAAAACAGGTGGGTCCAAAACTCGGTCAAGGCGAACAGAACCCGAGTTCGGACCCAAAATCTCTCTCTCTCTCTCCCTCTCTCTTTATTAGTTGTTTTTTTTTTCCGTGTTTTGTTTGAATGTCGCATAGTTTAGGGTTAGAAAACTCCAAACCTTGTTGGAACGCCTATCTGTTCTATCAAAAATTTAAAAACTAAAATTACATCTTAAAAACAATAAGTATTTTAAAATCCGTAAAGTCTATCTAGATAAGAACCTTAAGGAATTTAACTTTAAAAATTCGTAAAGTCTATCTAGATAAGAACCTTAAGGAATTTAACTTTAAAACAAATTCGCAAAATTGCAAGATAAACAATGAATATTTTAAAAACTTGTAAATTCGCCTAAGTAAATTTCTAATAAGTTCAATAACAAAAGATTCGCAAACGTTAAAATAAATAGTCAAATTGTTAATCGTCGGAAAACCGTATTAAGCGGAGCGACTTAGGTGCCTTCAACACCTTCCTAAGACGCTAATAAGAATCCGAACCCTTAAAATGTTTTCAAAACAATTTTCCTTTTTAAGTGTTGAAAAGAGGTTTCTAATTTTTCCTTAAAAATAAGTGGCGCGACGTCATAAAAGTAAAAAAATACCTCTAAAAATAAAACAACTCTTTTCGAATGATGTTTGATAAAACAGAATGACGACTCTGCTGGGGACGGAGGATTCTAACCTAAAGATTTAACTTATTTGACTACTGTAATAATGTTATTTTTTTAAAGTTGTTCTAATTTCTAGAAATGCATTTCATTTGCATAACTTCGACTGATTGGGAAATAGATTGCATTAGGAACGAAGTTAGCGACTTACCGCGGCTTCTTCAGATATAACCAAGAAATCATTTGGGAGCTATAAGACAAATAAGTCGAAAAATGCGGTAAGCGAGGGGGTTTTGTTTGATAGCTCCACCCCGATGTTGTGTCCGACTCGGGTTGACCGTCAAAGTGAAAAACAACTCTCGAAAGTCTAAGATAGAGCAAAACAGTCGAAGTTAAGCATCAGCATAGATGGCCAACACCCAAGGCGTGTTCGTGCCCATTAGGAGGACCCCTTTGAGTCCGAAACGGCCCACGACCTAAAGGTACGTCATTACCTTATGGTTTAAATTTGAAGGATGTATACGGTGTTCGAGAAATATTTCAAATGACGAGACATCCCTAAAATCGCTAGCCCAACCCTGGCAGAAGAAAAAGGGTCACAAGATCCTTTTTAGAATCGCAATTTTTTGTTGTTATTACTGTTATGTGAATATGTTGTTTTATCTGGATATTCTTAGCTCACTCTTCTTCAAATATTTTTAAGCATTAAAATATCAAGGCCACTATCAAAAGTGCGTCAAACTTACTCTCTTCGAAGTCTCAGTTAAAAAAAAAACTTTCTTTTTTTAGTACTACTCCTCATATATAAAAAGATTCAGCATTTCAAATCAAAAGAACTTTTGGAAATTTTATCTTTTCCGACTCTTACAAGGAAATTGGGTTACATCTCAATCAAAAATCAAAGTACGGTAATAATGTGAAAGATACCGTCAACTTCGTTCGACTTCAAGTCGACTTTTATTCACTAAAAATCCCAAAGTCAAGTAGATAACTTCTGGTCTATTTGTTGTTTTCTATATGGTGAGCCAGTGTATTCCGAATATAAAGCAACTCTATGTGGTTAAAACTATCTGCGATATCTGTATTATTTACCACTACAGGCACTAAACATATTGGTCTTTTGCGTTTTTTTTCATTTGTCAAGGTATTAAAACGTCGTGTTGGTTTGATCATCCGTATCGTTTTCAAAGTCTAAGGCCCCTAAAGATCCTTCCAGACAAATTGGCAAAAGAAAAGACAACGATGGGGGAGCACATTGATGGAGGATGACATGAATGATGTTGTCTGGCTCAACCCGCCGCCTGCATAAAAATGAATGATTATGCGTTAATGCAACCAGATGCCGAAATAAGGGTCGTCGAAATGCAAAGAATGCAAGATTTGCAATCCAATTCATCCTTCGACCCTCCAAGGATGGAAGACTCCACTCCACTTTCCTCCCTCAAGACAGGAAAAGGTAAAACCTTCTCCCTAACTCACCCAAAATCCTCCAACCATGAACTTAATACCCCAATCTCCGTCACGCTCCAGTCGTGTCAAGCACCACAACATCCTCAAATACTAACCTTCACCTCCTCCATCTCCTCAAAACCAAAAATACGAACAATGCTCAAACTTTCCCCCATCTTCAAAACCAAAATACCGATCCTTAAACTTTGCCCCCAAGATTTCATGCCACTCCACAATACCCAGAATACCCTCCATTATTCCACCCATACTCAAAAGATACTTTCCAAATCCAACTTCAAAAGAACCTTATTGCCACTGGTTACGAGCTTGATAACTATAAGGAACAGTGCGGGGCGAGAGATGTGAGTCGAAAGAAGAGGGGGGGGTAGTCAAGGTGAATATGAAGAAGAGATCAGGAAAGCCATTGAAGGATTTGCACTATAGTTCCGAAGTCGATGGATGAGCTATAAGATTTATGCATCATCCGAATCTCGACTCCCGAAGGTTCAAAGTGCCAAAGTTTGTCCACTTTTAACGGAATAGGAAATTCCTCTAGCACATCTGAAAGTTTACTTATTGTGATTAAACTCGTGGGAGTTGGCAAAAACGAAGCATTATTGATGCGTCTCTTCGGTCGAAAATCGAAGTCTAAGTGGAGAAGCTCTAGGTGGCTTACATCACAAGAAATGAAACAATGGAAAAGTTGAATGCACTCGCAAAGGATATTTTACGGAAAGATTTAGACCATAACATAGAAGATGACCCTAAGATCGCTAATACTTGGAGAAGATCAACAAAAGTCTACAAAAAATTATCGAGAGTACGCTCTTCGTTGGGAAAAGAGGCCGCAAGAAAAGAGTTCAACTTCCAATGTGTTGAACGTGAGATCACTGAAATTTTCATTCGTACGCAAGAGCTAGTACTATGAAAGAATGTTGTGTATGAATGGGACAAAAGTTTTCGAATTGTCAAAGGGAGAGAGCTTTGAAGATGGTTCAAGCCTGGAAAGCTAACCAATTTACGCATTGCAATCTAATGGAAAATCGGCCAGAATTACTGATAGATAAATCAAAAGGAAAAAGGAGGAGGTAAGTATGGTCACGACTACCGTAGGAGCAACTTCTCAAAGGAAATATCAAAATCATAATGTCAATCAGGAAAACTTCCTCGCCAAAATTTAGGAAAGGCTCCTAAAGTAATGTACACCATTAAGGGATCCAAACTCAACTTATGAAAGGTGAAAGAATGGGCTGCTCTGTCCTATAGAAGGAAGACAGCCAATCTTTGGGAAAATTTACAGAGCTGACCATAGAGTTGCTACCATTCAGGAGCCGTTGGACATGACACGAGAATTGTTCAATCTGAAGCACAAGATACAAAAATGATCAACAACAACTTGATCAAATATGAGGAAACCACCTGAATGGTGACATATTGGATGCTCAAGAGTGATTTTACAAGGCATTCGAACTAAGTCATTGAAGATATTCATGAGAGAAGAATGCCCAGCATTGGCCCAAATTTTGCATACGAGTTTTGTTAAAAAAAAAACCTTTCTTTTGAAAAATGATCGCACATTTCTGTTTGAACTACGTTTGCCTGATTTCTCAAGAATGAGATACGTAGGCAGGGCCCTATAGGCGGCCTATGTTCAGCCTCGGTCGTTTCTTTATCAAACTTCCTATTTTGGTTAATTCCTTGAGTGGAGGAAACTAGTTTACCTGATTCCTGCCTCCAATGGGATACGTAGGCGCCACAACGCTCGGTCATATACCCAGTAGATTTCCATTTCTCTTCAATGATGGAAACTGGACAAGATTTTTGAGGAGAATCTCAAAAAAATTAATTTGCAGTTGGACTCTTTAAACAAGTAAAAAAGGAAGACCCAAATTCTACAGAGATTAGCTTGGTGTGGATCTAAAAAAATTACGATAATCAGTTGCAACGGGGACAGAATTTGAGATGATCTCAAAAATCCACAAGTCATTGCGACTTATTGAGGAAAACTGGGACAATGTGAGGAGGGGCCTCAAAATTACCCGAATGAGCAACCTCAGAATTAACAGAGCAAGTTATGAGAGGTTTTCTATATTGTAGACGGGACAAACTTTTGAGGGGTTCTCGAAAATTCCAACAAATATGTCATAAAAAGGACGGGCGAGCGTAAAAGCCACCTGCCAGAAGGAGAATGAGAAAAGACCAACACAGTCAGTCCTTCAACTAAGAACTTTTTTTGGATGCAGGCACCATTTCAGTCAAAAATGGCTATTATTAAAGCGTCATTGAATGGAACAAGGGCGTCACTTGCACCATAGGGACTCATCAGCGAACCTAGAAAATCTTCAATCTCATTTATCTCTAGTGCCTCTATATTGCCTCAAGTGATACACAAGGTTCTTTTTTATGTGCAGGGAATATGAGGGGGGGGGGGGGGACCGAACACTGATAGATTCTTCCAAAGTTTGCAAGAAACAAGGTTGCAGGAGGATTGCTAGTTATGGTGGGGGACATGATCAGGTACCGTTGGACTCATCATAGCCTAATAGGGATAAGCAAAATGACTAATCTCAGTTCCTAAATTACTTTTATCCTTAACTTCATCATCGATACTAATGTTGGTGTCGAGCTTTGCAGTTGATATATGATAAGTGAAAAGAGTATATTAAGGCGACATCGATTTTTTTGATAGATGATTCAAAGTGACACTAACTTAGGTGTTGACCAAGGGGAATTTGCGAGGCCATCACATCAGAGAGATGATGCTGACACAATATCTCCTTGACAGTCAAAATCTAGCGAATCGTTACAAGTTTTCGATAAATGATTAGAAGTGACTGCAACCAAACTCAAATTCTGCTGAGTTTGTTCAAAGGAAATACGAGAGTGGTCTGTATTTTTAATGTGAAGAATTATGTCATTCCACCTCCGATAATCTGTTTTTAAAGCACAGAATAATCGTCGCGACGTGCATACAACGTCATTTTAGTATTTAGTTTATTTTTTTGTCGAGAGTAATTTCGACGTAATTGGTTTCAGAATGTCAGAGTCTAATTCTATTTGTTGGGTAGCCACCCAATAAGTGGATATGTGTTTGATTGGCCAATCAAAGACTTTAGCAATAGTTTGTTTGGGCGATCCACCCCATAAGTGGTTCGTATATATGCTTTTCCATTTCAGTTTCTATTTGTCAGATGGAAGTATTATCAGAGATCCACCTAGTTACAATTCGATATTATCGAGCATCCACCTCGTTACAGTTGGAATATTAACGAGCATCCACCTCGTACCATTGTTTAAATATTATCGAGCATCCACTCGTTACAGTTGGAAATTATCGAGCCATCCACCCGTTACAGTTGAATATTATCGAGCATCCACCCGTTACAGTTGGAATATTATCGAGCCATCCAACTCGTTCCAATTGGAATATTAACGAGAATCCACCTCGTTACTGTTGGGAATTTTATCGAGCATCCCCTAGTTACAGTTGAATATATCGAGCAGCAACCTCGTACAATTGGAATATTATCGAGCCATCCACCTCTCATTACAGTTGGGATATTACGAGCCATCCCCACCTTAGTCACTGAAATATTGATCGAGCCATCCACCTCGTGGCAAGTTGGAAACATTATCGAGCATCCAACTCGTTACAGTTGGAATATTATCGAACATACACCTCGTTACAGTTTGGAATATTATCGAGCATCCACCTCATTACAGTTGAAATATTATCGAGCCATCACCTCGTATTACGGTTGGAAATATCGAAGTCATCAACCTTGTTCATTGGATAAGTATTGATCTAGCTAGCTCGGTCTGGAGAGCTCCCAAAGAGGAGAAAACTATATCCAAAACCAGTGATTTTACGGAAAGCAGCGGCTGTTCATTCGTTAGTGTCAAGATGCTGCGAATGCTTTGGTTCGATTCAAGCATTCCCAACATGTAAAAATTACAAGGTGTCTAGCCAGATTCAAGGGTGAATCAAAAAGGACTCTCACCCGAGGATTTACGATTTCGGTAGAGGACATATTTTGCATTACGTTATCAAAACAAGTAATTAGTGTCAATTCAAGACGATGCATTACCCCAGAAAGAAGTTAGTTTATTTACTATTTATATTATTGATCAAGTTGGTATATTTATTTGGAGGTCATTTTGCCGTTATTCATCTAACGAAATGATATAAATATTCTGCATCGCAAAATCATGCATGCGCGTCAACAAGTATGGCACGGACGACAAGACTTCCTGCCTCGTCAAAATTTTACATAGCCGGAGAAGATTCGTGCCTCGCTGAAGTTATGCATTGCGAGAAGATTTTATACCTCGCAGAATTTATCTGGGAAGATAATTCATTGCCACGCAAGAGGACACACACGATAAGAAAGGGAAATCTGTATCCCAAGAGCCAATATTATCCACGGCCTCAACTGCATTCTTTTATTTTTGATAAAAATAAAACATCAAGAAGAGCATCGAGATTGACGACAAAGAGACATCAAATCACATAAAATTTATTTATGTATTATTTCGGACATCAAGTATAGAGACATGAAGGTATATTGCAAAACCCAAGGCATAAGCTTTATTTGCTAGACGTCAGACCGATCAAGTCGATCCGTCGAATATGGAGAAAGAAACAATGAAGTGTCGCCGTGTAAAAAGACACTGTCTCCCTCATAATTGCATTTTTTAGCTGACAAGTTTATCGTTCCAGTCTTTGTTGGAGAGCATCCAAAAGGATTGATTATCCAAAAAGCACAGGTGGGACGCCATCAAAAGGAGCAGCACAAAGTGGAACTTTATTAGCAGCGAAGGGGACACAGTCCAAAAAGGAATGTTCAAATCGAGGACGCGAGAGCAGAGGATGCGACTTCACCACGATCGAACCACTTCTCTCGAAACATTACGATTTTTTTTTATTTAGTTCATGTCAGTTTCAGTCTCGCATCCGAAAGTAAATTTCAAATTTTGGAAAGCAAGTTTCCAATAGTGAGTGACCATGCGGCCAAGAGCTTTGGAAATTAGTCCGTGTTGTATGTAAGCTCTTAATTAGGGGTGTTGAAGCGCGCCACATTCATGCTGAGAGACGTGGTTACCAGCCTTTTTTCATTGCTCGTTAATTGTCACTTGTCGAAAACGAAGGTTAACTGAATAATAGGTTTCTTTCCACGATCGAGGTCGAATACACACAGCGTGATCGAAGTCTAAGGAATGTAGGGCGAATAGCGTTTGAAAATTCGGCTGTATTCCGACATTCGCTCTCGCCTTGTATTCCGAGCATTCGATACCTTCATAATGGTTATGAGGTGGCTTTTTAATCTTCCAAATCATGCGGTAAATCAGCTTTTCGAACACAAGGGGCCTGAATTTCAATAGCCTAGAGCTATGTAGGAGGAGACCCGTTTTCAAGGGTTCGGCCATAATTCTAACTCCTTGTCAAATCTTCCTTTTAAAATGAATGGGGTGGTCAAAATTGGTTTGGTCAATTCATTTTCCTCGAATTGCCTTGCATCAATCCAAGTAAAATGAGGGGCCAGTGTTGACACCCAATTTTGACCCGCGTCGTTTATAAGTAATTTTCGAGCTTCCTAAATTTGTCAAAATAATTTACGTAATATGTTTAAAATTTTGCGAAAAAATAAAAAAGAAAAAAGTAATTAATATATATATATATATAATATATATATAGTATATATAATATATATATATATATATATATATTATATATGTATATATATATAATTATATATATATATATATAATAATATATATGTATATATATATATATATATATATTGTATGTATATAATACGCGGATTGATGGCTACTCATCATAACTTAGATGGAGTTTATATACATTACAAAATTATGTAATAGTTCGTATATCTTATGATTATTCAAAAACCATCAAAATATACATTTAAATGTCTTATTAAACTAGTTTAATTTAAATTATAATTATACGTTTGAATCACTTTTTACGATTTTAATAATTATTTTATTGAATAAAAAAGGGGCTCGTTAATTTATTAATGCAAAACTCCTTATTTTAATTGGTCATTTGTCATCCCCATTTTAACTAATTCTATCCAGCCCATTCTCCTTGCCAACCCAACACCTTAAATCTTCAACCCAACCCAATTAACCCCCAGGCCCAACTCCCTTAAACTTTAACCCGACCCAACACATTAACCCCTAGGCCCAAATGACTCCCATCTGACCTAACACTGAAATCGACCCCCAGGCCCAATCCCTCAAACCCAGAAAATCCCCCCCACGCGAATTCTCTCCCCCAGACGCGAGAAATTCCCAGATCTCCTTCACGGGAAAGGACAATCCAGAATCTCTCCCCAGAAATCCGCTTCTCCCTCACTTTCTCTCCCTCCCTCCCCTCGTCTCTCTCATCGCGCGTGATGGAGGATTTAGCAACAGACACCTGTTGTCTTTTGTCGTTTCTCTCACAACGTCTCTCTCACTCGTACGACTTCGCAGTGCTAGGCGACGCGAGTCGCCCTTGGTAGCACGAGATTGAGCCACGTCGTCTGCCAAGGACGAAAGGCTCATCTCGACCCTCCACTTCCCCTTCTCGGCGCGATTCTTCAGCTTTTGGAGAAAGATTTTGAATTTCAAAATTCGAAATGGGCCTGAAACCCCGCCCTCGAATCGAAACCCTAAATTCCCCTTCTATATAAACCCCACCCCTCTTCAAAACGGGGTTAGAGATTTTTGGGAGGGAAAATTCTTTTGACTTTTGCTTGTTCTATTTCGGAAGCTTTGGTGTTCAAATCTTATCACAAGATTTCCTACTATTTGTCTTTCATTCAGTTGTTTGAGAGGAGTTTCAATCTGTGTTAAAAGGGTTCTCCAAAACGCGATAGGCCTAGAGATAAACAGAAGAAGCTGATAAGAAATCGAGAGATAACTTTCTGTTGCATGGTAGTGCACTCAGCTGCGATATTCCGGCGAAACGTCTTCACCGCTTTTCTTGCTTGATTTTCGGTGTGGAAGCTCACCCTTGTCTAGCTCGTTTTCATCTCAATGTCGTTGCTCGCCAACAGGTAAACACCTCCTTCGCATAGCCTTCTTCTTTCCTTGGCTTCGATATGACGGATTGGAGTTGGGAACCTTTTCGTGTGACTATGGATCCTTGTCGAGTTGCGTTTGATTATGAGAGTGTTCGCTGAGTTTGCTTATTTCGTGTTTTTTCTTGCCCCTTCTAAGTTTGTCATGTCACAGACATAATCATCTTGTCGTGTTGACCTTGCTTTGTTTCTGTTTTGAAGATCCGTAGCTTGATATATGTGGTATTACATTCTTTGTCCCCCCTAAAGTTAGCTGAACGAAACAAGGAATTTCGTATCGAGTTCGTTTGATAGCTCTGGTTGCGTGGTTTTCCAGATATTAGTCGACCTGCCTTGATGATTCGTTTCGAATTTTTGCTTACTGGGGTTTTCTCACCAGATATAATATTATTCGCTTGTATGTTGTTGAAGGTAACATGTTAATGGGGAGAGTCAAAACATGTAGAGTGGGACATGCAATGATGATGCATTGGTGCCTTTTTATGATTTAGTAGTTCTGTTGTTTTACGTTAGAGGGTGTTGGTATCCTGTTTTGATTATATTTTTCCTGCTACGTACGTCTGTTGCTACTGTGGTCTCCAACCTCTACGTATGTTTCTCTATGTTTGGATTGGCAGTGTTCTCTTATGTTTTCGCATAGTGTCCTTTAGGTTGGAATGACCTACATAGCTTTAAGTATCATTAAAGTTATTGGACATGAGTTCCTGCATTTTGTATTTATGCGATTGATTATTACCGTGTTCAGAGGCCTTTTTGTGTGCTGGTGAATTTGCCGATTCACAGAATTTGGTTAAAATATCTATCAATTCTAAGTCACTTCGTTGGATGGCATTGTTTGTAAATTCCCCTGAGTCCATGTGGGGGGGATTCCACTTTATCATTGAATTTCTGGAGAGCAATGAAGGATCGGAAAACTCTGCCAGTCAAACCCATCAGGGCAAAGCATGCACCGATTTGAAGTTCCAGTGAAGATCGACGCTAGTCGAAGGCGTCGGATTAGAAGAGCTCTATATTAATATATATATATATATATATATATCTATATATATATACTTATAATAGATATATATATATATATATAAGATAATATATCTATATATTATTGTCTTTGATTGTAATGGTCATAAGTCCTCGTTGTTCTACTTTCTCGTATTATTCATGTATGTTTAGATTAGGACAGGTGAATGGGTTAAAAACCCAAAAATAGGTGGGTCCAAAACTCGGTCAAGGCGAACAGAACCCGAGTTTGGACCCAAAATCTCTCTCTCTCTCTCTCCCTCTCTCTTTATTAGTTGCTTTTTTTTTCGTGTTTTGTTTGAATGTCGCATAGTTTAGGGTTAGAAAACTCCAAACCTTGTTGGAACGCCTATCTGTTCTATCAAAAATTTAAAAACTAAAATTTACATCTTAAAAACAATAATATTTAAAATTGTTAAAAGTCTATCTAGATAAGAACCTTAAGAATTTACTTTAAACAGATTCGCCAAATTGCAAGATAACAATAATATTTTAAACACTTGTACATTCGCCTCTAAGTAAATTTCTATAAGCTCAATATCAAAAGATCGTAAACGTTTAAAATAATAGCAAATTGTTAAACGTCGGAAAACCGTATTAAGCGGAGCGACTTAGGTGCCTTCAACACCTTCCTAAGACGCTAATAAGAATTCCGAACCCTTAAAATGTTTTCAAAACAATTTTCCTGTTTTAAGTTGTTTGAAAATGAGTTTTCTTAATTTTTCCTTAAAAATTAAGTGGCGACTCCTAAAAGTCAAAAATACCTCTAAAAATAAAACAAACTCTTTTCGAATTATTTTTCGATAAAACAAACATAGTAGCCTAGAGGTCAAACAAACAACAAAAAGGCCAAAATACCCTTAACTTAAAAGCTATCAGAATCACAGACACAACCGACTGTCGGTTCGTACTAGTTGATTGTCGTTCTTGAGTGAGAATTAAAAGTCAGCTGGTGAATCGACAGAGGTCGACTGACAAACCCTAAGTCGTCCGTCCTTCACGACTAAGAACTAGAAATCAGCTGGACAATCGACAGAGTCGACTGGCAGTCCGTATTGGTTGACCTTATTTTGTGACCATGGACTGAAAGTTGACTTGCTCGTCGATGGAGTTGACTGACGGACCATAAGTCGACTGACGGTCCATAGTTGGCTCCGTCGCTGGCCCCTGCAACTTCTGAAAATTTGCATTTATGATCTTTTTTGGATACGAGGTGTTACAAACTAGATTAAGGAACAAAGCAAGGACACTAACAGGATATAAAAGGAAAACAAACGGCTGTAGAAATGAAGAAATAAAGACGGCGCGAGCAGAGATACAATTGATCTTAAGCATGTCGTGGAGTGTCTCCTCAGACAACCTAAAGTTCCAGTGTGCCAAGCCTTGAGGGAAAAACCAAGTTGGCGATAATTAGGAGAAGTCGGTGGATCCTTGAGTGATTTCACAAAGCCTAGATGGATCGCCCAAAGTTACAAACCTTCAGGATGATGAGTCCCAAGGCAAAAAGGTGATGGGAAAAAAACAAGGCTGGCTCACCGAGTTGTTCGAAGAGCTTGACTTACTTTGTCGAGTGACTCTTTGCAACACATTTTTGTCAACTATAAATACATTTTTGAGCATTTAGTTTCATATCACCTATCACTAAGGAATTAATTAATTATTCTTTAGAACATTTTGTTATAAAAATTTTGAGCAGCTTTCTCTAGTTTTCAAGGATTGAAGAAATTTACTTTTAAGAAATTGGAAGTGATTCTTTAAAATTTATCAAATTGGAGCATTGTAAGGAAGAAATTACTCTTACCGAGTTGATAGATAATAAATTTGGTAACAGTTTTTACCTTTTTATAATATCTAGTTACTACATCAATTCTTGGGGTGTGATTATGAGATTATGGGCTGATTTAGCTTATGGGTATTACTAACGGTTAGTTTAAATGCTATTTAAAAGTGAGTTTACTCATAATATTATGGTTTAATTAAAACTTGTAGTTGCACATGCAGTTATATGTTTGTGTTGTTGGCGTGCTCGAAAGAGAGGTTTTAAAACTAAAATAATTGCTTGATGGTTTGTGGGTGTTGGATTAACCTGAGTTTATCTCGGGAGAGTGAGTCCTAAACTCAATTCCACATATTCAGCTCGAGAGAGTGAATGGATTAAGGTGTGGGCGGCTCTTATTTTGCATATCGTTGATGTTCGATAGAAATCACTTGATTCAGGGTAAATTTTCTAGGAGAAAATTAACCTCCACTATAACCTATCTTACTCACTAATATCTAGTTATTTACTAATAGTTGCAATTATCCATATGTCTATATTTTCCTACAATCAGTTACATCCAAAAACCCGTCTCATTATTGTTAATTCATATTGTTTGCGAATGTTTGTAGTTGATAATCAAAACAACCCCCCCCCCCAGTTGACATTCATGGCACCCCTTAATTTGAATGATGTCGTTACTCGATATTTTTTATTCCTATGACCAATTTGATCGTGTTCATAATTCTAAGTTTAATCTGAAACACGCACCACTCCCTGTGGGATTCAATCCCAACTCATTTAGTTGATTTTAATACTGATTAACAATTGTTGATACTTAGAATTTGCTAAAGTGTCTTTGATAACGTAATTAATGAAAATGGTGTCGCTGCCAGGGAGTGGTGTTGTTTGAAATTCTTTTGGTTTGAATTATGTTCTTGTTAGTCATATTTAAATCTACTTACTTTTGGTTTTGATTTTTGTGTTGTTTTTAAAACAAATTAAATGAGTGTAAATGGTAGCAATGGTAACCAAGTGAACCACCCTCCGTCAAAAATGGTAATTCTTAGGGATAACATCCTAAATTTTAAGCATTTGGTGGTGAGACAATCCATGGGTTGTGGCTGAGATTTAATACCATATTGCTATAGTGCCCAACTCATGGAATTCCAGATAAGATGCTACAGGATTATTTCCATAGAGGTCTTGGACCTGAGAACAGAGGAGCGGTTGATCAACTGTCTCTGGGTTGTCTTGTACGACAACCTTATGCAATAACATCCCAAATCCTCGATGGATATCTCGGACAAAAAATCATGGAATTTGAAGTATTGTACAAAAATAAAGATAGGTACATTCCTGATCATGAGCGTAGAAAGCCCAATGATCATGAAGGTGGAAAGATAGAAGAGATACTCTCACTTGTCCTCCACAAAGTCAACGAAAACGATAGAGTGTTGAACGAGATAAAAGAGAATGCATGAATGCTAAATCAATTGACTACTTCTCATCCCATATCTATTAACTTACTGGAGACCCAAATTAGTTATAAGTTGTATCGTCTCTACTCAAGACAACATGGAGGGTTGCCTAGTGGTACTATAGCAAACCCCAAGAATGAAGTTTTAGTGGATATTTATGTCGGGCCATGACATTAACTAAGACGTTTCTTGGGAGGCAACCCAAGTATTTATTGCTTTATTTTTGTTTTTTGGAAGAACGTGTATTGATTGTGTAGGTTGAAGTGTGGAATGTGTTTGAAAAATGCAGGTTGCCGAGCCAAGACACTATTTAGAGACTCGCTAAAGAGGTCGAAGAGCCTGATTGGACTGCCATTGGACTCAAAATATCAAGTTGGAGTCTGTAAAACTCGGCGAGCCCATGTAGAATTGACAACTTGTCGAATAGGTCGGTGAGCCCAAATTTATCCGTCGTTTGGACCTCCAAATTAACTGGAGGTCCTATAAAACTTAGTGACAGAAGCAAGCACTTGGCGTGTCACCGAATGGTTCGGCGAAGTCGATTAATACCGCCTAAATGGTAGCAAACTGAACTGTTTTAAAGACCAAAGGTTTAAAATTTACGTTCCCTTATTTTCAACTTCATACAATCACAACCACATTTTAAATTTTAAATATTCTTGCATTTTGTTGATTTTTTATCGTCGATCTTGTGTTTGGAGTTGGATTCTTTGCCGTCTAGCATTACAAAATTGTATTTCGACATCATAGGTGCATTTCCCAACCCCAAACTCCTAAATAACAATTAAACTCAAAATGCATTTTTTTAAATAAACTTGATGTGTGTTGGGATTGCTCTAAACTTGTGTTTGATGTGCTAGTTTGCCTATTTTAGTTTCAATATCATGCCTAATATGCTTATATTGTTGATTTCCTGAATCTTGTACTCTAAAATTGATAATAAACTTGTGGGTTACATTAAATTGTTATTGGGTCTAGTCTGATGATGTTTGAATGACCCAAATCAGGCTAAATGACGTACTTTGCCCAATGATGCAGCGTTTGATGTCATTCTTAAGGACAAAAGTCATCAAATGACCAATTTTGGCCAAACTGGGCAAGTGGGAGTACCTAGTGGCATGAATTATATGGGTTCACGCTTCATTTAGTGTGTATGTTATTTCATTTTGTTTTCGCTGCTGGGAGTTTGATTTTGGGAACCGAAGTTTAAAATTGGCACGTGGAGCAGTTTTGCGAGCTGGGTCCAACTCATCGAACCACTCAATGGTTTTCCAAAGTCTCCCTAGATCGCCTCTAATTTCATGGTTTGGTTGAGTTTGATTCTGTAAATTTTCGTGAGAAGCTTGAGCTCACCAAGTTCACTCAACAACTCTATGAAAGTCTCTCTTGATCGCCCTTTTTGAACCCTTAACCCCTAAAACATTCTCTAACTTTCAACGAACTAGTTTGAGCTCACCGAATATTATCAGCAATTCGCCGAAAGGCCCTGCATATCACGACCTGTCTTTTTTCTGGGGATTTTTAGGCCAATCATTTTGACGAGCCCAATCTGGATTGCCAAAGTGATTTGGCGACTCGTCGATTTGTTTAGTGAATTTATCTACAATATGATTTCTGCAATTTTCTTGAAATTGTCTTTAACTATTTACGATGTGTTTTGCGGATATGGCTAGATCAAAAGTAGATGTCACATCTGGGTTTACCCTCTAGACGTAACCGGCATCGTCATTCTTTTGAAGGATTAAGACTAGCCTCTTAGTTCATGTCATTACATTCATCGGTTGAAAAATGCGGAAAAAATTTAAATTGACTTTTCTCTATTGGAGGTTTACATTAGGACCTCTCATACACAAATATATATTAATATGGAAGGTGCATAGCCTGTCTACTTTTATTGCAAATACAATATATAAAATATCTAATAGTCTTCAGATTGTCCATCTCATACCATCTAAACGAATGTCCAAATATGGGCATAAACCTTACAATCATTCACAAGACCAGGTATAGGTCTACAAAAGTAAAATATTCAAATAACAAGGAAAGGAATGTAGAGTCAATAAGCACATAAACAAAGTCCAAAATCTAGAATATGAATGCCACGAAAGTTGAGGGACCACCTACTTGAGATGACAGGAAGGGATCCCAAGCCTTCAACGATATCGCCTCCCTCCCAAACGCTTCAACGACCGGAACCTAAACTGGTTTGGGACAGGGAAGGCAAATGGGTTAGTACTCCACATATACTAATTATGAGATCTTATGCACTACACAAGCAAAACATCCGCTAACCAAAGGGATTTTATTAAAAAAAACATGCCACTCTACCCCTTTAGGGCTTAATGCATAGCAAGTAAGTCTATTTAATCAATCCAAAAATGCCTTTACTATCTCAACAAGTGACACTTATCCCCAAACCCACGTAGATTCATGATTTACTACAACCCTAACATCAAGGAAATATATCACAAGAATGAATAAGAGTTAAACATATCATATAAGCAAGACCAACGACGCACAAGTCTTATCAATAACAAGTGCAATGACCTAAGCAAAAGCCTCAGAACTTTACCCAATCAAGTAGCTCAACATAACATAGATCAATGTCACAACTTTACATATCAAGTCATTAAGGCTTTGCCATTTCATTTTATATAATCATTATAATCCAAGGCATATATAAATGAACTACTCAACATATAGTATCCAACAATAGGTCCTATGGTCATCATATTATTAACCCCATTACACATTATCTTAACATAACATATGAGAACCTCCTACTAAGACTCCTCTCAAGACAACAGTGTAATGTCTAAGTTAGAGTCCATACCCCTACTCTAAACTAAGCTAGAACCCTTAGGTTATCCAAGTTTAGAGTTTCAAGTCCTTTAATTCGTTTTAGATGGGGGAACATATTGCCCTCACCGAATAGATATCTGATCCAGTGTTGAATTCTGGTGATCATAAAACCCTCACCGAAAGAAGCGACTACTTGACAATGTAGTACACAAACGTTAAAAAAAAAGCAACTATGGATTCACTAGCTAGTATTCCTAGGGGGGCACATAGTTCAAGAACTAGGGAGATTTAGTTAGGACCTTTATGCGTAACGCATTATGATTACAATCTTAAGAGTAATGTAGTGATCCCTACCTTCCTGATGTGGGAAGGGACAATCCTCTATCTAGTTCACTCGGTGCCTGGTGCTAAGCAGAGTACCTTTTTGAAATGTCTGTTAAGCCTTTAATTATTCAATCCATAAACTTAATTTGGCCATAGGGTCTACCCTTGTATAATCATCATCATCAATAACTCAATAAGAATTGTATGAGGTTAATTCCTTTATCAAAAATTTATTATAGATGAGTAACACTTTAGCATTTCATAACATTTTAAGGCACATGATAGTTTCACATCCTGATAGCCAACAAACTTAATAACCTCACAAAATAGTCAAGATATTCAATCAACATAATACCACCCTTATAATCTCTAATATAAGACATACTCTAACGTAATATCATAGCTTAACACAATTAAGCACCAATTGGAAAGTAAGATAGAGAATCTAAGACTTTCCTAGTCTTTCTCATATTTTTACTCAAAGGTCTTACCATAACCCATTGAAATCAAAACCCAACTTGTGGATTAACATCATCACAATTTAATGATAATCAATAGAACAACCAAGGCCTATTGCATCTTATAACACAATTCATCTTTAGACACACTTGAAGGCAAAAGTACATAGGCCAATTTCACATTAAATCCCATAACCTAAATCACTCTCAAAGAACTTGCATGATAGGCCTATTAATTCGTCTTAAATTTAACCTTAATAGCACCATAGGATAGTAACTAATCAAACAACCCCAATCAATGAATGATCACCATACAACATAGGGCAAGATCACTACCTAGGGGTTAGGGATACGAGATCATCTTCTTCAAATTAGATCAAACCAATAAACAATATCATAAAAAAGTGGAATTACATGTAAACCTACATATAACCCTATGAATTCATAAACAACTCAATCCATAACTTCCATTCGTAATTGAATGAAACCATATGAAAACTCACTTTTTGAAATCCATTTTGAAGGAACCCTTTGAGAAAGGATCTCAAAGTGAACAGAAACTCATGCCTTAATGTTCTGCAATAATATGATTGAAGATCCACTTTCCATCCCCCAAAACCTAGTTATTGATAGCATCCAATGTGGGATCCTTGTAGACCGAAGAAAAAAATAAGAGAGAGAGAAGGAAAAGGAGGTTTATTTTGAGAGTTGGCTTTAGGTTAATGAGGGTTAAGGGTATATATAGAGGGGCTTAATTAAATTAATTAGTTCCTCTTAAATCACAAACTATCCACTAAACCATTTAATTAATTTAAATGAAATCATTAAAATCCATTAGTGAAATTCCACCCTCATCGACGAGACCCCGTCGATGATCCGCCGGTGGGTCGACGGACACCCCTCCCACCATCCTAAACTTCCGTCATCTCTATCAGAGACTTTGTAGGAGAGGCTTCCTCCAATTTTTCTCTGTATGGGATGACAGTGGCCTCGACGCCCGCTCGTCCCCTTCCGCCGAGTGTAATAGTAGCTAGGTAAATAAGGGACTTCATAAATCTTTCTATGTGTGGGACGACGGTGGCCCTCGACGCCTCGTCGATCCACTAACAGACCGTCGTCTGCCCCATTGATGCACACTGCCAGGTAGTGTTGCATCAAACTGCAGGGGGTCTCCTCAAGGGCCCTTTGTTGGTCCTTGGGGAGTCATACACAGACATTCCAATCATGAAACATCTCAAACACCCATTAGCTACCTTTTCACCCATTTTCATACATTTCCATCTTCTAAAAATTAGTAAAAAGGCTAAGGCATACTCACATCTCTTTGAACCAACTTCCCGGACGTCTTTTGATATTTTAGTTCTGAAACCTTCAAATGACCTATATTCATTAAAAAATGGACTTAGAAACAGTGTTTAGACTTTATGTCACCTATGTTAGGCTTTACCATGAGTCTTGGATTTTCAAGGTGTTTCATTATCTCCCCCCTCCCCCCCCCAGGAAACATCATTTCCCGAATGACACTAAAACCCTTAAAGTAAGATAGACCAAGATAGCAGCCCAACCAAGCAAAACAATATTCATTAACACAAAATCATTTAACTTCAACACAGGAAAATATTAGAACTTCAGATTAGCACCCTAAGGCCTCAAACCCTTCATCATGAGGCATTTCTTCTCGCAACACTAATGGACCTAAACATACATCAAATGAGTCAATTAGCACAAAGATCAACTTAACAAAATACTGCCCTTATCCTTTCATGAAGACTCACCAATTCAAAATGGCACAACATAACTCAAAAACAAGCAAAAATCATAAATTTCAACTTTGTAATAGCAATACTATCGTGACTTCACGTAAAACTTACGTGACCGGTTTATACAAAATGTCATTTTTGCAAACACTTCACCCAAAAAAATCAAGAAACACCAAATCTTTGTCATAATAATAATGAAACGATGCGCAAACATAATTCTCAAAAAGTGAGGATAAGGATCAAATCGGCCTCAGCCTCCCATTTAGCACCCTTAACTAATGATTTTTCCTTAACACTTTTACGTAAACCCCATCTTTATTCATCAACTTCTGACTGCCTATCAGACTTTGAACGGGACTTCCTTCATAGAGAGGTTATCCTGAAACCAAGACCCCAACAGGAAGAAGGACTCGGGATTACCGATCACTTTTTCAACTAGAAACAATGGAAAAACCGGATGAACGAAGCCAATTCATTTTAATCGGAAGTTTCAATTCATAGGAAACCTTACAAACCCTTTGCAAGATTTAATAGGACACCACAAAAGAGGGACTCAATTTCCCTTCTTACCAAAAATAACCACACATTTCATTGGTGAAATTTTAAATACACCTTATCACCTTCTTCAAACTCCAAATTCTTTTATCCTATTATTGGCATAAGATTGGCCTTGACATAGGCAGTTTGTAATCGGTTCCTGTATGATATGAACCTTTTCCAAAGTCTTGTAAACAACTCAGGACAAATAAGTGATGGCTCACCTCTTCAAACCATCCATATGAGACCTACACTCCTACCAGACACGTTCCTAGGGAGCCATGGCAATAGACTGAATGGAAAATTATTGTGTGTAGGCAAATTCCACCAAAAGGTAAAGTTTTTCCCAAAGCCTTTAAAATCAAATGCAAGCTCTAAGCATTATATTCAAGGTTTGTATCATGCGCTCCACTTGACATCCATTTGGGATTGAAAGCGGTGCTATACTTTAACGTAGTACCTAACCCTTTTGGAACGACTCCAAAACATCTAGATGTTAAAATGTTGACCCCAATACGTCTGATGGGAAATGAAAACACCATCGGCAGCAAACAATCTCATCTCGAAAGATTCTTGACATAATCTTACGCGAATAATGAGACTTGACGGGGAATAAAGCAAGAGGAATTAAGTTAATCGATCCACAACCACCCATTGTATCATAGGACTTGGGTCCAGGAAAGAAAATCCTATACAAAGCATTATTGAAGTCTTTCCCACATCCAAGTTGGAATTGGATCTCTTTTAGTAAGACACCCGCTTAGGTGTTCGGCTTTACTTGTTTGCAATTCGGAACTTAGCGATAAATTCCGCTATGTACCTTTTTAGACCTTCCCACCAATATATTTCCCTAGGTTTCTGGTACATTTTTGTTGATCCCGGATGAATGAGTCGCGGGACCCATGTGCTCTTCTAAGATTTGATCCCTCAACCATCTACACTAGGAAAATAGGAACACTAACCTTCCCTTGGGTTTTGTTTTGTTGGGGGAGGTACTTTGGCGCACCATCCCCCCCTTAGGGGAGAAGATCATTAAACTTGCAAGAACCAAATTAAACTCCATCAAGGCAATTCAAGGGGTTTGTTTTGGACTTTACCTCAAACCCCAAGATGACTCGAAGTTAGATGAACTACGACACCCCATCTGAAGCACTTTATAACCTCACCCCTAACCTAGCCAACCTATTCACTCACTTGCTAGGTCCTTTTTTTTGGCTTCAATCAAGATGGGCGGATACACTATCCATAGTCATCCGCTTAGGGCATCCACAACTACATTAGCCTGCCCGAGGAGGATGATAAAAGGACACTCATATCATAACGTTCAAAACAAACTCAAGCAATCTGTTTCTCGGAGATTAACTCCTTTTGGGTAAACACATGTTGGAGACTCGTACGATGGTAACAACCACATCCACATGAACCCCATATAGATAATGCCTTCCAAAATTTCAAAGCAAAACACCACGACCACTAATTAAGGCATGAGTGGGTAATTCCTCTAATGACGTTTAGTTACCTTGGGGCATAAGTTACCCTTCCCCTTTTGCATACGCACACACCCCTAAACCCACTGGGATGCGTCACAATACACTACAAAACCCTTCTGTACCCTCCGGTAAAGTCAACACCGGCGGAGCGGAAGTAGAAGCTTATCTTTCACATTTAGAAGCTCTTCTCACATTGACTCCGTCCACTCAAACTTTTACTCTTTGGCGTCAAAGTAGTAAAAGGAGAATGCAATGGACCCAAAACCTCCAGAAACCTCCGATAGTAACACGCTAAACCCACACAAACTCCTGAGCCAGTCGATGTTATGGTTAGGACAATTTTTTACCGCTTCCGTTCCTTGCGGTCTATTTCAACTCCTCCACTAGAGATGATTGGCCAATTAAAAGTAACCGATACAAACAAAATACACACTTACTATATTAGCATACAATTGATGTTACTTAAGGGTTTGCCAACATTACCCTCAAATGAAAAAACCATATGATCTTTCTGATTCTTCAGTAACCAAGATTCGTCAATGAAGACAATGACAAATCGAAATCTAGGAAATTTTGAATTGAAATAGTCTCATTCTTACGTCCATAAATCGCCACCGGAGCATTAGTGAGAACGAAAGACATGACCAATAACTATATGCCCACTATTACTAGTCTGAAAGGCCATCTTCGAGTACATCCTTCCCTCTGCACCCTGAGTGTGATTACCCCACCTCAAGTATATCTGTGAAAAGTAAATCGACCCCTGGAGTTGGTCAAATAAGTAATCAATACGAGGGAGGGAAAGCGGATACTTATTCTTAATGGTGACCTTGTTGAGTTGACAGTAGTCAATAAAAATTCTGAAAGACCCATCCTTCTCTTTGAAAAATACATCGGAGCACCCCATGGAGATATACTTGTCCTTATAAAGCCTTTGTCAAGCAAATCCTTGAGTTGAGACTTCAACTCTTTTAATTCAGCCGGAGCCATCCGATATGGAGTGATTGAAATGGGATTTGTTATAGGTAGCAAATCGATACCAAAATCAATTTCGCGTTCGGGAGGAATACCGCTAAGGTCATTAGGAAAAACCTGCAAAAATTCATTCACTACGGGGACCGACTCAATAGGGGAATGTTTGGAATCCAAATCATGGATCTTAAATGTTGAAGAGACAACCATTTGAGATCTTTTTTTCCATGCTTTAGACACGATCTGATGGCGACTCTAGGAATAGAATTCCACCCTTCCACTCAATAATCGACAGGGTCATTTGGAAGTTAAAACTCACCACTCTTGTCCTACCAACATCAACACCAAGGATGCCAAAAAACATGATGCAACACAAAAAATCCATACCCAATACAATTCAAATCTAGCATACAAGCTTCTTCTTAGATCAAAGGTGAATAGAACCCATACCTTAATGTTTCTCAAAAATTTGATGAAGAACCACCCTTTTCCAGCCCCTAAACCCTAGTTCTTGCTAGCCTTCAATGGTGGGTTCTTGTAGAGGGAGAAATAAGAGAGAAGGAAGAGAGTTTATTTTGAGAATTGACTTTAGGTTATTGAGGGCTAAGGATATTTATAGAGGGGCTTAATTAACTTAATTAGTTTCCCTTAAATCACTAACTATCCCCTAAACTATTTAATTAATTCAAATAAAATCATTCAAATCCATAGTAAAATCCGACCCTCACCGACGAGACCCCGTCGACGATCCGTCGGTGGGTCAACGATCACCCCTTTCTCCGTCCTGCACTTCTATCGTCTCTATCACAGACTTTGAAGGCGATGCTTCCTCCCATTTTTCTAATTATGGGATGACGGTGGCCTTGACGCCCCATCGAGCCAATGATGCCCCGTCGTCCCCTTCCGTCGAGTTTAACAGTAGCTAGGTAAACAAGGTACTTCACAAATCTTTCTAAGTGTGAGATTACGGTGGCCCTCAACACCCCATCGAGTCACTTATGGACCATCGTCTGCCCCGTCGATGCACACTGCCAGGAGTGCTGCATCAAACTGTAGGGATTACCCTCAAGGGCCCTTGGTTGGTCCTTTGGGACTCGTACCCAGACGTTCCAATCATGAAACAACTTAAACACCCATTAGCTACCTTTCCACCCATTTTCATACATTTATGTATTCTAAAAATTAGGAAAAAGGCTTAGGCACACTAACATCTCTTTGAACCAACTTCCCGAACATCTTTGGACATTTTGGTTCTTAAACCTTCTAACTGACCTATATTCATTTAAAATGGACTTAGAAACAGTGTTTAGAATATATGCCACCTATGTTAGGCTTTACCATGAGTCTTGGATTTTCAAGGTGTTAGACGAGCAGGTCGATACATGCTGCCCCACAAGAGGTTAAAGGGAATCACAATCAATGAGCATTCATTTGCATGGGAAGGGTAAAAACAAAGTAAAGGCATCGAATCCTAAGTCACTGGAGGTTAGCTCCGACAACGAGGGAGAGTATGACACTCATCTCACTACTTCTGAATGTGAGGGTGAGCTCAAAGATCCTCAGGCTGCCATTTTTGAGCTAGAGGATGATAAACTACGGCTAACTCAGATAGCTGAAATGCTCTCCAAAAGACTGAATGATCCACCTAGGATCAGAATACCCCAGGCCACTAATGATCTTCTTGTCTAAAATTAGGTTGTGACTCCCAGAACCACTAACACAACATCTTTCTCCCCGGTCTATAAATAGACTAAAAATCGAGGTATTAATGACCATCATTGAGTAGAAAAGATTATCTACTGATGCAGTGATAGACAAAGTACTAGAAGTCAGAGCCATTTGAAGTCCCACAAGTTTTAGATATTCGCTAAACCTGTGGACTTTACATTCCTAATTGGGTATGGGAGTTCTACATCGTCTATAGAGCTCTAGTGCCTCAAGGAAAGAGGAAGGCTCCCACATTCAAGTCGGTAGATTATGTGGTCGTTAGGGGCAAAAATTTGAAGTGTGACAGCAGTGACATAAGTGTTGTGTTGCAATGCACTGCTAACATGTCTGATGACTACCAATAAATGATCAAAACAAAGTCCTTGGAGACTATGAAAGAATGGCTGGCACACTTTTTATCTGATGGTACTCTTAGGCGGAGTGAGGCTGGAGTGAAAATTGAGAACAAGGATCTGATATGGCAGTGAGGTACTGGTTTCATTTCATCATCAACTCCATTTTTTTCATAATGAATCTATCCTTTGCCAAACAAAGAAGACCTACCTTGGGTCCATCATTGCAGGGATGAACATAAAGTTTGGCATGATTATCGCACAAGAGATGGCCATAAGGGCCAAGCAACGCCAAATCTCCCTCCCATTTTCAGTGTTGATCACCCAGTTTTACATACAAGCCCGGGTGCCTCACGATGAAATGAAGGATGTGGAAGTGATTCCCACCTCCTCTACTGATATTTGGCAGATCGAGGCTGAGTATTTGAAAGATGAAGCTGAAAGAGAGGGAATCCCTAGTGGATTCTTCCCCAGCTATGGACATTGAGACTGTACCTGCAGAGGCAGTATTACCTACTCCAGACCCTAGGATTTAAGGTATATCTATTGCTTTTCCTTCTATGACTTTAAGTTCTTCTACTGCTCTCTTGCCTCCTATGTCTGCTACTAATGTAGTTGCCTCCCGCCCTCCATTCACCGAGGTTGTAACTGTCACGACCCAATGGTACTCCTTAGACGTAACATGGCGATCTTGAAGGGGTCTCATACAAGTGCTTAGCATATTATAAACATAAGATAATAAAAAAGTTGTTTAAAATTTAAAAACTTTTTACAATCAAAGCCTTCTTCATAAAAGCAAGCGAAAATCTTTCTATACTTTGTATCAAACCATCTAATACACTTGAGAATAAGATCTTCGTTCACAACCCATACAATAGTCTCAGAATATGAAACAAAGACATAAAGTAAATGGTTGGTTTCTCCTCAAAGCTTCGAGGACTCACCAAGTTCTTCAACTCCTTAGCTTCTTGGTAACCTAGCCTAAAAAGAACTCAATCTCTGAAACCCTGCATTTGATTAGAATTTAGGAAAAGTATGTGTTAGTACAAAAAATGTTCCAATTATGAGAGCTAGCACAAAATCACAAGAGCATCTCAAAATGGTTAGTCAATATAAGACATAAAGGTCATAATTGCTAAAGGCTGCAATTTCTTTGTTGATTGGTGACCACTGATGAGGTGACGGTCCTAAACGCCGCAATTCCTAAGTTGAAGAAGGTTGAGTACCAGCTAAAGTCCATAAATATATCCATGATTTTTGGGATTGTAGAGATCCCCGACATGCCAGTTGATGAGGATGTTCCTTCAACTACCACCGGAGATGAGGTTCAAGATGAGAAGGTGTTTGCTGTTGAGTCTGAGGTAAAAATGGATGAGGAACAACTCGTTCTCCAAGAGGAGACCACATATGAGGGCCTTATAGAGATTAAAGAGGCTATGGTGGATTCAACCGTGCAGACTTCATTGGCATAAAAACCCATAGAAGGTTCTAGTGAAGCTAGTGTTGATGAGACCCTGGGCATTGATGCCTCGATAAATGGAGCGACTGTGTAGACATGACCTTTATTTACCTCTCTTTTGTCATTTTTAATGACTTTTGATTATTTTTTTAACATCTGAGGACAACTGAATTTTTATTTGTGGTGGGATGAGGTATTTCCACACCTACCTCTCGTGACTATATTTTGTATATATTGGGTTTTGTTTTTTAAACGGTGTCTTGGTTCTTTATCTTGTGAATGTTTGAGCTTATGACTCCTTATTATGAATGAAAATGGTTTTTGACCCTTCTGAAAATTTTTTGGCACCCCTTTTTGTGTTTGAATGTGGTTGTTCTTGTGCAGGAGTATCAATTTTGATCAACACCGATGACTTAATTTTGCTCTTAATCAAACATAAATGAATGTGCGGCTATGATGATGTCAAATGAAGTTGCATAGACATTGTGTGAATTTTTTGCATCTCATTGTTACTAGTCGATTATCGAATGAGTCTCCTGTGATAAACATTGCACACTAGAAGAAGTGTGGAGTATCATTTGATATTGGTTCCAATGCCTTGTGTGATGATCTTACCATGAACTTTGTGTGATGACACTTAGAATTTTCCATTGGTTCGATTGACTAAGTGATGCATGCTCTTGAAATGCTCTTAGGCAACAATTTGAAAGAGTGAAACAGTTTGAAAATATACCTCTTTTGTGGCCAACCTTATAGGATGTGTGAACATTGCTTGAACCCCTTTTGGGACTTATCCTTTTCTTGGAAGAACATTGAACAAATGTGACCCCTGTTTATCCATCAACCCATAACTCTTATGAAGTGTGTTTGTTTGAGTAGCCAACTTGGGTGTGGTAAAAGAAAAGGTAAGTCAATAAATGTGAAGAATTCCCCTTTTGAGTCATTATCTTGAAAAATATGGAACCCCTCCATATAAAAAAAAAATTAAAAGTTGTGAAATAATGTTTGAAAGTTGCAAAAGTAATGGGGTATTCGAGAACTCATCGAATGTTGAAGAATGGATGAATTTTGAACATGAGTAAAAATGTTAAAGAAAAGGAAAAATGGATGTTCAGACCATATTTCATGTGGGTAACAACCACTAAGACTAAATGAAAACCTTTACACTCAGCCTGGTGGCAAGCCTTGGAAAGACCTTTTTGATCTTGAGCAAGATGAAACGAATGTTGATTGGAAAATAAGGGAAAACCTATGGGTGAAGTCATGCATGTGTTCATTTTTGTGAGTCTGAGAATTGTATGTGATTTCGAAACTACAAATTGTTGAAGAATCGTGTGTGGATCTCGAATCATCTTTGTTGTGAGGGAATCCTGAGCACCTTTGTTGAGCTTGAACTTCAATTGAAGCAAGTAGTGTGAACTTGGGAATCTTTGATAATGGTAAGTCACAACATAAATCCATGAATGAAAATTTGATCCTTGCACGAGTAAGTTGAGTCTTTTTATGTGCATTCATGATTGAGTCTTTTAAAACATTGTACGATACAAACTTTATGATATGTTGAACTTGAGTTTTTACTTGAGAACACACAAAAGTTTAAGTTGGGGATGTGATGAGTCCGAGATTTGAACTTATTTAGGGCTTGTTTGTATAATTTAGTGTCCTCTAATGCTTATTTCATGCCAGTAACTCATGTTAAATCATTGATTTCCAGGAATATAGATTGAACACATCAAGGACACTAATAGAAAAAAAGGAACAAATAAGGCTGAATAAACAAATAAGGGCGAGCCTGAGGATCGCCAAAAGCATTCGACATGTTCTCAGGTGGCTCATCAGATCGCCTAAAGTTCCAGTGTGCCAAGACCTCAATGAAAGAACTAAGTTGGCAATGAAAAATAGCAGTCGACGAATCGCCAAGTGATTCCGCGAAGCCAAGATGGATCGCAAAGTTATAGACCTTGAAGATGGTGAGTACCAAGGTAAAAAGGCAATGGAAAAGAACAAAGAGCGGTTGACCGAGTGGTTCTGCAAGCCCCACTTACTTCACCCAGTGACTCTTTGCAACACATTTTTGGTGACTATTAATACGTTTTTGAACATTAGTTTAGTATCACTTATCAATGAGGAATTAATCATTTACTCTTTAGAAAATTTTGTTATGAAGTTTTTGAGGAATTTTCTCTAGCTTTCCATAGCTTTGAAGGATTGAAGAAATACACTTTTGAGAAATTGAAAGCGGGTCTTTGAAGTTTATCAAATTGGAGCACTATAAGGACAAAACTACTCTTACTTAATTGATGGATAATCAATTTGGCAACGGTTTAAAACCTTTATATAATGTCTAGCTAAAACCCAATTATTGGGGTATGATTATGTAATTATTGATTGATTTAGCTTATGGGTATTGCAAATTGTTAGTTTAAATGCTATTTAGAAGTGGTTTTAATCATTAATTGTGGTTTAATTTTAGAATTGTAGTTGCAAATGTACTTTTTTTTATGTTTGTGTTCTTGTCTTGCTCGATAGAGAGGTTTTAGAACGAAAATTATTGATGGATGGTTTGTATGTGTTGGGTTGACCTGGGTTCAAATCGAGAAGGTGAATACTAAACTCAATCCCACATATTCAGATAGAGAGCGTGAGCAAATTAAGGTGTGAGTTGCTCTTATTTTATGTGTTTGTTGATGTTCAAGAGAACTCAGTTGATTCCGGGTAAATTGTTCGAGAGAAAATTTAGCTCCACTATATCCTATCCTACTTACTTATATCTAGCTATTTATTTATAGTTGGAATAACCCATATGTCTATATTTACCTATAATCAATCACATCACAAGAACCCGTCTCATTATTGTTAATTCGTATTGTTTGCAATTGTTCACAGATGATAATCAAAACCAAAAAACCCAATTTGACATTCTTGACACCCCTTGATTTGAATGATATCCTTACCCGATAATTTTTTATTCCTATGATGACTTACTGTGTTCATACTTTCTAATTGAATCTAAAACACATATCGCTCCCTATGGGATTCGACCCCAACTCATTTAGTTAGATTTTATATTGAATAAGATTGTTGATGCTTAGAATTGGATAAAGTGTCTTTAATAACATTATTAATCAAACACTGTTTCAAAGTAAAGGAGAATGCCAAAATCTCTTTTAGTAAAGTGATGAACACCACGCCAGCACCAGCTCCACCACGCTGTGAGGCCCCATCAAAGTACATCTTTTCAAGGGGGTTAAATTTTAATAGACATCACATCTTCATCCAAATGTTCATCAGTTAACTCCCAATCATCGGGTGGTTTGCGAAAAAAATCTACTACTGTTTGTCCTTGCACAACTTTTTAAGGGATGTACACAATCTCAAACGGTTGGAATTGGCGGTACCACCTTGCTAGTTAGTCACTAAGGACATATTTTGACATTACAAACCTTACAGGATTCTCTCTAGAAATAAGGCGAATAATATGAGCTTGAAAATAATGCTTTATCGTTTGAATTGAGAAGACTAGCGCTAAGCACAATTTTTCAATTGGAGAATAGTTCAACTCATTTGGCATCATTGTTCTGCTCAATTAATGAAGGGAGTTTTCTCTACCTTCAATATTCTTTTGAGCTAACAGGACCGCTACAGACCTTTCTTGTGCCGCAATGTATAGTATCAATGATTTTCCAGGTATAAGAGCTTCCCAAATAGGAGGTTTCATTATATATAACTTGATACTTTTAAAGGAATCGCTACATAATTCATCGCAATTAAAAGAAGCACCTTTCTTGATGAGATGATCAAATGGTTGGCATCTTCCCGCTAGATTTGAGATGAAACACCTTAAGTAAGCTAGCTTTCCTTGGAGACTTTTTAACTCATGAGTACTTCAAGGCTTGGGCATCTTCAAAATTACATCAACTTTGACTTGATCAATTTGAATTCATCGATGTCTCATAATGAATCCAAGGAATTTGCCATAAGTAACTCCAAAGGGACACCTCAATGGATTCATCCTTAGTTGATATTGTCGGAGCAACTCAAACACAATTCTTAAATATTTCAAATGATCACTCTGTTTCTTCACTTTACCACTGATTCATTAGTGTAGCATTCAACATTTGTTATGAGCAAGTCATCAAATATATTTTACATATCCTTTTGATATATGACACTAATATTCTTGAAGACAACTGGCACCACTTTGTAGCAATAAATATCCTTGTGTGTGCAAAAGAGTGAGTTCTTGATATTTTGGTTCCATGCAGATTTGGGTAAAGCTAGAATAACCATCCATAAAAGACCATTGCCTTGTAATAGTGGTAGCATCGATCATCAACTCCGGAATAGGAAGAGGGAACTCATATTTAAGGAATGCATTATTGAGATCTCTGTAGTCAACACAAACTTAAATTTGACCATTCTTCTTCCTCACAGGAACAATACTTGAAATCCATGTAGGATATTTTCCCTCACGAATAAAGTATGCCTCAATCGGTTTGATAATTTCATTTTCTATAAATGGAAGCAAGTTTGGCCTAAAACGTCTATGTGCTTTCTTAATAGGTCGAGAACCATTTTTGACTACCAACTGATGGACCGCTACTTTAGGATTCAAGCAAAATATTTCTTTATAATGCATGTGAAGATATCCCTACATTTCTTTGAGTATATTCATATATGTGATTTCTTAATCAACTTATAGAAAGGCACTCAAGTAAGTTGACATTGAGTCTTCATCAGTGCCAAGGTTAACTTCTTTTAAAAGAATCTATTGTGGTCTTCACTCATTCTTCAAATTCTGGTGGAGCATCTCCAACATCTTTCTCTTCTAGAGGATTATTGCCTTTGATAGATATATGAAAACATTAGACAATATCTTCTAACTCTTCATCAATCTTCATTTAGACTAGCTATCATGCTCAATATGGATTGCAATATGAATGAAGAGCCTACACTTTCTTCATCTTCCTCACGCTTCTTGGTGTAAACCATAGTGTGAGATTTTAAGGCGAAACCATAAGTTTCACTTATCCCCTTATCCTAGAAGGAATCAAATTTTCGAAATCATTTTTGATCATAAGTAAAGTAAGTGTTGTCACTCTTAGGTAACTTTCTTCGATGCATGTTATTATCTTTCTTCAATGGATCTAACCTCTAAAATATAGAAGTTTTTATAGTTGATTTTCCAAGTCAATAAAGGATGGAAGACATTTTATTGGAAGCAACAGACTCGTCTTCTATAATTATGTAGTTGTTGTTGGCCCTTCTTACGAAGATGCAAATTGGCGGTGGTTGGCTATAGCCTAGGCTTTCACGTGCTTGCCTGGTTTAATCTTCCAATGGGAATTTACCTAACATTGATAGTTTATTAGAGTTTTATCCATCCTTCACGAATAACTTGTGAGCATTAGGATTAAAATATTCTCTTGCGCGTTTCGTAGGGAGTGCCACATTGGAGACTTGATTTTGAGTGATTGTCTTTTCCAACCGCTTTGGAGACAATTTTATTGCATCGATCCATCTAAAAGGAAGATTTAGACATCTTAATGCATTTTCTTGAAGGTTAGATGATTGACCTTTTTCTTTACTGTTGAAACATAGCAAAGTCCGGAAGTCAGCTTTTTATTCGAAGACACGATTTTCCCTTCATTACGAATGGGACAAAATTGTTTAGTGTTAACTTTTACCTTTCTAACAGCTGCATCGATTCTTTTCCTTGTGATCCTATAAAACTTGATTGATTTGACATCATTAGATTTTCCCCCTTTAAAAAAATAACTATTCAAATAGAATTTTTCATAAGCAAAATGTGTCTCAGCTTCGATGAAAGGATAATCATCAACAACTATATTCCTTTCAGTCCCGTCTTCAAGATATTTCAAACATTAACAGTAATACAATTAGATAATTTTATTATCATGTACCCAAAGTCTGCCAAGTAATATTTTGTATGAATTCTTTTCACCAATCACTTGCATCGATGCACTTAATCATAAATCTTTCACGTGGATTTCTAATTTAATAAAACATATGGACCTTTGTCCCCCTTGATTGAATCCTTGTTCAACAAACAACTTTCACTAAGTTCTTCAGTCTGGATGCTAACTTCCTTCGATGGGTGGATAGGCATAATGTTGATTCCAGATCTTTCATCTATTAAGATTCTATTCATCTTCTTCTCTACCACATGACCCGCCATATACAAAGGACAATTGTATAGTGTTCCACCAAATAGAAGATCATTATTTGTAAATGTGATTTTTGTATCACATAGGTTTTTCAGAAGATGATATTTCCCTCGTTGTTTCTTTGCGTCACTAGGATACACTTTTGCCAAGGATTCACTCATTGTTCTTTGTTTGTTAGTAGCAAACACCTTCATTGTTCTAATCAGTTGTTTTTACAATTACAAAAAAAAATGCCACAAGATACAGGTGAAGAAGACGACTGAGTGAGGGGTGGGAATCTTTCTTTTTTATTTTAACAAAAAAATTATTTTTATTGAAAATTAAAATAAAATATGATTTGACATTGCATCACACGCGAATGGAATGTGTAGAACACTTTTTTTGCCATATCAACATTTTCTGTTTAACACATATTTTGAACAATTTAAGTGTTCAATAGGTTCTAGCCCTAATTGAGGTGTCTAAATGAAATATGCAGACAATTTTAAGGAGTTTGAGATGACTTAAGCGTATGAAAAATTACTTCCCATCAGGAGGTTGGAAGTTGAAAGAGCCAAAGATTGATGGGTAGTGGAAGATTAGAACAATTTTATTGAAGTAATTGCATTAATTTTAGAAACATGGACAATCTATCTATAGTATCGTTATTTTACATTTATTGTGTATGAATACATTTTTATTAAATTCTTTTTGGACCAATGGTTCGTTTATTTCATCTCAACAAAAGACATACACAAGCTGGCTAATAGCCCAGATTTAAAAAGATATAGATGGCCCAAATTAGGATGAACAACACATTTCATGTCTTTCCCTAATAGAGTTTCCTAACTAGAGCCCTCCCAAATTTCCCTCCTCCGTGGTTTTTGTCCCCTATTCCTTGTCCTTACTCGTTTTCCATCTTTAACATTCTTCATAAATGGGAAAGAAGGTGTGTTATCAGCTAGCAAAAGTACTCTCTTGTTGACTCCATTCCAAAATTACTAACACTCCCAACTCGTACTAACTTTTTCTTTTTGTAGAATCCAGTAATGGTGTTTGGAATTCAAGAGTTTTTTTGTTGGGACTTAACCACGATGCTCATTATGTCCTATTGTATCGAGTCTGCTCTCCAGTGGATGAATCGAATTGAGGTCCCCCCCCCCCCCTTTCCTTGTCCTTATTTGTAATCTGAAATAGCTCAAGGCTAGTAGGTTTTCACATAGCTAGATCGTCGCTTCGAAGACAGGACTTCAATTTGTAAATATTGTAGCTATGTGTTTATGGTTTTTTCTCGCACTAGCTTAGCATGTCGGGTATTCGTATTGATGGAATTTGTTGGTTATCCATATTAATAATTCGTCTTCCTGTGCTTGGTAGATTGTACAAATTCTTGACTTGTACATGTTTTGCTTGATCAAGGGTCATGTTTGTCAGGTAGTCTGCTAAATGATTAGCCTCCCAAAAGATATATGTTTTACCTGAACTTGTTTCCTTGCTATGCACTGTTTTATGTCCCTTTTTTTTCAAACATATGACCAAGGAACCTTCCAGTCTTTTATTAACATGTTTTTGAGTGATGATGAATCTATTTCCAGTATAATCTTTTGAAAATTTTGTGCCTGCAGTACTGCATTGCTTTCAACACTCCCATAATCTCAGCTTCCATATTTGTTGCCTCTCTTATAGCTTGTGCCTCAGCATAAATTAAATCCCCCTGGTTGTTCATGATGTTGAATCCATATGAACTTTGTCCAGGATTTTCCTTACAAGCACCATATGTGTTGCATTTCACCCACTCTGGGAATTGCTTCTCCCAACACTCTAATCTATAGTACAATGTAGGTTCATACGCGCTTATGTTTGTAATCATCTCCTGCCAGTTCTGAAAGCCTTCACATAACCTTTGATACTTCACTTTTAGTAGCATTTGGATAGGGTGTATTGTCCTAGCAACCTCAAATATGACACCTCTTTCTTATGTTTTCAAGCATTTCTCCTTTTCCCAAATAATAATAGGTGGTACTGCCTTGAATATTTGTTTCACCTTGTGTTGTACTGACCAGTCCCAACAAATTGTAATAAATTGTTGGGAATAAACTCCTCCTAAGCTAATACCTGCACATGAAGCAAAGTGTTTTCATAGCTTTAGGGCTATGGGAGCTGTTAAAAAATTTGTACAGCTTCCTCCATGCCCACATTACAGAAATGACATTTTGATACCATATTTACTCTTATTCATTTGAGAACATCATCTGTGGGGATTTTTTGTCTCCAGACCCTCCAAAAATAGGAATAACATTTTAAAAGGTAGCCCCTTGAGCCATATACTATTCATTCTTTTGTTTCTCTTCATTTTTCTTCCGAGTTAACTAAAAGGCTGATTTAACAGTGAACTCTGCTTGAGCACTTCCCATCCACCAAGCTTTATCTTGATCATCCGTATTCATGATGGGACTGATGTTTTCAGTATACAATCTACCATATCATGGGGCAATAGTTGACGGAGTCTTGATATAATCCATTGCCCATTTAGGATCATCTCTTTAATTATCCTCCACTTCCTCATCTACTCCT
Source organism: Solanum habrochaites (assembly GCA_027704765.1). Classification (NCBI taxonomy): domain Eukaryota; kingdom Viridiplantae; phylum Streptophyta; class Magnoliopsida; order Solanales; family Solanaceae; genus Solanum; species Solanum habrochaites. Next base: position 13,702,271 of record JAKWJA010002497.1, read on the forward strand.
TGTGATTTTATATAATAAAGAGCACGTTTTATCCAATTATCCATCCAAAAGTTGGTAGTACCTTCTTTTTGTTTCCACCATATTTTGTGTTCCACATCCTTCCTAACTCGTACTATTTTTCTCCAAGCCTGTGATGCGCCCATTTTAAGAGCCAATACGGGGTGATGTTTTTTTACAGTATTTGTTTCACATGAATGTGTTGCACAATGATTTTTAAGTTTTAGAAACGAGCATCACAATTTAGCAAAGAGGGCATTAGATGTATCAAAAAGCAATCTAAAGCCTAGACCTCTTTCCTTTTTTGGATAGTACATCTCCGACCATGCAACCCAATATTTTCCTCTTACTCCAGTATAATTACCCTAAAAAGAACTTAACAAACATCCGATGAATTTGATCAATAATACCTTTTGGTGGGCACAGTGTTAATAGCATGTAGATTGGTATAGATTGTAGTACATGATTTATTAGAATATATTTTCCACCAAATGACTAGAATTACTTTTGCCATGAGAAAATTCTAGCAACAACTTTCTTGAGTAACCCTTCAAAGTAGCAATTTTTCTTTCTTTCATAATAAATAGGACAACCTATATATGTGAATAAAAAACTACCGAGCTTGATTCCAATCAACTTTCGCAACTTGACTGTTACAATTAAAGGGGTCTTTTCATGTAGGTAAAAAAAACGCTTATCTTTGTTGATCATTTGTCCTGACACTCTTTAATAGTCCCTGAATACCTTCATAATTTGGATCACTGGATGTTTGTCCCCCGAACCGAACAAGATTGTGTCATCTGCTTATGTTAAGTGATTGATTTTGGGGCTCCATTTTGGCATTCCAGATCCTTTAATAACTTTTTCTCACCAAGTTGATTGAGACTTCTTGATAACACTTTAGCAGCTATGATGAACAAGGTTGGTGACAGTGAGTCTCCTTGTTTTAGACCTCTAGCTGAGTGGACGAATCTATGAGACTGTCCATTTATTAATACTGAGTACCAATTAGCAGAAATCAACCTCCAAACCATATCAATTATCACTTATGAGAAACCAAACTTTCGTAGAACTTTGGTTAAGAATACCCAAGCCACTCTATTATATGCTTTAGCCATATCCAACTTTACCACTACATTGGCCTCTTTTTATTTCGTAGGTGTATATCCCGTATTATTCCTTGTGTCAACAATTTATTTTTTGTTATGCTTCTTCCTTTCACAAATCCTAATTGATTGGGTGAGATAATATTAGACAACACTTTAACTATCTTTTTATGCAACACTCTGAAAATCACTTTTTTTGTAAAATTGCTCAAACTGATAGGCCTTAAGTCTTTCAATTCCTGCACAAACTCCTTATTGGGAATCAACACAAGATTAGTATGTGTAATGAATTTGGGAAACTCTTGTCCACAAAAGAACGCTTTGACTAATCTTGTGAAGTCCTCTCCTATTATATCCCAACACTTGAAAAAATCTACCAGTGAAGCCATCAGGTCCACTCACACTGTCTCCAGTCAAGCTGTCTCCATTCAAGTTAAAGGACCACTTTTTTAACTTCCTCTATACTTAGAAGCTTAGTCATCACCTCGTTTTGTTCATATGTAACTAACTTTGGGATATTTTGTAGCATGTCATACACCTGATTGTTTCTCTTTTCTTTGAATTTATCTTGATAAAATTCAACTGCCTCACCCATTTTAATCTGATCATAAAATTCCCTCTAATATCTTTCATATGATTACTGTATTGCTTTTTGAAACATAAATTGCATTTTAGCATTTGAATAAGTTTGATTTGAAGTATAAAATTATCATTTAGTTCGTTATTGATATTTTGGTTTTGGGGGTTTAAGAAAATGGTTTTTACTTCCATTTTATTTTTCTTTTATTACTTTATCATTTTGTAATAAATTGAAGGCGAGAAAAAACACAAAATTAAAAAGAAAAAATGTAACTAATTAAATTTTTAAGAGGGTCAAAATGTCTAACAACGTTCTAAGGATATTTTTGTTTTTAAAATTGACTTAACATTTTTCAACTTTTAATATTCAATATAGTATAGCAAGATATTATTATTATTGTTGTTGTTATTATTATTATATTTAATTAAATAAATAAATTTATAATATTTTTTATTTGGATGAGGTAAAATGGTAATTCAACTTTGCTTCTGATTTCTTCTCATGTTTAGTAATATTTAATTGATGGATGATTGTGGTTGCTAAATTCTTTCCCGAATTAGAAAATAAGACCTAAACATGATCCGACATATGCACCATAATTATTAGGCTTATAAGAAAAAGTGAATTGTTATACATTACTTTTATTTTATCATAAAGTGTTCCATATGAACACGGAAAAGGAAAAATTACATGGGATGACAAGCACCCCTCATGACAAACACCCCTAAGTAGTTATTTAATAAAGGTATAGTTTAATTTATTTACTTTCTATAATTATAGTTTTTTTTGCCATTATTAATGGGACCCACCGTCTCTTTTTATACCAACCGTAAAAACTTTTTTTTATTTGATTTTGTATATAATTTTATACAAATCAATTTTATCTCTCCTATTCCTAGCTATTTCACCTCTTCCTCCTATAATCATTTATTTTGTCTGATTTTGAAATTCACATTGGCAAAAATTTCACCTTCTCCCTTCAGTATTGATTTCAACTTTCGCAGGTAAACATCAATGTCTAGCCATGAGTCAATTTTTTTTTAATTTTCCTTCTTCAACAATTGTATATGTATTGTGCTTCTTAGTATTTTCATATTTTTTGGTTACAATATTTGTTCTTTCTTATTAGATTATAAGTTGTTCAAATCAAATGGATGAATCATCTTCATTAGAGGGCTACCAGATGTATGTCATTGATTTCAATTTTGTTGAACAAATTACCTCGTTTTTCAAGGGGTAACTCAGATTCGGGGTCCTATGAAAAATTCAAACAAGTTCCAAGATGAGCAATCAATGGGAATGAGACTAGGGGAAAAAATGACTCAATGGCAGTTCAAAAAGTTATTAAAAACGTCATAGCTAGCGGCATTCAAATTATTGAAGGAAGAACAAAGAGGAAAGCAATAACCACTGATTCAGAGGAGAATGAATATGAAATTAACGGATACGTAAAACACAATTTTAATAAATAAAGAAATCTAGTAATTCTAATGGTAATCAATCAAGAACATGTGACAAGGTTCTGTCTGATTTATCGGGTTTTCTTGATTGCATAACATAATTTTGTATATATACCGATTTGTATATTTTGACTATTCATATACTAATTTTTTGAGGAATCTATATATCTATAATCCATATATATAGATTTTTTTTTTTTTTGATATAGGTATTATTAAAATAAACTTGTATATACGGTTTGTATATTCTGGATAGTTATATATTTTTTTGAGTATATGTATATTTATGAATATATGGTACTCTATCATATACAGTAACTATATTCATAACATATAGATTTATATTTTGATAGTATCCGACAAAAAAGTTTGAGGTATATATGTATAATTCTGTATATGTAGGTATATATTCATGTAAATATAATTATATCATATCGGGAGTGTATAGTTATACACAACATAAGTAGTTCTTATCTATACAAATATTGACATATATATATAGATATACATATATATATATTTATCATTTTTATAGGGAGTTATTTTCATCTGCAAACAACCACCAAAACATTCCCCCCACATGCAGTAGTATAATGTACAATTTATACATACAAGTTGTATCATTCAATTTTTCTAATCAATAATTAGAATATGATTGTTAACATACAATTTGTTTATATTTGTATAAACAAAAATACATACTTGCGATTTTGAAAAATTCAATTATGTACTATACAAATCAATTTTATTCTTTTTCGCCGTTTAAAACATGAAGTTTCCTTGAAAGAAGAATATACAAGAATATTGAAGAACCAAAAAATTTTCATTTAATATTTGCTTCAGTGATATTTGATTTGAAAGGATTAGCTTGAATCCTGGAATTATGTAAGTTTTTTGTTACCTTATTTAGCGCTTTGTATTTATTTATTAAAAAGAATATTGTATCAATTATAAACAAAAAAAAAAGCTTAATATACAAATTAAATGCTCCATAACAAACTAAAGTATACCCATAAAATGAATATAATTACATAAACTATACTCATACTACATTATTTCATTAAATCTGTTTGACATATCTAAATTTTTTTCAAAGAAAAAAGACCCAAAACCCAACATAAATAACATCTCAAATTCCTATGGAACACTTTCTTCAAAACAAAGTAAAAATTGAGATTGGGAAGAATATTGAAAGAATTAATTAGAGCAATTAAGTGGCACCATATAAGAGGCATGGGCAGGGACTTCAACTGTGTTGAACAAATATAAGAGGGTGGGGAGACCTGCTCATTCATTATATCAATCTATTTCAAACTACTAAAAAATAGGTAGATTTAATTTCAATTGTCTCATAAGAAATTTTATTTAAAAAATTTAATTTTTTTTCAATTGGATATACTATATATAGTTGTAATTAAGGGAAAAATATAATTTTATTATGTACTAAAATAATTTAAAAAGAGTAAATAAAATAATTAAACTTAATAAAATTGAGTTAGATTGATCTTAACTAATTATATAACTCAATACCTAATTCATTTAACCCAAAAATATTTAGATTGGGTTGGATCTACCCTTCCCACCCAATTGCCACCCCTAATATTTATCTTTAGCATGATAATGCAGATACAAAGTATTATAGGTCAACAACATAATGTTACACAATATATAGGACATGCCCAAGCATGGCTTTTTAGTTGGTTTGACTTATGGTTGACAAAGTAAACCCAATTCCTTCAATCCATTTAAATTTGGGTGGATTATTAATTTATGTATATATTAGTTCAACACAATTCAATTTATTAAAATTGCTTTGATATGTATTCTAAATTGACTATTATGAGAAAAAAAATAAAAATTTAAATTTCATTTTTTTTAATTTGATATGCTATATATAGTCATAATAAAAAAAATTATATTAAGTAATTAAATAACATAAGTAAAAAATAAAACAACTAAACTTAAAAAAATTAAACTAGATTGAATCTTGACCCATTATATAATCCCATTACCTAATTCATTTTGACCCAATCATATTTAAATTTGATTGAATCATAACTCAATTGTTATCTTGACCTATTATAATGTTGTCCAATATATTGCAAACCCTCGTGCACCAAAGACTCTTGACTAAGGATAGGTTGTATCACCCAAGATTTTTCATGATGATAAATGCACCATACGTGAGGTTTTTATTATAATAAAAATAATTTTTAACTATAATAAATTAAGTATTACTAAATATATTTTTAGAGACAAATATTAGTGATAATCATAAATATTGGTAAAATCTATATCGATATTAAATTTAATAATAATTAACTAATATAGATAAATATTATATCATTTTATATTAATGTACATATTTATTTATGATAAAAATTGTTTTTGTTACAACACACTAGGAATCAATAAAGCATCGGATTTGAATGTGATTTTTCTTGTCAATATATTATCAATATAAGGAGTCCATACGTAGATGGGCAAAGGAATTCAACCAAGGAATTTTTTTATTTATCTCTTCATCCATTATAACTTTTATCCCTACGTTACCTAATATTTTGTCAGAGACAATATTTTTGATGTTCCACTATTGTTTCGATTATTGACTTCTGCTATTTATTTCGTCACCCATAAATTTTATCCGCTTATGATAATGTAACAAAAGAAAATGTTAACACAAATCATCAAAATACTACATATGAATACTTTTTTTTTCATTTATCCACTGATCTTTAACAACTTCTAATTTAAGGCATTAAACATTAAAGTTCTTACACTCCAAACAAAGACTTAAACTAGTGTTGAGGCATGACATATATATCATATTTTTTAGATATCAAACTCAACTTTTAAGAAAACTTATTCGTAGATATCTCTTTGATAATGTAAAATTTTATTTACATTGACAATGTAAAAAGAATAATATACATTTATTAATGTTTTCACTATGTTAATCATTTCACTAAAAACTCACCTCATAAAAAACAATTTTATGAAAATTTATAGAAATAAAATAACAATAGGAAAATGAACTTACCGGTATATTTGTAAGTTCTTCCTATTATTTCTTCAAATGGTGAGAATTATTCATATTCTTGACAATTGACATATAAATCCATTAATATAAGCTGATCATTGAGCAAATTTGATAGATTAATTAGATAAGACATGAGTTCATTATCAAGTAAATTGAGGATGATGAAATGTTTTTTTTCCAAGTAATAGTACATTGTAACCATTATTTACCATTTAATATGATTCAATGAAATTATATACTTATCTCTTTTTAAAATTTATCGTAAACAATTGAATTTGGATTGCGACTTTCAATTTCCACAATTCTAGCTGGCTCTTTCAAATCTGGCAAAATGACTATTTTTGTAGAAATAAAACTGAAATATCAACAAGCAAAAATAATTTGGAAAGTTCTTTCCATTTAAGTAGTATAGAGACATTAAGTAGCATATAAAATTAATTATATATTAAAAACTAATTCTACTTTTAGGTAAGAGATAATATGAGTCTTCAGTTTTTAAGGGATATTTTCCTAATTATACTTGAAGTTTTTTCATAAATAATATAGTATGATGATGATGATATGGAAAGCAAGAATTTGTGCTTTGTGGGATTACAAGTTACCAAGACATTAGCACTTGATTTTCGTAAGAAAGAATGCAAAATGAGGACTACTTTTGGCATTATTTTATCGAAGGGGTCATTTTATGATAAAGACATGCTGGGATCATGTAATAAATAAATTCAAAATTAAAATTAAGGAGAAAATATACACTCCTCTTGTGGTAGCTAATACAAAAGGGAGTTGTGAGTTCAAATACAAGAGAGATGTTGCTCGGATGGTGAATATCTTGTATTTTTTATCCGAAAATTATGAATTTAAATTACCAGGAAAGCAAAAAGATGGAAGCTCGTTGATAGGGATAAGAAAAATACAAAAGGAATCCTACTCATTGTAACCCCCTACACATGAAATGACCATGTTGATAAAAACAAAAAAAATTAATGAAACTTAAAATTGTTATTAAAAAACGTGCGATTTACACAAAGATAAGTTAAGTTATTATTCATGAGGACGTGATATATAATATAACTAAATAATTAAAAATGTGTTCTCTCTAACAACCGAACACAAAATTGGTATATATGCCATGAAAAGAATAACAATTAGGCCCATACACTTAATGAACACATGATCATATATAGTAAGTATAGTAGTCAATATTTTAAGGTACTAAGTTGGTTCCAACATCATCCTTGTCTTGAGATGCCTTAGTCAAATCCTCTGCCCTTCTAGCCTGAAGTTTCCAATCTGTTTGCATTAGTGTATACACCATCATGATTAGACATGAAAATTGAGAAGCCACTAGACCTAACCATAATCCCCTAAACCCAATGTTGAGTTTAAAAGCAAATACACAAGCACATGGTAATCCAACCAAGTAAAATGCTGCTAAATTTATCCTTACACCCATAGTTGGTCTTGCTGAGCCAGTAAGTGCACCACATGCTGCTGTTTGAGGTGCATTTCCTATCTCAGCTAACCCCAGGATCGGTAGTGCTCCTGATATTAACGCGAGAATTTCAGCCTCATTCGTGTATAACTTACCCCATACTGATTTCATCGCGATGGTTACACCAAATGCTGTGAATCCCAAAGCCATTGCTACACAAATACCAATAATAGCTGCTAATTTAGCGCGATCAGGATTACCAGCACCTAATTCAGTACCAACACGTTGTGATATACTCAATCCAAGTGAAAATGGGAATACATATATAGTCCCCGTAGTTTGTATCAATATTCCCATAGCTGCTACGCACGAATCAGGGTTGTTCAACAATCCACTCAAGAACAGAACAATCTCATACCACCACCATTCCAAGCAAACGGAAAATAAACTAGGTAAAGACAAACTCAACAAAGGACGCCACCCTTGAAACGTTGAGATAAATGTAACGCCAGCCCATGGTTTTATCGCTACTTTAGACAAGAACAAGTAAAGAAGCAACCCAATGTTCATATTCAACGAGTATAAAACCGATGCTAAGGCAATACCTTTAACATTCAAATCCAAGTATGTTACAAGAAAATAGGTTATTGGAAGGTGCAAAATGGTTGAGCATGTAGCAACTAAAGTAGCTGGTGTATTTATGTATTGTGTCCTTAAAAAAGCTCTTAAAGGATTCAAATGAGCACTTGCAAGTAACTCAGGAATAGAGAAAATTAAGTATCCTTTAGCAACTTTTGAAATTACTCTATCTTGGCCAAGTCTAAGGAACACATGTTCGACGTTTAGCCATAGAAAAGTGATTGGAACAGTAACGGCTAACAGAAGTAAGAACATCTTGAAATATGTTTGAGTTAGTACTGACCATCTTTTAGCACCATAAGCTTGTGAACATATGGGTTCCATGCCCATACAAAGACCTTTCATAACAGAATATCCTGTTACGTTTGCAAAACCAATTGCTAATGAACCTCCAGCTAGCTCCGTCTTACCCATATGGCCCAAGAAAAGCATAGATATAATGTTCTTTGAAAACAATAGCAAAGTTGTTAAGGCAACTGGACATGCTATTTTCCCAAGTAACAACAATTCTCCACTCACCTGCATTTTCATCATATCTAAGAAATTAGTTTAATTAAAATTTCTATCCAACTCTAAAAAAATACTTGCACAATTATATAGGTTTATTATTTTTTAGGTAGTTATTATTATATATAAATAAATAGGTCTCTATGGTAGGCATTACTTGCTAAAAATGGTAACTTGTAAATATCACACATTAAACTACGTACACAATACCTAAAAATATGAGGGTCCTTTGAAATTAGTTGATAAGGGGTGTGGACATGCTATCCTATGTAATGAGAATAAGAGTTTGTGGGTTCTAAATTTTAGTTGATTTTGAACAAACAACTCTAGGTTCTAGAGCACTTCAAGTCTCTTCCTTACCACTGAACTGTTAATCAGTTGGGTTAGGGGTCACAAGTTAAATTAGATATATGTTTATTTAATTTTCTAATAGAAATACATGGTCTACAGAAAAGCTACTTGGTTCATTCAAACTTACGAACCCCCACTGAACTTTGTCTCTGTTTATATTGCTCAGACTCTTCACAAATGTCATCGGATGCGTGTCGGATCCTTAAAAATAGTGCATTTTGAAGTATCCAACACGAGTGTGATAACATTTTTTGAAGAGTTTGAGCAATTTAGATATGTACCTTTCCCACATCCCACCTATTAATATTAATATTGGATATGTTATGTTGTTATTATAAATTACATAAGTAGCAAGGAAAAATTACACTATTAATAATGTAATTTAAGTCCAACGAAGAATACACTTAACACAAGGGTAAACTAATTATTTAATCAAAATTTTCGATATATATTGCAATATGACATATATACTAGATAAGTGATCATCACCAATCATCTTACATGTCACAAAGCTTAATATACAATCATCTAATATTAAGTACCAAAGTTGGAAATTATTTCCTTTAACCAATTCTTTTAAAAAGAAAAAAGAATGAAGGAAGAAGAATATAGTATAGAGAAAGCGTGCATAAATCCTGAACATGAGTGCACATAAGCACGTGCCTACATATAAGTACCATCCTTTCTGTTTCTCTTATTTCATTTTCTATATATAAAAATTACCTTTCTTTTTGAATAATTTAAGGACTTAAAAATATTTTTTTAGACGTAATAGAAGATTAAAGAAAGAAAATAAATAAAAAATAATGTCACTTTTTTTCTTTTGATACACTTAATATAAGCAGTTGGTGAAAAGTTTGATTCCACCAAGACTCGTCTGGTTTAATATCTCTGCACTCATTACCCGGTATGGGTATATCTAAGTTGTTTAATGTGGCAAATGTAAATTTCAAGACTTTATTTACATTGGCATTCTTTAATAAAGAAAAAAGAACTTGGTGTTTGATACTAGCTCTCACTGTTTTAAAAAAAATTAATCTAATTTAACTAGATTTAAAGTTTAAATAGAGGGAAAAAAATAAATATATCTTTGAACTATTTTAAATGATATGCAGATATTCTTCATTATATTTTTGGGACATTGGTTCCCCTGTTGTTCAAAAACTAAAGCATATATGCCCTTCACTCTAACAGAAGACTAAATCGGAACACGTGACACAATCTTATCCGTCGATCCGATATTCAACAGATGTTGAATCAGTGGATAAGATTATAATACATGTATGTTCGTTTGTACAAATGGTGTATAAGCTCTAGTTTGGACGACAGAGACACCAACATCCAAAAGTATAATGGAGGGTTTTTGCATATCATTTACGATAGTTCGGGCTATATTTTTCTTTTTTCCCTTTAATAAATAAAAAAGATTTTTTTCAATCTTGTGGTCATAATCAATATTATATTAAATGTATCAAAATGTCCTTTAATCTTATAGCCTATACATATCACGTGGAAAGCTAAAATTAAAGTATTGTCATAACAGAGGAAGATTATAATATATTATTGAGTACTGAGGGTTCCATTATTTTTGCTTGTACTAACTAGTAGTTAAACATGCTATATTTTAATGAACTAATCTCTATGATTGAAGTATTAGGAGGCAGAATGCTCATCGGTCTATCTATCACGGTTAGAGTAGATAGCCTTTAAAAAAAAATAATACTCAACCTAAAGACAAATCGCCAATATATATATTTAGGTTAGAAACAACCAACAAACTCACTATTTTTTTAATTTATAATTCTTGAAAATTACCTTCTTGTCTATTTCTTTATCCAAAAGAAGAAGAAAGAAAAAATAAAATAGTCTCATTGTCACTTACACTCACATCATTAGTGGAATATCATTTTCATAAAAACCACAAACACATATAAAGGGTGATTCCAATTAAACTTCCCTATAATTGACAATTACCTATTCGTTAATAGAATCTAGAGATATTATGACAATGATATTACACATACATACAACACTGAATATTAAAAGTCTATATGATTAATAAAAAAAATACTAGAAGGCCCCAAAGAATTGAGCCACACGTATATATATATATATATGTTTGATTGATGATAAACGAAAATTTTATGCTATATAGTACACCTTCAACATAATAGATTATAAATATATATATATATATTTTTATATGTTAAAATCAATACACAAAATATACCTTTTTTAAATAAATAAATAGTGTGCAGCATGTATTTTTGATGGATAAATAAAAGAAAATTTTACACTATACAATGGATCATCAAAATAATACGTGAAAACTATATATTACAATCAATATACTACATATTTTTATTAAAAATAGTGTATAGATTTTGTAATTTGGCTTGAGAATGTAATTATTTTGGCCGCCAAATATGTAATACTTTCCCTGAAACCATTTTTTCTTTGCATGTATTTATGTTACTGTCATGCATAAAACAGAAAACTAAAATTAATTTGTTTTAATGAAAAGTAAAACACAAAATTCCAATATCATTACAACAAAAATAACTTTTAAGGACAATAAGTTTTGATATTAATAAAGAATGATAAAGTTTTTACCGGCATTAGTTAAGTGTCATTAAAATCGATGTTGCTAAAGAATGTAGAGACATATATAAAGAGTGCTAATTGCCGCTAAAAATATAAATTTAATGGCTATTAAGAATTAATTATCGCTAATAATCATTTTTGACGTAGATATGCACCTTATATGTAGTATATATATCCTTAAACTTGAAAGTAAGGCAAGACAAGGAATAATGCAGCTACCACACACCTTATAATTATGCTTAAGTGTACTAATCCCTAGCTTCCACTTAATTTAAATTCATAAATCAAAAGAAAAAAGAAACACAAAAAATGAAAACACCTACATATATATAATAATAGAGTCGCCTTTATTTTTGTGGTGAAGTGGTATTTGCTCCTGAGTACGGAGTCGCCATGCCTTACTTTCTAATATAGAACTTTCTGATGCAAATTCGAATTTAGTGTGACTCTAACGTGAATATGAGAAAAAAAAAAGGCAGCTTGCTCGTGCTTCTCTCTGGCGTTATTTAAAAAAGAAGCAAATGGAGTTATGGAGCTTTATAACATAATGTTACGTGCGTGCTTTCATGTGTTTGTCTGTGCCTTATGTCTTTTATATTTTCCTTGTCTATGTGTGTCTGACTGTGTTATTAAAAAAAAGAAATAAAAGAATGTTGTACACCTGAATAACTCGAGCATGAATACTAGCATAATATAAGAGTTTATATAGAAAAATAATAATAATGAGTTTGACTCTAATATCATGTAATATCGAGGCCATACCTGATTCACCGAAACGCGTTGAAAAAGTTGAAGATTATTACTACGAGAGGAATATGTATGAACATATTCTTCTTCCCTTTGTTTTACCGTCAGCTCGATGTTGGCAGCCGCCGCAGCCATTTCATCACTTGTTATACTTATGATATCATCACTCTCTTCTCTAGATTCATTCATGGTACACATGACTCGATCAGGATAAAAAGACTGTTTTCAAGATACCTTAAAATAATTTTCGTTGTAAAAAAGGGATAAGAAGAGAAGATGGTATATATATATGGAGAAATAACAAGTTTGGAAGAGGGGATATATATATACATACACATTCCTAGCTTGGTCCTTATTTATATACTAAAGTTTATGAGAAATTATATTATCTTGAGCTATTACAAGTGACTTTAACAAGCGTTGCAAGGGTAGCCCAGAAATGATATATTAGGGACAGGTAAACTATATATTATAAAATTTTCTTGTACTCGTACAACATTATGCGTATTAAGTAAAAGGAAGTCGAATTAATTATACTAAAGATCCACTAATTGAGTGCATTCTTCACTTGGACTCTGGCTTAGCTGTAGGATTAATCTACAATCCTATTTTATACTTCCTCCATTTAAAAAAGAATGACGTAGTTTGATTTAGAACGAAATTTAAGAAAAGAAAGAAGACTTTTTAATTTTTTAGTTCTAAATTAAAATTATGTCAAATATATCAAAATAACTTTTAATCTTGTGACTTAAAACCATGCCACTGAAAATTGAGTTTAAAAGTACTGTCAAAAAAAGGAAAAGCGTCGTCATTTTTTTTGAACCAGACCAAAAAATAAAAACTAGGCCCATTCTTAGAAACGGAAAGCTATATATATCTATATATATATATATATAATATATATATCTTAAGTATACAATATTTTCAGATATCTTTTTTATTATTCCTTGCTTGTCCCACTTTATGTCTGCATCATCATCGTTTTGACCATGAAACATTCCTCAATATTTTGCTCTTATCAAGAACGTATAACCCTGTAGCTGCTTCACTTTAACATTCATCATCTAGTCACTGTTTTCACATAATTGGTTCTTCAATAGAAAATATGTAATCTCATTTATTAAACTAGCATCATTTCAACTTTATGAGTTTTGAATTTGATGAGGGTGATTTTAAGTGATAGTAATTGAGTTTTAAATTTAATATTTGTACGTATTTAATATATTTGTTTATATAAGTACATTGTTTGAGCAAGATCTATTGGGTTCGACTGCACTGACATGCAGGCTACTAGCTGAGCCCTTGCCCATGAGTTATTGAAAGCTCTCATAAAGAGCAACCTACTTTATCCATGTTCATAAGGGTTGTTGTCTGAACTCTGAATGTTCAAATAATTCAAATGTTTTCTTAAATCAACCTATGTATGTCTCGTATCGAGTCACTAAATGGAGCGTTATAATATTTCATTATTTAAAATAATTAACAACACCAATAATAAGATCATTTGAAATAAAATTAATGTATATAGTCACTCTTTCCCTTATTTTTTGTTTAAATATCTAAGCGGCAAAAGTTAACAGGTGACATAGTAAATTAAAGTACAAAATGTTAATCACGGTAGTATTTTATTATTTTCATTCAAAATAATGATAGTCTCACAAAACAAAATCTGTGCTCCACCACAAAACCTTCAAACCAAAATTTTCATGCTAAGATTCATTATCTATATACAAAAAATATTTCATGATGGAAAGCAGCCATGGATGATGCAAAATTTGAGGAATTTCACCTAAATCACACTTGAGATATAGTTGACTTGCCACCTGGCAAAAATGTTTTGCTTTATCTGATAAATGGTACAACATTAAGCACCATTAAGAGGCTCAAATATAGATTGGTGGTATGGAGGGATATTCAAAAATGAAAATTTGACTACAATAAGATATTTTCACTTTTTGTGAAGATGAACACAATAAGATGTTTGTTGGCGGTAGTTAGGGGTGTCAAATGGGCGAGTTAGGTTTGAAAATATTTAAGGGAAAATAGGTTGAAATAGATTTTGGATTGCGCCCTGGCCCACCCAAATTTACTTTGGGCTAAAATGGGCTTAAAACGGTTTGGGTCTTGACCTACCCAATTTGACCCGCTTAATCTCAATAATTTTAATATATTAATATTTAAATTTTATAACAACAATTTGAATTTCAACTCAAGAAAATTTAAAAGAAGAAGTTACAAATTGATAGATAAATTCTAAAAGGTATAAATAGATAGTAAGTCATATATTTAATATAGGAGCGGATACATCAGATCAATGCAAATAAGAGTCTTAAAGTAGGTTTAAATTAGTGACAAAGTTGGGCTCAATTGAGGATTCACTTAAAATGATTGAGATTGAACCCAATTCAAAATATCTTGAGCTCAACCCTTAAAATTCTGGGCGGAAAACGTATGGGGCTCATTATTGACACCTCTAGCAGCAGCAATGAGAAAAAGGCGAAAAGTTCTATAAATAAACATTAAAAATTCATTTCTTAAATGAAACTCTATAAGAGGTAGTGCAAAAATAAATCTCTATAAGACTTTTTCCCACTTTTCCTAGCTAATCATATCTGTAGTCACGCCTTGAGCGAACACCTTGGACATTATCAGTATTTTTGGCATAGCTGGCCCGAGGGTATTCATAACTTGACATTGAACCTAAGCATATATTTAGACACAAGCGGAAATTTGGTTAAAAAGCATTCAGAGAGATAATATTAATTAAAGAAAACACTTTACATAAAATGGCCAGAACTAAGGGCAAGAGATCAGAGTCATAACCTCAGAACCTATTTTGAAGTGTGTTTCTTATTTAATTTTCTTTCAACTAACCTTCACTGGATCTATGTTCTAAATTGTTGTGCCTTGCAGAAAATGACCAGAATTAAGGGCAAGAAAGTCATAGTTTATGAGTCTAGGAATAAATCTCCACCTCCTACACCTTTCGAGAGTAATAGATTGTCTCCATTAATGATCCAATTGAGGCTTCCTAGAAACAAACTACTCCACACTCCTCTACGCACGTGAGAGAGAAAAAAGAGAAGAATATTTCCAAGAAGAAGACATACATCAAGTCTTAGTTGGCATAAAACCCTCTATCCAATGTGAGTGCATCGAGATTTCTCCATATCATCACTCCCAGGGCCCTTAACAGGCTCAAAAAAGGTGAAGAACACATAATTCTTGAGAAGAGATGACTTTCCGTTGATGGGATTATGAGCGACTACCTGGCCATCTAGAAAACAATCAAATTGCATGAGTTTAAGAGGTTTACTAGACCTCGACCTCCTTATGCCCCGGCTTGCGTACGAGAGTTCTTTGCGGCCTATGCAAAGGTCTTCCCCAAGAAAATAAAGGGAACAATTTGAAGCCACTAAAGGAAGTGGAAATTTATGTAATAATGGTACCCTATAGTGCGGGTAAAATTAACACAATTTTTGGTACCAAAGGTACTTGGGGTGATCAATACATGCTCAGATTGAAAAAGGGCCTCGATGCATTCAAGGGTGTCTCTTACCCCTTATTTATGATATTTTTTCTCCATATATGATTAATGGAGTAAGGATAGAAAAAAAAACATAAGCACCCCCTGACGGTATTGGTTAGGCTATCCGTAGCAATTTCATGCCATCCAAAAATGAGTCTATTTTTCATACTTTGAAGGGTGTATTAGTTAGCAGCATTATGGATTAGTCGAAGATCATCACCGATACTATTGATGTTTAGGAGATTATTATGCATGTTCCTCAGGATCAAACTTCTCTCTTATTCCTAGTCTTGATCACACAGATGTTTGGGGATGTGAGTTTCTTTTTTAAAAAGGATTGGTGTGAGGATCACCATCGCCTCATCAAGTGATATTTAGAGGATAAAAGAAAATTAATTAAGGGATAATATGTCTCAGAAGTTTCCACCACCCAACACTACCATGTGATAGACCCCACTAGCCTTGAGGCCGATATTGCTCATCCTGCTTCTTTCGTGGAGACATTAGGTACACCACAACCTTCTTTTCTTCCATCTACTTCTATAGTTGTTGCATACACTCCTGTTCCCGACCCGTTGACCTAGACCATGACATTCAAAATGAGAAACCTTGCCCGATTTACAAATATAAGAGTGGCTAGGGTAAATAATTAGATGCCCAAGTTGATTAATAAGACCATTGATGATGCATTGCTCCCTAATACCTTCCTACTTGAAGCTCTGACCTCGGTTGTGAAAATTTTTACTCTTTAATCCTTAGAGAAGTACATATATATTTTCCGAAATATAGCTCTCACTCATATATAAAATTCAGAAAATAGTCAGACTAAACAAAAAGGTAAGGCTAGAGGAATGATGGAACAATTTAAAAAAACTTTGGCATAGTATGGGAAGAGTTTAGATAACCTCACAACTAAGATGGAGACATGAGACAAGATTGAGGATAGTTCTCTGAAGTTGACTTATATGAAGGCTTATATTACCACTTTTCAGGTTGATGTAGACCAGCTAAGGT
This sequence comes from Solanum habrochaites, assembly GCA_027704765.1. Lineage (NCBI taxonomy): Eukaryota > Viridiplantae > Streptophyta > Magnoliopsida > Solanales > Solanaceae > Solanum > Solanum habrochaites. The sequence continues at coordinate 13,719,277 of JAKWJA010002497.1, forward strand.
TCATCGACATTTCCACGCTATAGGGTGAGGTTCCCTTGCCCGATATGCTCAAGCCTATGTCAATCTATGAGCTGAGAGTTGAGGTTCCTAGTATTTTGGCAGACCACCCTTGTGTGATTGGTGATATTATTGATGATACTATTGATGGGGAGAGTTTTGGATGAGGCTGGTAATGAGTCAGTTGAGGATATAAATGAGAAGGCCTTTTTGAGAGAGTATGAACTGCATACGGTTGAGACTTTGAAAGAGCATCAGGATATGGATGAGATGACACTACAATCTACGATAGAGAGATCTCTTTTTGAGACATCCGTATCAGTATTAATGGGGTCTTTTCATACTTTATCATTCCTCCAATAAATGTTTCGGGCACTGATGGCTCGATTGATACTACTTTACTACCTCATTTTCCTATCTTATGGGAACTGATTACCAAGACGTTCCCTCCGAGACTCAAAATCAGATCACTCCATAGGATTAGCCTATCAGAAGGATTTTAGTACCACTGTCCCTCCCGTACTTACTTTATATCGCATTTAGCACATTGCTAACTTCATTTTGGTGGGGTGAGGAACTTGTGTCAATATTTCCCTTTTTGTGTATATTTGTATAACTTTCTAGAATTTTATATTTTAGTTTCTGATGGTCTGATGGTGTTAACCATTTTTGCCCACTTTATTTATCATACGCTGGATCGAGTTTGAAAGTTTTTGGGAAAGTTTTTGAAATGCTTGAGTTTTCAGTGTTGATGTTTGAGGATCGATTGTGTTCAATATAGATGTCTTTAATACACTTATGATGAGTAATGTATTTAGTATTGGTGTTGCAAGAAGAAATTGGTGTGGTTGTACTTTTAAATTATTGTTTTGAATCTCGCAATGAATAGTTCATTTCGATGTGGGTCTTGCAATTAACATCACATGTAAACTTTTGACATTGTAGGACAGTGCTAAATGATTGCATTTGAAGTACCCTGTAGGGTGAAATTTTACCTTAGGTGCTACATTAGTGCACATAAAAAGATTGCACAATCCTCCTTGACATGACACAATTCTCTTATAATTTGCAATGGAGTGAGTCCATTGGGCTCACACCATTTGAGTTGGCGACTGGACAACAACCCCAAACTCCGCACTTTTGATTGTTTACTTTTCATGAGAAGAGTTTGGGATCCTACCATCTTGCCAAGGGATGGAAAGAGCTACTTGAAAATTTCAAGTTCTACTTGGACAAAGCAACAAACAAGATAAAAAATTTCACCAACCATAAGCGTCGTCCCACAGATGATAAAGTCAGAGACATGGTCTTGGTAAAGTTCAAACCAAGACAGTTTAAAGCACTAATGGATTAGATCAAAACTTAGTGCGAAAATACAAAGTATTGTCAAGATCATTGCCAAGGTGGGTAAGATCTCTTACAAGGTAGAGTTTCTTCCACACATCAAGATTCATTTGGTCTTCCACACGAGCTCCTTTAATCTATACCACGAGGAAACAAATTATCCGAATTAGATGCAGTCAAAATGGGCGCCTATAACTGTCACCATCTCCCATGATTGAGAAATTGAGTCTATCATATCAAACAAGGAGGAAGTGAGGTAAACAAGGCAGTGTTATGTTACTTGTACATTTGAAGGGACAATCTTTGGTAGGCCACATGGGATCAATACGAGGACTTGCAAAAATTTACCGACAAAATCTGGGAGCTTTTGCAATTTTAATGCACCACGGTTGTTGCATCAATGGATGGGAGGGAGTTTCATGCCCTGCCACTTTGCAAGTCATATTTGGCATCATAATAAGCGAGGAGAATCTAGTGTGTGGAGTGGTTAGTAAAATACTCTAAAACTCGAGAGATATTAGGAATTCCCTAGAACTTGTAGAGAATCCTATAATATGGACTAAAGTGTAAATATGCAAGGACTTGTAAAGTAAATATTATTTAAACTTAGGCCCCTAGGAAGTAGTATGTATATATAGCCTCCCATTTGCAAACTCATCCAACAAGTTGTAAGCATTCTCCAAGCAATAAACAAAGCCTTCTTCCAAAGCTTTCCAAGTCTTTCTTGCATTCTATTGGCGATGTTAGTTCAAAGGGCTTACTTGAGCTTACAAGGCTGTGAAATATTCGTGAGTAATTTGTCAGGTGCCACACAAAACATTAGTGAGGCTCTTAGTCCATGACTCTGAGCTCTCAATCAACTTCTCAGAAATAAACCCTACAAATCAATCCAATGAATCGTTAAACATCCTACACCTTGGCCTGTTCCCTCATAGGTAAAACTTCATAAACTTGTCATTTAAAAAAGTGACTTTGGTTAAATAATTCTCATCCTATAGTTCGTAGGATTTGCTACAACCCATAGGTCAATCTTTTAGACCATTTCCTCAATAGAATTTCTTAACTTTTCTTTGCTCTTTGACTTTAAAAATTCCAAAGTGTTACAGTACCCATGATAAACACTCACTACACCTCATACAATACTAAGTGTAGGTGATCATAATTTAGTATATAACCGAACAAAATGTTGGGGGTCGAACCCATAGGGATCATTACACTACCTAAGTCAATAAGGAAGTAAAGCTTATGGTTTAGTTTGTTATAGAAGTATACATTGTCGAAATCAAACAAACTAAGTTAAGGGTTTGACAAGGAATGTTAGATGGGGGATTCAATTGTGTCAATTAACAACTACAATAATCAAGAAAATAGGGGAGATAATCAAATAGATTCAAGTTCTTAGGGATGTGATCAAATATAGGTCAATTTAGCTATATGGGTAATTTATATTACTAAAAATTTGCTAAATCTCAGTGGCTAGGCTAGACTTTAGATGCAATGGCTTTCTATCAAACAAATATTACGATTCACGAGAGTTCTCTCAAACTTTGACAAGTTTAACACTATAAACAACCCAAAACCTTAATTTATCTCCTCTCTCTCGAGCTAGATAGGTAGGAATGAACTAAGATTTACTCACTCGAGCTGAACCCACAACAACTTAAACACTACATCATTAATCGATAACTTTAGTTTTAAAACCTCTCCTCGAGACACTAAATTAAAATTGCATTTGCAACTAGAATCATAAGTTAACAGTCAACTATCAATTGAACCCACTTTAGAACAACATTCAAATTAGTAAACAACAACATACATAAGCTAATTAAGCAAATAATCACATGATCACACCCCAAGAATCGGGTTTTAGATAGACAACATAAAAAGGAAGAAATCAATATCAGTTATGTTCTCCATAATCTGGGTATATTGCAACCCCAGACTATACAATGATTCAAAATGCTCAAAAATAAAAATCCGCTAAGAAATCTACTTGAAAATCTTTCAAGAAGGTTCTATAATGAAGAAAAATACTCAGGAGAATAATGGAACTCAGTATTGTTCGAACCCTCTTTAACTTCTCTTAAAAATTCAATTTATACATCTATTAGGCGAGATAAGTTGAGCATCACCGATTGAGTCCGCGATGCGCCAATCACCAATTGAGTCGACGATGCGCCAATAACCGATCCAATCGGTGATGTCCCAATTGCTGACCCAGTCATTGATGCGCCAATCGCTCCCATCAATCGCCAATTGTCTGTGGCTCTTTATCCTTAGATGTTCTATGACTTTACACGATCATAGTTGGTGTTTCCAATCCACTCGGTGGTTTGCCAAGTGTCCAAATCCATTGCCAAGTTGGTTTCTCCCTAGGCTAGTAGTCTAGAACTTTAGGCGAGCTGAAGTACCACTCAGTGAGTTGCCGAGTGGCTTTGTCGATTCTTAGCCTTTTGCTATCTTTAAGATTTTTCATATTTTTTTCTCATTTTCATCTAGAAATGTCCTTGCCTTGATCCTTTTTTGCGTTCTATGCTGCAAATCAACATTTTAATATTAGTTTAGAGCATAAATTTGGCATTCGAGAACAATAAATTATCAAAACAAAACCCTAAATGAGTCAAAATCTCAGACTTATTAACACACCGAACTTAAAATTTTGTTTATCCGAAAGATCAATCGGCTCAACAAGGATGTCTACAACCAGTGCTACTCATGACAAGGTTGAGATGGGGGAGAAACAGTGAGTTGGGTGCAGGGAGGGGGGGGGAGGCCGAGGAAGATCAACATATAGCACCAAGTTACTTCAAACTACACATGGAATGTTCAATTGTGCACTCTAAGTTTCAAATTATGACTAACCATCATCAAATGGACTCAAACTCACAATGCTTGCTTTAAATGCAAGTTTAAGATAAAAAAAAAGCAATCAAATGCCCTCAGAACAAAAATGATTCCATCTTGACACAGAGAGTATCATATTTTTCAGAATGTAGAAATCACAAACAACTCTAACCCTCTCAACAACAAACACAAACAGAAGCAAGATAATTCCTCATAGGCTTGCCCGTACATTACAATCAACAAGATAATATGCTCAGTCAAGATCACAAAGGTCTTTCAAGGCTTGTAACAGGGCTGAGGGTAATGGTATGGTTATTTAGGCTTAAGTGAATTCTACCTTCATGAAGCATGACCTCCATTTCAATCTTTTACCTTCTCTATAACACTTTTTGATTCTCCCAATCTACACCCTATTATTTCAATCAAAACTTCATTTGATACACTATTTCATTTTCTCTTTACTCACACTTTCTTCCAACAATTGCTTTCTTTTTGGATCTTTCCCTTCTCTTTTTCGCTCTTTTTTATATACCAAAACGGTTCCATTTTTTTTCAACATAATATTTCAAAAATGGGTACTTTCTCACAATTTTTGAATTGACTCATTTTTCACCTCACCCATAACTTAGGCTTATGACTTATTTTTGATATTCAACACAACCAATGCTCCATGATGACTATAGGTGGGAAAAAAAGGGTCACATGTGTTCAAGTTTCTTCCAAAGAAAAGGATAGGATCAAATGGTACCAAGCTAGGTTGACAATTTGACAAGGAGGCCACAAAGAGGTATAATGACAAAATTGATTCACACTTCACAAATTGCCTAAAATACTTTCTATTATTCGCTCATATAGCCTATTGCATTTCCAATCAATCCTCATTACAGACCACATTCTAACAATCATCAAACAAAGCTTTACCATTTTCACAAGCAAGTAATAATTATCAAAGAGTACCACTCTACAAATTGCATACTCACAATGAGATGCTACGAGTTTACATATGACTTATGCAACTCAATTTGCTTCATTGGATTTGAACATACATGTAGTTCACACAAGAGCACTATTAAAGTCATCAGTATTGATCACAATCAACACTCACACTTGCAAGAGAATAAACACTTTCACACACATAAAGATGTGGAAAATTTTAAAAAGGGTCAAAAACCATTTTTCTATTTAAAAACAATGAACCAACCAATATGTATATATGCGAATAAATTTAGATCCAGCACTCTCAAAACCAAAAACAAAAATATTCATGAAAACAACCCAAAAGAGGTGGTATAGAAATAACTCACCCCGCCAACAAAAATAGCAGTTGTCTTCAAATGCAAAGAGGTGGTATAGAAATATCTCCTCCCACCAACCTCATCTCGTATGAACGTAGCCTCTAAATGCTTTTGTAGAAGAGGATTGGTTGTCAACCCTCTACTCTCTCCTCTTCCGTCTTCTCACTTCTCAGAAAAAAAGCCTGGGCTCGTCTGCTGATATACCGTGGTTTCACGGTATAATTAATACTTTTTCCTTAATTTAGTGTGGTCCGAAAGACTTTTTGTGCTAATTTTGATAAAGTTTTCTCGTTGTTTTGCAGGGGATCTGTCCAGGCTGATTGCGGAGATTTTGAGCGACAAATGGGCATAAGAGACCACCTAAAACGAGCTATGACGGTCCGGCGTGCCCTGTGACGGTCCGTAGTGCAAGCGTAGTGCAGTGCTAAGGAGATGGGGAAAGTCTGACCAAGTTTGGGATACGAAGCTTGTGACGTCCGCATGTCTATGACGGTCCTTCTGTGCAGGTTCGTCGTGTAGTTCAGAGAAGGTGATCCGTATCCCAGATTCCGGAGTTTTGAAAGTATTTTGAAAAGAAGACCCTCAACGGACCGTTGTGTCGATGACGGTCCGTCAGACTTTCCGTCGAGGGGAATGAAGAAAGCCAGAAGAATTTGCACAAGTTGGGACGACGAGTCCACGACGGTCTGTTGTGACTAAGACGGTCCGTCCGTTGTCCGTCGACCAGCCGGTTGTTTTGGCAGATTTCTTCTAGCATATTAGAATACTTGGTGTAATTAGGTTTTTGTTTTATATAAAAGTTTCAAAAAATCTCGTTTGTGAAGGAAGTTATACACCTGGAATAGTTTAGACCTCTTAGATGTAAAAAACTCCTATTGGTAACATGTATTGTGAATTCTTGATAATCTTTAGGACTTTTCGTGAGATATTGGATTACTTTACTTTGACAATTCTTCTTGCAAGTGATTTTTGGTGATTATCAAGCAACCTTTTGATTTTATTCTTTCCTCATTGAAGTAAGTACATGAATTCTTATTTGATATATTTGGAATATTGTGTTTTATGCTATGAGTAACTAAACTCCATAACAGGTTGTGGGAACCATCGTCAAATAATGATATCACCCCTAGCTAAAATAACATTCTAAATAGTGTCTTTGCATGTATTAATAAATCTTTCGCTATAAGAGTCTTTTTAAAACAACGGCTGATCACCTTTAGAAGGGCACCAACTCCTCGCCGAATGCTACTTTGCCGGACCAAGGAGGTAGAATAATAGGCAAAGACTTATTACATAAGATTTATGTATATTATCTAATAGCTAGTATTGATTGTACGAGGTAATAACTTAGGTCATCTCGAATACGATGCTTAATTGAGGTAAGATACGGTTAGGAAAGCAACAAAACACGCGTAGCCGTACCGGGCGCGAGTGTAGAATTTTTCTAGATGCCGGACTGCAAGGATTTAGATACATTAACTTATCACTTTTTCATGCAAGATACTAGAAAAGAATTGTTATAGTAGGAATTATCAAGTTATACCCTGTTGAACACGTAAACCCTAGTTACTCTCACTCCTTTGATAATTGATTAAATCCAACTTTCAAAACTGCTAAGTGTTCTCGTTCAAATTTTGTTAAGTTACTTTTACTCCTATTCGAGATATAAACCCCCCCCCTTTTTATGTTTTTACTTTCTAAGGAAGTCTTCAACCGAACACCTAAGTAATAACACGTTGAGAGTTAAGTCCTAGACTATTTTCCTCGTGGGCAACATCCCAACCTCACTAGTTGGGGTTATTAATTTACTGTTGACACACAACCCAACCCGCTTTACTTCTTATTTAAGAAGTAAGTTTGAGCGTATCAAATGTTGGCGCCGTACCGGGAAATTTTCGCTTTTAGATTAACTTGAACTTATTCTATAGTTTATTGATAATTTTCTTGATTTTAACTTTGTTTTAATTGTTTTTGATTTCTTTTCAGAACTATCGCTCCTTTGTATGCCAAATACACGGAGAAGGAAGAGAACGTTTTGTTTCCCTACGTCACGAGTTATAGCGCACACTGCGCAATTGATGCAATTTTGGAATAAACCTGCTGATGATCGAACCAAACCTCCCGCGCCGGTTGATGATTCATGGTCAGATGTGTACCCGATGCTCCGGGTGAACATCAATCAGAGGGACAAATCCCGCGCCACGGCCCCCAAGCAACTACAGAGCTATGATAACATAGCAGATTCTGATGGCCACTGTTTTTTTTTGCCTCCTCTCCCACAGGCCACACTTTTTGTGTACTATAGTCTGATGCCAATGCTCACTTCCAGAGGTTTGTTTTTCAGGGCTACTTCTTGAGGATCCACATGCCCATAGAGCTAAGTAAGGCATAATGTAAAGTTTTGTGGGGAGGCCTTATTTGGATCTGATGTAATAGGGCCAGAGTGTTTCCTTTCCTCTCCTCACTTGACGTGAGATGCTGCTTATTTGTTCACTGAGCCCCATAAAACTCCATCTTTACTTGAAATCACCTAAGGGATGTCTTCTTAGCACCTACAATCCGGTCTCCAAAACTAAACCACCACCTACGAGTGAAATACTTTGGTGGCACTACCAGGCGAGTCCGTTGTAGTTTCTTTGGATAGATTCACCTCATTCTTGAGACGTGTTCCAAATCATCGTTAGATGAATGGATCACTGAAAGAATACTTTATATAGGGGGCCAGTGATGATAACAACAAAGCGTGTTGGCACACTAAGCAGGTGGTCTTATGGAGAATGTCCTTATGCTGATATTGCTGAAAAATTAGAAAAATCTCCCCGGAATAACAAAGCTTGGGAGTACTAGGAACTCTGATACAAGGAGAAACCCTTCCGTAGTGCATCCCACCACACCTAGCCACAAATTAAATTCTGGAAGAAACGTCTCAGATTAGAACTGAGCTTGGGTTGGTACTAAACCATGTGCCCAAAGGGTTTAGAAAAGATGAATGCATTCAACTGACTTGGCTAAACCCACACCACCTTCCAAAAAAACGTGATGTTGTTATATGAGAGGATCCTTTCAAGTAAATGAACAGATGTGGGTTTCCGACCAAGTGCTCAAGGCTCTAATCAGGAGAATTAGGCGCCAAGTCAAGTGAACCAAGGCGTACTATGGCATGTACAATCTTGAGGGTCATTATGTCCGAGATGGAGACTACAACCGCGACAACAACTTTAACGGGTCAACGATGCTAATATAAACGATAGGGAATGGGCCCTATGTTCCTCTTCAAAAGTTTGAAGTTTACTCCTGAGGGATGGTGGAGGTAGTATGTCGCGCGTTGATATATGTTGCAATAAAATGATGTAGGGAGGTTTCGATGTTAAAGTGAATGAGCACAGAAAGAGTTGGAAATGATTTACAGCGGGTAGTGTGCAAAAAGTTGATACCTGCACTAAGCGATTAAGCAACTTGAGTTTACAATTGGCCCGATTAATCTTCAACTGTGGGGAACACAACACGGCAACCCGGGCACTCTTCCGAGCAACACTGGTCCAACACCCAAAAAATGATTGACATTGTATGGCAATTACTACTCACCGGGGCAAGCAACCATGACAACACCTATGCCATCTGATGAGAAAAAAGGTGACAAAGAATCTGATAAAGTGTAGAAGTTGATGCTTATTAGAGGAGAACACTGCAAAAGATGCTTGAAGTGACTAAAAATGTAGCTCCTATTGCCAGGCCCCCACCCCCAGTTTCCTCAAGTTATTGAAAACGACCGAGGATGGAAATTATCGGCGTTTTATAACAAGGTTGAAGCAACTTTCTATCAATGTCCCTTTATAGAAGCTTTAGAACAAAATCCCTGTTACCGCCAAATTTATGAAGATTCTGGTCACAAAAGAAGATTGTCACTTTTTAGGATGAATGATAGAATGCGCATGTATGCTATTGGCTACAAGATCTCTGGTCCAAATAAAGAAGATCTGGTCGTTCACTATTCCTTGTAGCAATCGTGCTATTACATTTTGCGAAAACATTATGTGAAATCTAACGCACCACCTCAACCACAGCATAAAAAACTCTCATCCCCTCTCGATTACACAAGACCTGTTAAGAATCGTAATTAAATAACTGGAAGTGACCCAAAGCCCCACTGTAACTGCGGCTACTGATGGCTGATCGAACTGTAAAAGCGGCCCATAGGATACTTCAATGATGTCTAGTAAAGAGGTAAGTCATTCACTTTTCCGGCTGTTTTTGTCATTCTTGATTGTGAGTTGATTTTGGAGTGCCGATTATCCTTGGAAGTGACATTCCTAGCTAGCTTACGGGAAGACCTTAGTATACATGGAAAGTGCCGATGACAGTTTCGGTTGAACCATGAGAAGTTGAACCTTTAATATTTTGTAGGTCCATGATGCAAAGGAGTGGTGAGCTCCAATCCGCATCTGCTAATATCCTGACAACATGGTGAGATTTGAGACACAAATGGAAGAACGTTTAGGTTTCGACGCATTAGCGGCAGTGATATGAACTTTGATAGCGATTGCATTGAATGGTATGAGTCATATCGCGGCTCTTGACCAGAAGGTGATGTTCGGTTTAAAAAACTCGAAGAATTTGAGCTTGATATGAAAATCGCGAGTCCCTCACCCCCCCCGCGAAACCATCGTAGTGAGGCTCCAAATTTGAATTAATAAGCTCGTCTCCGCACCTCCATCTTAGGTATGAATTCTCGGAAATGGTGACACTTGCCGTAATCATTGCATCATACCTGGATGAACAGACAGTCATAGTGTTTGTTGAAGGTACTAAAAAGTTCAAACGAGCTATTGGTTGGACCATTGCGGCATTATTGGGATCCCTCATGGTATTTTGATCTCATAAAATCCAACTCATGCCTATCACAAGCCGAGTATTGAGGCACACAGAGACGCTTGAATCCTCCTATGGCAAGAGGTTGTGAAGAAGGAAATCATCACAGTGGTTGGAACGCGGTGTATCTAATCCATCCGATAGCGTTGGGTATTGCCCCGGTTTCAGTGTGTACCTAAGGACAAGGGTAAAGACTGTGGATCCCCAATTAAGAACGAACTTGTTCCAATGAGAACCGATTACTCTGGATGATGTTGTGTATGGATTACCGTAAACTGAACTCATTGACTGAGAAAGACCATTTCCTATGCCCTTCATCTGATCAATGTTTGGATAGACTTGCTGGAAAGGAGTGGTAATGTTTTCTTGATGGGTATTCCGTGTATAATCAGATTGGCTTATGGCACAAGAAGATCAATAGAAAACCACCTTCAACTGTCCCTATGGACCTTTGCATATTCAGAAGAATTCCGTTTGGTTTGTGGCAATGCACCCGCAACCCTTCAGAATGTTGATGTCCAATATTTTCTGACATGGTGGAGGATACTAGAGAAGTTTGTATGGATGAGTTTTCTGTGGTCGGTGATTCAATTCGAGCGGGTGTTTGACCAATTTATCTAGGTTCATAAGAGATGGAAGACTGCATTAAGTACTAAACTGGGAAAAGTTCATTTCATGGTGAAAGAGGGTATTGTGTTGGTCAATAATCGCCTTTCACGAAAAGCGCATGAGGTTGATCGAGCTAGAAGCGAGGTAAAGAGAGACTGCCCCCTCCATCTCTTGAAAGGTGTGAGAAATCTTTCTTGGGCTGCAGGTTTTTACACCGAAGATTCAATCAAAGCTTTTCAAAGATTGCACACGCCATTGTGAAAACTGCTGGAGAAAGATTGTAATTATTTTGTTTTGTGAAGCTTGTCTTAGCATTCGGTAAGCTACAGGAAAAATTGGTGTCTGCGCCTATCATTATTTCGCCGGATTGGAACTCCATTTGAGGTGAATGTGCGCATGTCTAGTGGGGTGGCTCTTGGGTTAGTACTGGGACAGAGGAAAAAACAAAATCCTCACCCCATCTACTATGAGCTAGTAAAGCCCTAAATTAAGCGCAGAGAACTACACATTTGACTGAGGCACGAAACTCCTTGCAGTGTTTTTTTGCTTTTGAGAAATTTCGCTCCTATTTGCTGGTACTAAGAGTTTATCTTGCATACTGACCACATCAGCATTGAATATTTGATGGCAAGAAGGATGCGAAACCTAGGCTGATTCGTTGGGTATGCTGCTACAAAAAATTGACTTTGAAGTGATGGATAGAACAGTAAATGACAATCAAGTGCTGATAACGTGTCTAGAGGATGAAGCTATGAGAAGTATGGATAACCTGACATTGATGAACTTTTTCTTGATGAACATGTATTGGCTTTTGTGCTCACCAGACTGATCCCCATGGTTCGCCGATTTGCGAACTAATCTGGCTAGTGATATTTTTTCCACCAGACTTGGTCCCTTTTCCATCAAAGAAACAGAGTTATGGTCGATGTGAAACAGTTGTTTGTATGAACCTACCTGTATGGAGTTGTGTGCTGACGGATTATTCGTCGTTGTTTGCCAGAATGTTGCGATGTTGAGTGTGTTGGAGGCATGCCATTCCTCACCCGTTTGGTGGGAACTCACAGTGGTATCCGAACCGCTCCTAAGGATATTAATATTGGCTACATTGTTCCAACTCTTCATCAAGATGTCTCACGGGTTTTGCTAAACCATTGGTGACAGAGCAACGAGCTGGCGAATTTTCACGAAAGCAAGAGATCCCTCTTAACCCCATTCTTGTGATTGAGTTATTTGATGTCTGGGGTATTGATTTAGGCCCTTATCGTGAATTCTCATGGATGAGTACATTCTAAGTAGCGTTGATTATTTATCTAATGGGTCGAAGCATAGCCCGTCAAAACAATGAAGGGAAGAGTATCACTGCATTTTTGAAAAGAATATATTCTCCTCTCGTTTTGCACCAACCCAAGGGCCATTATTAGTGATGGGGGCTCCCACGCTGTAACAATTGTTCAAGGGTTTATTGGAGAAATACGGGTTCGCCTTAATGTGGCCCACTCCTTACCCACCACTCCAACTAGTGGGCAAGTTGAAGTGTCATCAGGAGATCAATACAGATATTGTCCAAAACACGTGAACGCTAGTAGAACGGATGGTCAAGGGGCGGCTTGATGATTCTCGTTGGGCCTACCGAACAACATAAGACTCCCATAGGTAATGTCTCCCATACACTTTATATGGGAAAGCTTTGTCGATCTTCCCAAGTTTGAGTTTAGAGCATAAAGCCATGTGGGCCTTTTAAGAATTTTTAAACATGAATTGGAGCGAAGCTGCAAGCAACGTTAAATGGTGAATGAACTTGATGAATGTCTCTTGAAGCCTATTGCGCGCTCATCCCTATACAAAGAAAAATGAAGAAGTACCATGACAACCAAAATTTGAAAACGAGAGTTTATGGTCGGGGATTTGGTGCTTTTATTAATTAATTTCCATATTGCGCTTGTTTCCCCAGGCAACTCAAGTCCAAATGGACTGGTCCTTACAACAGTTACCAACTCTTCCCCATGTGAGCATTTGAGTGGAAACTAAAAGGGGTGTGCGGTTTAGGGAATGGACACACGCATAAAAATCTATTTCGGGCCATTGCGTGAATCGCGGCGAATGAAGTGATAGAGGCATCCATCTTGATGAATTACCTGAGAATCAAGTCCCCCAGTCGTCCGCGATTTACAAGGCGCGTGTTTGGGAGGCCACCCAATTCTTTTCATTTTTTTTGTTAGAAAGAATGGGTAGCAATTTTTTCTATTCTGGGCATTTTGAATTTCCGCCATCACCAGGAAATTCTGCAGAAAATACTCGACAGTATCACTACCAGACCGTTTTCGCCTGCTACTACCGTCGTATTCATCTTCGCACCAGGTACTGTGTTAATGTCGTTTTGAAACTAGGCACACACGAACGGAACCTGACGACGGGCCGTCACCACAAAAAAACAATACAAATCTTGCGACGGACCGTCGTCGAGGAACCGTCACTGATTAATGATTATACCCTCCCCCGACCCGCTGACCTTTCCAAAATCTGACCGTTCAACACCCAACCGCTCATTTCACAACCCCTTCATTCATTATTCCCTCTCATCTCTCCCCTCCTCTTTTCCACTTCCCCATTGCCCCCTCATTGATCATTGCCCCCAAAATCCTCTAAGCCTTATAATTATCATCTACTAGTCGGGCATACGCTGCGTAGGTTCTACCTTCCAACTGAATTCATCTCCCTTTGATTTTTCTCTCATTTTTCCAAGGTATTGTCTCTAAATTTATACTCATTTATCTTGCATTTTTGTTTAGTATTAGTATTAGCTTAGTTCTAGTCGTATATTGTTTCCTTTATATGATCATGTCTAAACCTAGTCTCAAAATGTTCGAATCCTTATTGCCATTTGACCACCCTACTAGGTGATTTTTGCATTGAAAGTTCCCTAGGTATTTGGGATAGACACAGATAGGTCCACAACACTACAAGACCATGTGGGTTCATCGCGGATTTCAGAGGGTACCCCCATTTCTATCACTGCTAGTCAGAAGAGACCCCAATACGGCCGTGCACAACACATGGCCCCGTCGTAGATGCCGTTCCAAAAGCCCTAGCACCTCCTGTCCCCCATGACACATGTGACGGCCGTTGTCTTCACTACGGTCCGTCCTGCCCACCGTTCTGGTTGTCTGAGACCCTGTTTCTAAGGGTCTCTCCACTTTTTCAAGTGTCATTCGATCTACCGTGGTTTCCATCACGGTATCATTAAATAATACTTTTTCCTTAAGTTTAGTGCGTCCAAAAGCCTTTTTGTGCTATTTTTATATAAGTTTTCTGCTTTTTTTTGTAGGAAATCTGGCCAAAGCCAAATGCGGAGATTTTGAGAGAATAAATGGCAGAATAACCCCTACGGGCTGATGTGACGGTCTGTACGTGCTTGTGACGGTCCGTAGGTTGCCGTGTATAAAGCTCTAAAGGACGATGGGAAGTCTGACCAAGTGTGGATTACAAGCTTTCGATGGTCCGGTCATGGCTATGACGTTCCGTTCTGCAGGTTTGTCGTGGAGTTCAGAAAGTGTATCCCAGTACCCCAGATTCCTGAGAGTTTAAGTATTTTGAAACGAGACCCTCGACGGCGCGTTGTGGCCTGTTGACGGATCGTCATACTTGCCATCGAGGGGAAATGAAGATAGCATCAGAAGAAATGCACAAGTATGGGACGACGGAGCCTGACGGTCCGTCTGACCAGCGACGGTCCTCGACCCAGGCGCGTTTTTGCAGATTTCATCACAAGCAATTAGCATTCTTGTGTAATTAGGTTTTTATTTTTTTATTAGATAGTTTCGAAAACCTCGTTTTGGAGAGTTAGACAACCATATAGTTAGATCACATATTATTAGCTCTTTGTATTAGTATTAGACTGTGGATTAATCATTGATTGCAAATGATTTTTGGTGATTAATCACGCAAACTTGTGCATTTTAATTTCATTCTCATGAAGTAAGTACATGAATTTTATTTGTTCTTTGAATATGTGTTTTCTGGTCATATGATTAACTAAACTCCATACTAGGGTTGTGGGAACCATAGGCAAATTACTTAGATAAACCCTAGCTAAATAAACAATTCTTGAGAATAGTGTCCTTGCATGTATTATAATAATTTTTTCTTTTCGCTTAGAGTCTTTTTAAACGGATGATCACGGTTAGAATCGCCTAATTGCTACTTGCCGGGACCAAGGAGGTAGCTATAGGAAAGATATTACCATAGACTTAGTGTATATTATCTAATATAGGCTTGTATATGATTGGTACGAGGTAATAACTTTAGTCAAAATATCGAATATGATTGCTTCAATATGAGGTAATATAATGGTTAGGAAAGCAACAGACAACACGTACCGGACCACTGTGTCGGAGTGAGGATTTCTATGATGCCCGGACCAAGAATTTGAAATACATAACGTTACAACTTTGCTCAATAAAGATCTATAAAGAATTGTTATAGTTTAGGATTATCAATTTATCTGAACCTTGTGTGGGAACACGTAAACCCTCGTTACTAACTTTGATTAATTGATTAAAATCCCTCTTTTCAAAACTGTTAAGTGGTCTCTTTCAATTTCATTAGTTATTTTTTACTTTACTCATTAGGACATACAAACCCACCAAGAAATAAAAAAGATAGTTGAAGCAGTGGATGGAGAGGTGGCATGTGCGGATAGGATGTACTGGGAGGTGGGAGGTACATAATATAGGGAGATGACAGTGGTGGCGGTAAAAAGGAGGATATGGGTAAGAGGGTTGGCGGGGTGATGGGAAGTCGGGTGTAAAATACGAGAAGCTTTTGAGTGTGCGGTGAGGCGTAAGAAGTTTGGGGGGTTGGAGAGATGAGGAGTGGGGGAGAAAAACAAGAGTGAGTGTGACGTTGACAGATGGGGAGTGTATTGGTAAGTGCAGGGAGGGGGGATGCCAAGAGAATACGGAGGCAGGGGTGGAAAACTATATTTTAAGGTTGGGGGGGAGTGTTTGGTTGTCGGTATTAGTTTTCGAAGACGTGGGAAGTAGGGAGCACGGGATATAGGGACGTAGAGAATGAGAAAATAAAAAATTGTAGCTGGATTTGGTTGCAGGTGTGGTGTTGAGGTAACGGGATGTGGGGAACTGTCCGGAGTGGGCGGAGGTTTGATTTGATGGGGACGGTGAGCGATTGATAGGTTATGTGCAGGGGCGGAGGGATCGGTGGGGATGACCCGCCGGCCATCTGTTTATTTTTTTTACTTCCTAAGGAAGTTCATCAACCGAAATATAATAACAAGTTGGAAGATTAAGTCTATACTATTTTCCTCGTGGAACTATCCCAACCTCCCTAGTTGGGTTTTTACTTGGCGCGAGACCACTTTACTTCTTAATTTGAGAAGTAAGAGTTGAGCGTATCAAATTTTGACATTGACGGACCGTCATACCACAACGGTCCGTCCTGCACGACCGTCATGATGGTCAGAGACCCGCCTCTGCTAAGGGTCTCCCCAAATTTTCTAAGTTGTCCCTACGACGGAGCCGTCATAACCCCCGATGGTCCTTCTGCACACCGTCATGATGGTCAGAGACCCTCTGCTAAGGGTCTCCCAAAATTTTTCTAAGTGTCTACGACGGACCGTCATAAAATACCCCCGACGGTCCGTCCTGCAACGGACCGCATGCATGGTCGAGACCCCTCTGTAAGGTCCTCCCAACTTTTCAAGTGTCCTACGACGTACATTAGATGGAACGTCGTATACCAATGATCGTTCCTCCTGCTCGACCCGTCATGATGGTCATATGACCCTCCTTCAGGGTTCTTTATATATACATAGACTAAAGTACAAACACGACGAACCTCATGACGTTCGCGTCATAGCCACGACGAGCCGTCTCTGCCCCGTCTTTATACGTTTCAATTATCACTAAACACTATTTTCAATGTTTTTTTCCGTATGGGCTTGCCTGTATTGTTTGCCACTAACTCATACTAAATTGCCCTTTAACAGACTATCACTATGGCACCCCATCACGACCGGCAACCCTACTCACGCGGGCGATCTAAGTCTGTTCGCTCACTTCTGCCCGCCATGGTCATCGACTCTTATGATGAGCGTACCTGAGTACGTCCCCCAGGCCTTCCTCCCCCATTCCGGTGCTTGCAACGGGCCACTATAGCTACACCCAAACTGTTTGCGTCCCCTTACGTCACGCACCTCCAGTCTGATGAGGGTGCACACTGCCCGGCAACACCCTGTGGGTCGTCCACAAATGAGGAAGGAGCTCTGGCTCCTTAGAGTATCATGGTCGATGACTCTTCCTGGATCTGCAAGTTCCCGGCAGCCACCACTGCTGCAAAACTAGCAGACAAGCAGCGTTCGGCCCTCGTTTAGATGCTGACAGTTTAGACTCTCATCCTGCGCATACCAGTTTCAGGTCCCCACCCCAGCCAGCTGACCAGCCAAACTGGTGGTGTGTCGACGTCCAGTTTTCAAGTTTACTCCGACGCGAATTTCCTGACCGATAAAGAAGGTATGACTCAAACACCACCTTGGAGCGGTGGTACTTACAGGATTCTTCCAGATGCCCGAAGATCCATAACCTCTCCTCTTCACCATGCATCGCTCGAGATGGAAAGTCACGTCCGTTTGGGATGATACAAACAGAGGAGATGGTCCGAGAGTTCTACTCATCCTACGTACGACTCTCCGATCACAGAACCGACAGGCGGGCTGCCCCCGCTAACAGCCGCCATTGGAGACTAGGTTCGAGTTCGGGCGTGGCAGGTTGGAACATTTCCGTCCCTGCCGCCATCCGCCGTTCCTATAAATAGCGGCGAGAGTGCAGGATGCTACTCTAACCCCCATCATTTCCGAGTTTGACTACCTTCTGGTAGATAGTAAAGGATGGAGCAGTTTCTGCGAGAGCCACCTTAGATGAGACCACCAAGTAGGTGGATGGCCCTGCACCTGTCAGTAGATGGAGAGGTTCCGATTGGGTCACCACAACAGCCGAGGGGGCCATCAAGAAGGCCAACCTCACGTTCTCGCAAAGTTCGTGTGGCTGCTCGTCCATCACAACGTCTCTGCCTTCGCCCACGCTGCTGATAACATTGTTACTGGGATCGCGCAGTGTTTATGGGCGGGATGATAGCCGCTTCGAGGTGACTATATATAGCAATGGCTTCTCTAGGCAGTCATGCACGAGAGGCATTCAGTCACTACTACCTACCCCTTACCCAGTGTATATCTTGCCCTTTGCAGGTCCTCATTTGTGGCCCAATATGGCACGTCAATCAGCTTGGACCCCGCACGGCACTGTCAACGTGTCGCCTCATCAGAGACGAGGCCAATAAGTGGGCTCCACACAGAGGGCCTCGTCCAGAGCTGCCCCCCCTTGTGGATGATCTTGTGGATACTGGTATCCCAGCCCTCACAGTAAAAAAACGCCACATTCGTCAACTACCCATACCCACACCAGCCTGTCGAGTCTATCCCTGGTAGTAGAACATCCGCCTAGCATCCCTCTCGCACAGCCCCTCTAAAAAAATAAAACTCGTTACTGGTCCCCACTTGCTAGGGTCCAAAACTAGAGGCCACAATGGCCACCACCCTTCTGCACCATATTCAACCATGGATGCAGAAGTCGATTATAGAGTCTGAAGCATTCTAGAGAGTAAGATGCAAGCAGTTTACCAGAGCGGAAGATTGCGTGAGGTCAACCAACGTCTGGACGCATTTTAGTGAGAGTGTTAGCCCGACCAGCCACCCCTGTGTGATGTGTCGACTCTTCCGGCTGCGTCGCAGTCTCGTGCAGACAATCGACACGATCCTAGAGCAGGGTGCCGGAGTCTGAGGCCCTTTCTATCGAGCCTGATAGGATCACCGTGGCTAGAGGCCATGGTTTACTACTACTTCAGAATTCCACCACACCCCTGTAGAGAGTGCGCAAGAGGCAGAGGGGTCGAGCAGAGGATGAAGTCGCGAGCCAGGAAAAGGAGCGTCGAGAGATGGAGGCTGCGCGGAGAGCCTCACTTCTGACGATGCAGCCCCAGATGATAGCGTCAGAGTTAGCGACTGTGGCGTCTAGGCTCCCCGCACTATAGATATCGCTGATGCACTACTGATGAGCGACTGTTGCTAAGGCATCACTGAGGTTGTCAGATTGCACCGGAAACGTGGGTTCTGGGGAACCGTACCCACCATCTTGCTGATCAACGGCGCTTTGCGCCACAAGTTTGCTTCACCTACCCCTCCAGTATTTACATTTTTTATGCATTGGGTACAATTGCATGGCTTTTTTGTTGGGGGTGGGGTTAAATGCAAGTGAGTGTTAGGGGTGAAGTCTAGTATCCCATTTCACTATCCTCTTTTTGGGTTTTCTTGCCTGTGTTCTTTTTTCCCTCAAAAGCTGATCACATTTTTCTGTGAACCGGCCTGTTTATAATCTTTTGTACATAGTTTAATTCTAGAAGCATGATGGCTAACTGATTATCCTGATAAACTGGAAATTAATTCAGACTAGCCATAGCAACTGGATAATTGTGTAGGCTCTAAGGCATGAAATAGAGTTACCACAAACCAACAAGAACCATTTGTTTACCCCTAAGTCGTTTAAATTCGAACTAGGTATCTGACAAGCTGGTATATTGATAGATATGTCCAGTGAGTGTGAGGGAGAATTTCAATATCCCAGTCTTGGTTACTTAGTTAGTAGAACTTGCCTGTTAAGTCCTGCTTGAAAGTAGCTGTAATAGACATTATGAAAGGATCTCAGGCCCTTTTTTCAACACAATCCCTGTCTAACCTAAATAAAAGAAACCAAATGAAATTTTATCCTTCTTGATCCAAATAATCTGAGCTTAAAGTTGACTCTTTCCTTTTCACAACACCCTAACCTAACCGATCTTGTCGGAAACAATGTGTTGGCCGGCCCTGGTCCTCCTTGGACAATTTTTCCACCCTCAGATTCTGCCAAAAGCATAAGTTGAGGGTGGCTAATCAGTAACAACCTCGTATGCCTGAACTGCAACTTTGGGTAGTGTGGTAACCTTGACTCATGCAAAGCCCTGAGTTGAGGTTGCCTATATGAGTAATACTCGGGAAAAGTGGGGTTGAAAGACAAAGAGCGGAAAGGTATAAAAGTAAGTGACTCAAATTATTGAAGAAAGTAAGAATAGGGGTAAAAAGAAAAATATACAAGAATTAACAAACAGAAATTAAAAGAGTCAACTTCTACAAATTAAGAAGAATAGAAAATATCAGGTCAAAGAATATGATAAACTGGGGCGAGATAAAATGATAGAAATAGGGAAGTTTATGCCTATAGTCAAGGAGTGCAAAAATTCACTAAAATATACTAAATAACCCTACCTGACCTAGCCTATGTTACAAGCTCCAAAGTCTAATCGTGATCCAAGGGTTGTATATGCGAACTTCAGCAGTGAAATAAGGGGCCGGCTTATGGGAAAGAAAATAAAGGGAATGAATGGAGTGTGACTTTGTCTGATAGCGAGTGTTGAAAGTATCCTTATACTCAGACTGAAATCATTGTGTGAAAAATGAGGATTTTGTTCTAAAGTGCGGACATTAGTTGCAATAACCAAAAAAAAAACAAATTGTTAGCAGACCCTCGGTGAAGAGAATTTAAGAGGATATGGTGTTAATGCATGGTGAGTCTTTGTCTGTTCTGATCCCACAAAAATTCAAAGCCTAATAGTGATATCATGGCATAGATTTTGAATTAGATTAATCGGGATTGAATACCAAATGTATTGGTCAAAGGATAAACACACATGATACTATTGTACAGGATTGTGTAGGAGTCCATAGTGGTCGCTTGATGACAAACAACGAATTTAAGTTAGGGTGTTGATATACCGTGGTTCACGGTATAAAATGTAATACTTTCTCCTTAAGTTTAGTGTGTCCGAAGCCTTTTTGTGTGCGAAATTTTGATATAAGTTTCTGCTTTGTTTTAGCAGGACATTTGTCCAAAGCGAATGCGGAGATTTTGAAGCAAAAAAAAAATGTAGAGAGACGAGGGACCCTACTGAACTTATGAACGGTCCGTCGTGCCTGTACGGTCCGTAGGTGGCACGTATGGCAGCTGTGAAGGGAAGATGGGGAAGGCTGACCAAGTGTGGGTTACGAAGCTTGTGTAACGCTCCGTCATGGCTATTACGGTCCGTTCTGCAGTTCGTCGTGGAGTTCAAAGAAGGATCCAGTACCGCCCTCCCAGATTCCGAGAGTTTAAGTATTTTGGAAACGAAGACCCTCGACATTCCGTTGTTCCTATGACGGTCCGTCATACTTTGCCCGTCTAGGGGACTGGAAGAAAGCAAGAAGATTTGCCAATTATGGAACGACGGAGTCCACGACGTCCGTTGTGACTCAGACGGTCCGTCGCGTGGAGCTCCTTCGACCCAAGGCCGCATTTTGGCAGATTTCTGGCAATTAGCATTCTTTTGTAATTAAGTTTTGTTTTTAGATAAATATTTGAAAAATCTCGTTTTTAAGTTCGACCCCTGATAGTTTAACTCTAGATGAAAAACTCCGTATTGGTAAACAGTGATTGTAGATTCTTGATAAATCATTAGACTTTTCGTGAGATTATTGATTACTTTAGCAATTCTTGCAAGTGATTTTTGGTTTTTAATCAAGGCACCTTTTGGTTTTATTCTTTCTCATTGAAGTAGTCAACATGAATTCTTATTTGATCTATTGTGGAATGTGTGTTTATTTCTATGTAACTAAACTCCATAACTAGGTTTGTGGGAACCATAGCAAATATGAGATAAACCCTAGCTAAATAACATTCAGAATATTGTATTGCATTTATTATAATTCTTTCGCTAGAAGTCTTTTTAAACGGCTGATCACGTTATGAACTTCGCCTTAATGCTACTTGCTGGACCAAGGAGGTTAGATCTAGGAAAAGAATTATTACATAGTTTAGTGTATGCTATTAATAAGCTATATTGATGTACGAACTAGTCAAATATCGAATATGAATGGCTAATATGAGGTAAAGAATAAAGGGTTAGGAAAGCAACACTCGTAGCCGGACCAAGGTGCGGATGATTTTTCTAGATGCCGGACCAAGGATTTAGAATACATAACTTATTCACTTTGCATGCATAGATACTAGGAAAGAATTGTTATAGTTCGGATTATCAAGTTTGAACCTGTTGTAGACACGTAACCCTAGGTCTTTTAAATTATTGATTAAAATCACTTTCAACCTGCTAAGTGTCTCTTCAAATTTTTAAGTTACTTTTACTCATTTAGGATATAAACCCCCCTTTTTATGTTTTTTTAACTTTCTAAGGAAGTCTCAAACCGAACAATAGTAATAACGAAGTTGAAGTTAAGTCTAGACTATTTTCCTTTCTCCTCGTGGGAACGATCCCAACCTCACTAGTTGGGGTTATTTACTTGACACGACCGCTTTACTTCTTATTTAAGAAGTAAGTTTGAGCGTATCATCTGCACATATCGCTGATTAGCATCGGGAATGAGAGCGAGGTATAACTCTATTTGGACTTCATGTCCATCTCTTATTCAATTAGTAGCCCCAATCACACTCTCTATTATAATCGACCCCTATCCAATTATTTTTTCAGATGATTCATTTTTTTTAAGGACCCTGATGCGCTGCTATTAACCTGAACCTATATCGAGTAGCTATGTTAAGGTCCTTCTTCCCGATAGGTGTACTTGCCTCAATCCATCTTGGGGTAGCATTAGATAACAAGGGTGATATCCAACCCTTAAGATGCTCTAAAGTCTTTTTGTGGACCAAGTCTAGGTAAATATGCATGAAATACCGAGAACATCCAAGTACAACTTTTATATCACAACTGGTGCACTTCACCTTCCGTCCTCGAATCTTTACCTCATCCACTAGTTTGATGATGCAAGCCTTTTTATCCCCTTTAGGGACCAACTTTCCATACGCCACATAAAACTCACTGACCTAAGTAGAAATGTAAGGTCCTAGGGTTTTGTAAAAACATCAAAATTTTGGAACTTTAGAGTATTCACACTTCCAGTATCTATCTAGCACACCATTAGTAGACAACCTCTTTTCTTGTAATATGATCTTCAAACCCTCGATCTCAAGTCTATTCAGTGACCGGGCAGGAGGACCCTGAATTGGTGGTTCCTAGACAACTGACTACTCTGTAGTTGGGGCTGGAGCTTGAGGAAGTGGTATTGGAGGCACAGGGTCCTAGATGGATTATTCGTCTATTTGGATAGTAGCTCCGCTCTCTTATCTTACAATAACTTATCATCTTTCAACTCGAAGATGGAGTCTTGACGAAGTGGTATTGGAGGCACAGGGTCCTAGATGGATTATTCGTCTATTTGGATAGTAGCTCCGCTCTCTTATCTTACAATAACTTATCATCTTTCGACTCTAAGAACTGAGATACCTTGAGTAGATTCCTTACTATTGGATCTCCCCTGCATGGGTGAATTCTCAACGGTCGCCTTTTCCTTGACTTAACCTTATTTTGGAGGAAGTTTGATGATCGGAACCCGCAAAGCACCACCTTTCTCATCAATAACTATTTCACTTGCCCTCTTTTGGGGGGTTGATTTCTTACTTCTACCTTGGGTCTAGCATTTATGCAACACAAAACAACAAATGGTAGATACAATTTAAATAAAAAGCATAGTACGAAAAACTGCACAAAAAGACTCGCCAAACCGTTAGGTGAATTGCCAAACTTCTTTGGCGAGCTAGGATGGGATCGCCAAAAGTTCCTGAACAAAAATGTTTCAAACTAAGCACATGTCAAAAATGTCTAGGGCCATTTGGCAGATAGCCGATACCTTTCAGCGATCTTGAAGTAGCTCCCTGAATGTTACAGAATAAAATTAGAAATAAGGGACCATAAGGGCGATCAACAGTTACTTTCGGCGAGTCATCGAGTGAACTTGGTGTGCTCAGGCATATCCCTGAAATTTAAGTAACTCAAACTCACAAGATAAAGAATTAAAAAACCATCTAGGGTACATTAAATGAATCAACAAACTACTTGGAGATATCAACCCTTCTCGCAGAATAGCCTAACGTGCCAAATTGGAACCATGAACATCAAAATCAAGTCCATAGCCGATGAAAACATCATTAAACAATTATTTCATGCAATTAAATAAGGAACAATATGATCCATGCCCATAGGGTACTATGAATTCCTTCGTTTCGCCAAAATTGGCCACTTGACGGATTTTGCCTTTAAGAATGAAATCAACTTATTACATCCAGGAAGTTAGTGAACTAAACTTGAGAGTTCTAGAGCATTCTGATAGAGTTGTAGAGTTAAATGTGAGGGATAAATTAAAAAATAATTCCCATACTTAGAATGAAGGTTTTAGGGTTAAGGCGTCAAGGTACGACCCCCCAAGGACGACCCAAGGGTCATTGAAGAGGAACTTAAAACAACCTCAAAACAACCCAAAACTAGTGACCTACAGAGGGACCTACGCCTTGTAGGGTGGTGTCTCGTGGACCAAGCACAAGTCAAAGGGATGCATACCCCAACACACAAGGACTAGTACGGTTTGTGGGTAGATTCATGCCCCATAGTGGGGGTCGTGGATGGTGCCTGCAAGTTGTACCATTTTGGCCTAAGCAAGGGTAAAAGGGTAATTTTTTTAGTTTGTTAGTTTATCGTAGGGTCATTTTATATGGTTTTAATAGACATATATAAGGGTTTTTAATTTATTAATTAACCATTTATACTTCATAAATCCAAAATCAATAATCCATGACTAACTATTCCCAAAAAATTCCCTCTCTAAAACTCTATAGAAGAAGAAGAAGAAGGTGAAGTCCAGGGTTGAAGGGGTTTCCTTTGCTACTCAAATTCTTGGAGAATCCTTGCCAAAGGTATGTTATCTTATTCATATATGGGTTCTTCCACCCATATATCCCCCTAGGTTTACCCCAATTGTGAAGATAACCCCCTCCAATCTAGCTAGGGTTTCTTTCTACGTTATGGGTAGTGTTGAAGTATGATTCCAATCAAGTGGATAATAATTAATTATGATTGAGTTGGTATTGAATTGTGATTTACATGATTATTCCTGGCCTGATTGATGAATTTGGCATTATTTGGGTTTATTCCATGAAAGGTGAGCTTAATTATTTTTAGGTGATCTTCTAGAATTAGCTTAATTATTCTTAGGTGATCTTCTAGAATTAGTATATGAGTAGTAATTGATTAAGAATACAAAAATATAGACATGAATTGAATTAGTATAATGTGAATATGATCGACATTGACTAGTAAAGTTGAAGTTCAACCTTATGATGAATTCTGACTAAAATCACGTAATAATGAAGAATGTGATTAGATTGCCTTTAAATCTAGGAATGAATGATGATAATAAGAAGTAAAGCTTTTAAGGCTTGTGGTCACGATTATTGATCATTAGGGTTTTTGAGAGTAAAACGAATTTGATGAACTAGACATGTTGAGGTTTTGAGAGTAAAATCTATTTGAGGATAAAAGCTTAATGATAGAATTATGGTGGATGACCTTTACCTACCAAATCTACCTTATGAATGCTTGAATGTATGAAGTGATAGAATCACTTGAGTCATGATGATATCCATGATTAATGTATAATTCTATATATGGTATTATGCATGAATATGATTTCCATGAAAGGTTCTCTTACATAGAGTGATTCTAGGTTGAAGTCTTTTCTCACCTAAAATGAATCTAATTTCTAGAACTATGAGATGTGATGAGGCTTGTAGTGATTCCCTTAAAATACCTTTATATGATAGAAATGTGTGGTGAGTTCCCTTATTCCTTATTAGTTAAACATGTGAAGTGTGAGGTATTACCCTTTATGTATGTGTGACTCCCAAGGCAAGCAGTGATTACCCATTAGCTTTAGGTTGATCATGAAGGCGATTACCTATGATCCTTATGTGATGACGTGGAGGAGAATACCTACATTACACATTAAAATGAATATGGAGGTGATTCCTATATCGTATTAAAATGAACATGGAGGCGAATACCCATGATCCATTGATATGAATGACTAGAGGCGACTCTCATTGTCTTTATAATTCATTAGTATATGTGACCAGAGGTTACTCTCATTGTCTTTATAATTCATTTGGATATGCATTTACCTCGTGAGGCTATGTACGGGGGACCAAATAGTATCATTGGATGTACAAAATTGAGAGGTTCTTGTGCAAGCTTAAGCGTTATGTACGAAACAGGACACTTCCAGAAGGTTCTATTGCAGAAGGCTGTATTATTGATGAGTGATTGAATTTTTCTCTATGTATCTTACTAACATCGAGACTAGATTTAATCGTGAACATCAAGCTGTATATAGATACAAAGGTGAAGATGTTGTAGACATATATTCAAAGAGTTCTAGACAATATAGAGATGGAATATATGATGCCATATCAAAGAAAGATTTTTATATGGCTCGGTGGTATGTGCTTAATAATTGCGAGGAAGCAGAACCTTTTCTTCGGTAAGTAATTTTTCTATATATCTAGGTAGATATTTCATTATTTTAAATTATTTTTAAATAATTATTTATTGCATGAAGAGAACATAAAGAAGAATTATTGAAATAAGTTGTTGTGCATATGGGCGATAAACACCGAGAACAATTTTCTTTATGGTTCAAGAGAAAAGTAAGTGATTTTAAGATAATAATCTTGTTGTGTTAAATTTTATTTTTCTTTACTAATTAAATGCAATAATATTTTGTTGTAGATTGTGCAATTATATAATAAGGAAAAGTCAATACAGATCAAGAAATTATATCCTTTGGAAATATGACATGATATGCGTGGAAGGACTCATATTGGTTGTATTGTAAATGGTGTCAGGTTTCATGTTCAATATGATGCGATAAATTACGTAAAGTCAAAACTGCGACGTAGTTGTCACAGGCTATGATGAAAATGAGGTGATTAATTTTTATGATATTATCGTTGACATCCTTTAGTTAGAGTATTTTCAGGAAAATAGAGTTCTCTTATTTAAATGCAATTGGTTTGATCTTCACAAGAAAACGGGGATGCAAAACAATAATAATTTTACGAACATTTGTCTTAAAAGATTTTGGTATGAGTATGATTCTTTTGTACTAGCTACACAAACAAAACAAGTATTTTATACTGATGATCCAAAATTTGAGAAAAGTTGGTGAATTGTTCTCAAATTTCAAGATAGGCATTTATATCATATGCCCGAGAAGGAAAATTCAGAGGTAGAAAGTAATGATTTTCATATGACGAATGATGAAGTGTATAAAGATTTTTCACTTGAAAATATCAATTGTCAATGATACAATGGATATATTGAGTCAACTACCAAGAGATGATGTTTATTCGATTATCCTAGATGTAAATGTAATTGAATATGAGGATCAAATATAACAAAAAGTTTAAATTGATCACAATGGAGATTATTCTGACCAAGGTGATGCAACTATTGTAGAGTACATCATTGATCATGATGAGAATGAAGGTAATAATAGTACTTATGATGAAGAAGTTGATAGCACATGTGATGGTGATGACATTGATTTGTGATGTAACTTCATAGTAGTAAGTTCAATTACTTAGTAAAGTTTCTTTTAAATTATATGTATATTGTTTGAATATTGTCAAACTAGTAGCTTTATAACTGCACCAAATATCATTTTGGTGGAATTTTATCAGGTACTTAAAGGTAATAGCATACAAAAGTCAAGTAGCCTACCAATAACTTAAATTTCATTATTTTATCCTTCTTCTAAGTTTTTTTAAATTTCCTACTATTATTTTATGTAGCCAAAAATAAAAATCTTTTTTTTCTTGAAATTAGTCTTTTACTTTTAGAGGAAGTCTCGCTAACAATTTCAAAATTTTCTCTTTCAGTGTAGGGATCTTTATTGATTGAATGTAAATAAAACAGACTAAAATTGCAGATTTGCCTCACAACTTTTCTAATATTATTACCTTGTTTAAATTTATTTTAATATGTTTAGATTTTAGTTTGAAGCCTGAAGATGAATAAGCATGTAACTGTTTCTGCACATAATGCCTCGTCATTGTAAACTTATTTTGATGAATCAATAATTTGATGTTGTTTAGCCACTCTCTATTGATCAGTCCAACAAATGTTTCGTCATAAAGACAAGGCAGCGCAATGGGATTGACATGTTGGTAAGAACTTATGTTTTCATCATTGCTTATTTATTCATGAAAGATTTGAGCGTGACCTTGTATACAAGTTCTTCTTGAACCATTACCATGTTTTTAGAGAACCTAGAATCCAATACAACCATTCGTAACTCAGAAACTAATAACTTGTTTGCGAGGTCCACAAAGTTATTTAAAAATACATTAGTGATAACTTGCTCATCGTTTCTATGAACTCAAAACATGTCATGTTTTTCTTCCCTTTTCAATTGATGGAAACAACTTCATTTGAATCATGCAACTCAGTTTTAAACCACTTATGCATGTGTAAGTAATTTTTAAAATTTTTAATCATTGTGAGATCCCTAAAATCAACATATACCAAGAGCAAAGAGGGTTGTTCGAAAAGGTAAGGTAAACACTTGAGTATCCTAACAACTTCACCAACTTGCATTGTATGCGCGATAAGTGAAGTCACTCCCTCACACTATCATAATCATATGGAACAAACTCCTCTTGAATATTTATAGTAGAAACCAACTTTTATTGAACATTATCCTTTGAGCCTTCTACTTGTAGTTTTTCTCGTTCCCTTTTTTAGACATCCCATCCTAAAAGGTAGATTCATTCGGTGAGAAAGGGAACAAAGTAGCTAGATGCTAAAATTTCTTATGCCAAATAGTCATTAGATTGGATGCCTTGGTCTCATTCTTATAAAACATTTCATGAAACACCATGTGCTTATTTGTTACATTTGTAGTTTGATTGATCAACGAGGTTTTTAGAAGAAAACAAGTAACCCTTGTGACTGAGTACCAAAGTTGTTTTGAGGCTATGTTATTGGTCATGGGTGAGTCAGTTATACTTACATTATACCATGCATTTGTTCATCCACTTAGAAGCAATACATCCACTTTACATCTCCCCCACACTTACAATGAGTGGTCGTATTGCTTCTATGTGGATAAATATAGGCAAGGCATGTAAAAAGTACAACAAACCCACCGAGGACTGAAAGGATAGACTTAAAATAACTTTGGTACTCAGGCACAATGGTTACCTACCATAAATCGACCTAGAGACAATTGTTCCTAGAAACCTCCTAAACAATAGATTTTATGTGATAGTATTTAGGTAAACACTTATTATAGTTACAGTCTAAGAACTTTGCATATCTTTGGTCGAAAAATGGTGGCTACCCATATTGTTTCACAATCTACATCACTTCCAAAATCTTTCAAATACCCTTCAAACACATCAACAAAGCTCTCATTTTCAAACCTTTGTTGCTCATTTCAAGAAATCTAAGCATAACGACAATTGTATTAGCTTCTGAAACTTAACTCAGAAGTTTCAACATTACTTCAAGAGATCTGAAGATGGATTTTGTATTGTGATGGTGTTATGGAGATAGTGAAAATACAACCCTTTTATTTATATAGTATCCCAAATTACTAGGAATAGTTAAGTATTACAGGGAGGCTTTAGAGGGCTTGAATCCTGATTAATGGTTATGATATTAAGGGAAATAATGATCTTAAGATTTTGGAACTTTTGAGAGGCCTTGGTTGTGGAGCTGTTTAGGTTAGTGAGAGTGAGTTCAAATTGGCACTTCGTGCATGATTTCATCCTACCAAGTGTACTTTAATGGAACTGAAAGTTGTTAGAGGACCTAGTGCTTCCCAAGAATGTATTCTGATAAACATCGACAACGAATTTGACTTGGATAAAATTATTATATCTACAAGGCTTGTAGGGAAGAAGATGGATCATTGTCGAAAATCCGACATGTGTATACATTTAAAGAATATTTGAGTTCCTATGATGGTATGTAAAATTATTGTTTCTTTTAAGCATTTTAAGAACTCTAATATGATAGGATGTGGAATTTAGAGATTTCTCTAATAGTTTCGTTTATGTCAATGTTAATATTATTTATTTGGATTGTACAACTAATGAATTTTCTATTAAATTATAATTAAAAATAATATGACAATGTATTTTGATATTAGGTTATTATTAGTTGCAAGGCTTGTTGGGAAGAAAATGGATAGCCTTTTAAGCACTCTAAAAATGAAATCAGGTTATTGTAATCATTTTAGAAAATGACATTTATTTCATGGTATTTTCTGATTATTATCCTAACATGTTTTTGACTTTTTTATTAAAAATTTGTATTGTTTAAGTGCTATTACTCATTGAATTATTGACTCACTCTCCACTATATTTTTCTTATAGAGATTACAAGTGACATTACTGATGCTTTCTTTAGCTAGAGTGCATGGGTTGACAAATACACGTGTGCAGCATTGCTTTGGGTCGGCAAGTAGTATTTATTTGTTATGGTCCTTTTCTTTAACTTCTTAGAGTCATTTCATCAGTTAGTTTACTAAAGTTTTGAGTATTTGTTCCTTTTTAGTGACTTGTGATAGTATTAGATTCTTTTCGTATTTGGAGATGAATTTAGTATTATTATAATCCTAATAGATTGTTGATGAATATTATGGGTTTTTTGATGATATTGGTTTGATATGTTATTGAATTTGAAACGGAGATTTTTTTTAGATAGACCCAAAAACAAGTGAAATCCTACCTAATTTTATGTAAATTTCATTAAGGCTTGCCTTTGAGACCTAAGTTAATGTAGCTAGTGAACCCATATCATTCATGAACACAAGAAAAATTATTCTTGGGTAGTAATCTTACTGAAATTAATTAAAGTTTCATCTAATTGAATAAGATATTATGACAATTTATGATTGTGTAGTTAAAAAAGATGATAGAATGGTTGGAGTGAATATTTTGTTTGAATTTAGTTTGTAAGATTAGTGATACTACTTTATGTTGATACTTATATATATATATAAGTATATATATACTTATATATATATATTGAAACTATCTTAATGGTATTAAGGCATTTTATCTTTTTTATTGTGTTGTTGTTTATACCTTGTCTGTAATATTGTCTAGTATTTTCAGAACAAAAAATTATATTTGTGTGATCTATAATATATAATCTTTCTCTAAATTTTTTTGGTTGGTTAAAAATGTTTTCAAAATTAATTATGTTATAATTTAGAGCTATGACTTTTTTTGTGTATCCAATAATTGCACTAAAGTATGAAATTTAATTTTTAGCAATTTGAACATATATATTTTTTTTGTGACAAAATTTCTTTTTAATTAAATTGTAGGCTAAATAGAGAAAATAATATATTTGTCACTTATTTTTCGAACTATTAGTGACAAAAATCAAGGTCACAATTGAATAATAAAAATTTGTGGCTAAAGTTTATAATGATTAACTACAATTTCTAATTTGTCGCTAATTTATCAACATCTGTTTTTTCGAATGAATTATTCATATCCTAAAATTAACTAATTTTAGGACAAAAAAGGTTCTTCGCTAACGTATCAATATATGTTTAGCGATACAAAATTTTTTACGAAAATTATCTACTTAAGACAAAAATGAGTTGTCATCAATGTATCAATATATGTTTTTGAGACAAAAGATTTTTGCATACAAAATATAACTAATTTTAGGACAAAAAATGATTTGTCACTAATTCATCAATATACCTTATGCGACAAAAAATTTCGTATCCAAAATTTAACTAAATTAAAGACAACAAATGGTTTGTCTATGATTGGGAACATCATTAGTGACATAATATTGTGTAACTAATAACTTCGAATTCGTGGTTAATAGTCCTCAATAAATAGCACCAATCCAATTTTCGGTGGGAAACTTTAGTGGACAAAATTTTATGTTTTGTCATAAAAAAATATGTGATCCATATATTTAAGCACAAAAATATATTTTTTGTCACTAAAAGCGAACAAATAGTGACGAATTTGTGTCGTAGCTAATAATTTCGTAGCTATATATCATATTTATTGTAGTGTATAACGAGGAATATTCTAGGTGTCATCATGCATGGTTCACGGTAATCTCATCACACTAAGCATTGACCCCAATGACAAACAAGACTTCACACTTCCGCTAGTGTGCAATGTTCATTACAAGAGACTCAACTTCATAATTGACTAGTCACAACGAGATGCAAAGAGTTCACATATTGCTTATGCAACTTCTTTTGGTCTCTTCATAGCCGCACATTCATCTTTATTCGATAATGATCACTTTTCAAGTCATCGGTATTGATCAAAACCGATACTCAAATTTGTAGAAGAATAGCCACATTCATCACAAACATGAGGTGGCAATATTGTTTGAAAGGGTAAAAAATCGTTTACAATTAAAAACACGACCACACACTCAAACATTCCACAAAAATCACTGTACAACAATATTTCAGCTCAAAACCCAAATATATAAACAAAACCAATATTCACAAAAGTGTCACACTAAAGGCGGACCTCACCCCCACCATGAATAAATTCATTTCCCTCAAATGTAAAAAAAAAATCCAAAAGTAAAAATAAAAGTAAGACAGAGAGAGAGGAAAAAAGGAATCATGTCTACACAGTTGCTCTATCTGTATGTGCATTAGGTCCCAGTGGATCAGTCTACTCCTGGGCCTCAGTATCTGGAGTCAGATAAGAAGAAGTAGAAGTACCAAACCCACTACAAGTTTCCATAGACGTCTCAGTCAGCAATATCAGGATCACCGACTGCATAATCGTTCCTTCAATATCTTGCGAGCCTCCACATATGATATCTCCCCGTATCTCAATCTACTCCTCGTCGGTCTCATACTTCTACTCATCAAATGCTTCCTCATCCATGTGTACATCTCCGATGGTAGCCATAGGAATCTCTGAAGTCTTAGGAGCGTCCAAATCATCGACAACCTTCAGTAATGAGGTGAAGTCATAGACTTCAGATAGTCCACGTCTTTCGTCACGTCAGCTACCTCAACTTTAAAATCCATAACCTCAAAGGTCTCCCAATGGATACTCACACAAGCCTTGACTCTCATGGTGAGAGTGTCAATGAATGTTTGAAGAGGGGTTAGTACAACTAAAATGATAGCCTCAATCATAAAAGAGATGGATCTCTTAAGTCTGGTATCCCTCACATAAGATAAATGGGTTAGATGCCCCGTCTTTGGGATCATCACTATAATAATTTTGATTTGCTAGGAGGAAGTGGATTTAGCATGAGCATGTGGGGAAGAGGTAGGGGTAGAGGTACTTTAAGGCCCGGAGGTCGAAGTAGGAAAAGGTGCCTCTGCAGGTATCGAGTCAACATCCATCTCTGGGGATATTTCCACCAGAGCTTCCCTCCTCTCGTCAGCATCTTCTCTAGTATATTTGGCTGCAATGAGCTAGATGTTAGTGGATGAATATGGGGGTAACCTCAATATCTCTCGGATCGTATCGTGGCACTTCATCATGCCGATATAACTCAGTGATCATGAATGGGAATGGCAAGGAGGTTTGATTCTTCTTGGCCCTCATGGACATCTCGTGCCCAATAAGGAATCCCATATCGATTCTCCTCCAAGATATGATAGACCCAGGAAGAGGATAGATTCATTTTGGGATGGCATTATCGTGCTACTGGTAAAGTCAATCCAGAACCGGGTAGCAACATCCAAGTCCCTCTTCTCTATGGGGGCTCGTTCCTCAATCCGTCTTGGGTGGTATCAGAAATCAGATGTGCAAGATAGACCTTCAAATCATCATGGCTCTAAGCAACATGAAATTAAATATAAGGGTGTGTAGAATGCAAAGCTCTACCCAATACTATGTTTATGTACTCGCTATTGCATCTAACTTACTTTACCCGTACCATGAAATACTTACCGATATGAACTTGATCGCCTTCTTCTTGCTCTTAGGGACCAAGTTACCATAGACTATATAGAATCCCAGACTTATGAAGGAATGTAAGAGCCTTGGGCCTTGTAACCTACTCAAACCTATGGTAGTAGAGAGTGTCCCTCACATCTGAGTATTTTCCCTCAAGTCCCTCTGTGGATAACAGCTTCTCCTAGAGGATGGTTGTTTTGCAAATCATCGCCTTTAAATCTATTGAGAAGTCTAGGTGGACGGATGACTGGTGGCACAAGAGCCAAGGGAGGTTCCTGAGCTTGCATTAAATCTACTGGTTTGGAAGCTAGAGGAACCCTAGTGGAGTCAGGGCGAAATCTCGAAATCTAGTTCATACTCTTAGACCTTAGGGACTTCAAAGGCTAGTCGTTCTCAAGCTCAGATAGAGTATCCTGTGTGTAAGTAGTATCCCTATCACACATAGACCTCTTGCCCTTGCCTTTCTCACTTAGTGGAGGCTCTTGTCTGCCCTTCTTTGGAGGATTTGATCCCCCTTTATTTATAGTGATACCCTGTACTCTTTTCCAGTGTGGCATACATATGATTGTTCTCACTATCTCTGTAAAACAATGGGAAGAAGTTAGAAATACTTCCAGAAAAGTTACAGAAAAATAATTGCAGATAGACTAGCTGATCCGGTCAGCAAATAGTCAAATAACTTTGGCGAGCTAGATCAGTCTCTCCAAAAGGATTGGCTCTAAATTTCTCCAAAGAATGTGGTACGTCGGTGAATGGAACTCTTTATGGCAAATTAGAAACATCATTCTGTGAGCCTGGACTAGCTTTTTGAAAGTTACAGTGCAAAAAGAGCTTAGCGGTGTAGACAAAGTGTGATCAAGAAGACTTTCGACGAGTCTCCGAATGCTTTCGGCGACCTCAGGCGTCTCTCCAAAAGTTATAGACTCAAATCACTCACTTAGCATTACATTAAAGTTGAAATGGGGACCTTTAGAAAACCGCTGAGTGGTTTATCGAGATCGACCCAACTTGCCAAACGACCCAATATGACTACTTTAACCAACCTTCTCGAATATAACCCCGTAAGCCTCGAAATAAAAATCAAATCATGCACTAGCTAAATTAAACCAAGACCCATAACACCTACTGTCTTGGGGTACTCAGACTTCTCCCAGTTTTGTCCAATTTGACAATTTGACGACTTTTACCCTTAATAATAACGTCACCCACTCTATCATTGGGAAAATTATGTCATTCGGCACACCTACAGGTTACTCATACTTCACCCTATTAAACTAAAATACTTGCAAGCATAACCCCACACATTTTAACCAATTTTAAGGCACAAAATTACAAGGATTCAATATTGTAAACATTACGGGCAAGATTATCAAATTATAAAAAATAGGCATTCAAGTTTACTACACTATCAGAGAGGACCGACATACTTCAAAAATATAAAATCATTGCAAATGTGTTCCAAATGCTAAAATTAAACTGAAGATTCAAAAAACCAACCTCAAATGCTGAATACTCAAAACTGGAATGCTAGGTAGTAAAGTGTTCCTACCCTGAGCACAAATTAACGACTAAAATACTTAGAGAATGCAAATATATTTAAAATACTAAATGGGTATGAGTTGTGGAAGATTAAAAGTGAGGGAAAGTGAAAGAGTTGGAAGTTTAAACCTTTGGTCTTTTAAAAACCATTTTTCCAGTTCTCACCTTTTTGACGACATTTATCATACTCACCGTTCTACTCGATGACACTCCAAGTGGACACTTATCTTACTGAGTTTTACAGGATCTCAATTAATATGGGTCCAAATGACAATCAGGTCGAGATCGACAACCTAGTAGGCGATTCAATAATTTAATCTTGGGATCGTTTTTTTTTATAGAACCCATATTAAAATTGTCATTGGGTCAAACGATTGTTCAAGTCGGGGTCACCGACCTCTTAGACGTTACATCGTCTTGACCTTTAGCTTGCCAACCTGCATTTTTGAAACACCTTCCACACATTAACGTGTACGATCAACACATCGTTATTTGTGAAACAAAAATAAAGCATTAAAAAGTGTCTTGGGTTGACTTAGAAGTAGAGCGTTAGTTAACATGGCATGACTTAAGCACACGCTCAAACCCTTTTAGTGGGGTTTTCCTTATTTTCATAAAGAAACCCCTCTTTTGGTTCAGAGTTGAGGTAATTCAAAATTTGGTCCATTTTTGATCCTAGTAGCTGAATGAGCATGGAATTAGATGTTTTCATTTGGTTCAACATCAAGAAATTCTCCCTTAACTTCTCCAGTACCCTATCCTTCACATTATCCTTTTCGAGAAGAAGTGAGCATTGCTTTGATTTGTCCATCCTTCTTGTTTATAAGTTCTCTTCGCTCATGAAGGGGAATACAACTATCCTTCCTCTTGCATCAGACTTCAAGATTTCTAAGATTTTTTTTAACTCATCCAATTGAGTTAATAGGGCTGTTAAACTGAAGTCACTTTTTATTTCTTGGTTGGTCTCAGTCAGCTGGTCAAGCGGTTGGGCTACTATCACATAGGTTTGTTGTACTAGACCACGTAGGATAACTTGATTAGCCAACAGTGTCTTCCCAGGACCAAAACTTCTATAAAAACATTCCAAAAGGAATACGTGTGGGAATTTCATGAGCTGGGCATTGAATCAGAAGTGCTTGAAACCTCAACCATGACTCATGAAGTTTTTCACCTTCCAATTGCCTTAAAATTTGAATATTATCCTGGAACATCATCACTTCTAACAGGGTAAAATATATTTATTTAACTCCTCTGTTTCAAAGCAGCAATACACAACACAACTAAAAATTAAGTTAGTATCACTATTACTAACAAGAGAAAAATTCAACTTAACAAAAAATTCTTAAGTAACACCACTCCCCTACAGCGGCTCCATCTTGATTTTCATAATCAAGACACTATTTCCAATTCAAGTTCCAATGACCGTGAGTAGTAATATAACCTAACCAAGGTGTAGGATCGTTCCCACAGGGAGTGGTTAGAAAATCGATAGCAAAATACGAATATGTTCTAGTCAATCATTGAAAAAACATTTACGAATAAAAATATATTTCAAGTTTGGGGTGACACAAGTGTCAAATAAAAGGGAGAGGGGTTTGACACACTGGAAAATTGGGCAAGACCATGTACATTCGGTGACTCTCCTTATGGTTTAGGAGATTTTAAGGCCTTCTTTTATCCTTTCATTTAGCTGCCTTGCTTCATTTTGTTCATTAATTTCCATGCTTTGTTCCTTAATCCAAATACCTGAAAATAAAGGATTTTCATTGGTTGTTGGCACAAAATATGCATTTGAGGACACTAAATCTATTAAAATAAAGACCTAATTGATTCAGAGAAGTGGACTCATCACCTTCCTTATTTGTTTAACTAAAGGTGAAAGATTTTCTTGGCTATGAAGTTAGATAAGACTACAGATGAGTGGTATGTATGCGTATGGTTACTTCAAGTTATGCTTAATGTGAATAGTATTATGGAATTTTATTCGTTCATTGCACACGTATGCTTTGAGTTTACTTGAGAGTATTCTTATTATGATGTGAATGACTAGGAGTTCAATAATGCTTATATTATGCTTATGTAGGAGACTTTCCTTATTATTATGATGTTGTCTCTTATGCTTATAATTTCTGTTTCATGAAGTAATTCATTTGCGTGTGGATTATGTCTTATATTGACTAAACTTTATCATATGCTCTCATAGTGTTATGCTAGCTTACATATTTAGTTCATTTTTATTAATGCATACTTTGCTTACATTATGATAAAATGTTTTTTATTAATGCATACTTTGCCTACATTCTGATAAAATGTCTGGTATCAGAGATTAAGTTCCATTCTTGGAGGATAGGTTTCTAAGGAGCAAAGGAGTTGAAAACTTGATGAGTTCTCATAGCTTCGAGGAAAACCTACCAATTCGTTTATGTGTTTTATTTCATGTCATGAGACTGTTGTATGAGCTGTCCCAAAGCTTTTTATTTAAGTTGAGTTTAGATGGTTTGAGACAAAATTGTAGTAAAGACTTCTATTTGCATTATATAAAGACTTATTGTATGGATAAAGTTTTAAAAATTTCCATACTTTTCTATTATCTATGTTATGATATGGTGAGGGATTGTATGAGACCCCTTCAGGGTCAAGATTAAGAGTATTACATCTAGAGTGTACCCCTAGGTCGTAACTAACTTAGTAATCAGAGCACAAGGTTTAGAATGGTTCTAGGATTGTCTCAAACCACGTCTAGTAGATTATTTCTCATAAATGTGAAGCGCGCCACATTAATGAATAAGAGACTATTGGATGTTTAGGAAATCTCACTTCTTCATTTTCTAAGTCGTTCCATAGAGTTTTTTTAGTAGGCCTTTTTCTAATTCGCGCCCATTGATTTTTCATGGTATGTCTAATACAATTGCTAATGCTAGGAGAAATGAGGTAGTAAATGTGGATCAAGAGGTTCCTCTCCAAGTTCCACTCCAAAATCCTTCTCAAGCTCCAATTGACCCTATAGGGGAGAATGTGATTAATGCATAATTTAGGTCTCCCATGCAATTATGGCTTAAGACATGACGACTCAAGCCAATAGGAGGTTGTAGGTCCGGTGAACCCTTATATGAACTCCGCAACCTTAAGAGTGAAGGAGTTTGTTATGATGAAACCTCCAAAATTTCATGGATCCAAAGTGGAAAAAGATCCTATGGAATTTACAAATGAGGTTTATAAGAATCATGGTATTATAGGGGTGATAGTGGTAGAGAAAGTGGAGTTAGTTGCTTATCAATTTAAACAGGTAGCTCAAATATGGTATGGTCAATGGGAAGGGGAATAGATCGGTAGAAGTTGGCCCATAGAGTTGATGTATTTGAGAAGGAATTCCTTGATAGGTTCTTTTAGTATGAGAGTTCAAGAGTACTCGCTAAAGTTTACTAAACTCTCTAAGTATTCTTCAACTTTAGTGGAGGATTCAAGGGGCTATGATGGATTATTTCATTATGGGAGTTTCTGAGTTAGTAGAAAATGAATGTAGTATGACAATGCTTATGATAATAAGGATATATCAGGTCTTATGGTTTTCGACCAACAAATTAAGGAGTCAAAACTCAAGGAAGAATCTAGGAGAAAAAGAGGTCTAGATTGGATGATGATAAGTGCTTTGATCATGGTTCCGATGGACATGGTCTTTCTAGGTTTAGACAAAAGTTCCCCGTGAAAAGTTCCTAAAGTAGTCCTAAGTTCAGACAAAAGAAGGTGTCTAACCCGAAGTGTCTAGAAGATGGTTATGAGATTCTATTAATGGGAGGGGGGGGGGAGGGGTAGTAAGTGTGACTAAAGGCATGGGAGTGAATGCTTAGCAGTAGCTAATGTTTGTTTTGGTTGTGGTGAGCTGGGGCACAAGATAAGGTATTTCCCTAAGATTGCTATCAATGAAGAGGATACTCGCCGTGGGTTCCAACCCTGCTCTTCCTCATGTCCAATTGGTTTTGGTGAGAAATCTCCAAGGAATAATAGGCCTTAAATTCTCCAAGCTAGAGGGTATGTGTTTCATGCTTTATGAAGACTCCGGTGTCGCATATGTTTTATGACTTAATAGATATGATATGATATATTTTGGATGTTGTCTTTAGTATGAATTTTCTTCATTGGTGCCTTATGTTATGAAAGATGTTTACAAAAATTTGTATAGGCTTACTACCAAGGGGGAGATAATGTACCTAGCTATTAAGGTTATTGCGTGTTTAGGTGTTGCTATGATTTCCTTATATGATGCATTTTTATGAAAACTTTTATTTCCTCATGTTATAATGCATTGAGTATGATTTGCCTATTTAGACTTCATGAGATGAATATATGAGCATGCTTTAGTTTGAAGCTGAAAGATTCCTCCTTGAATAAAAGGTTTTTTTTAGAATAAATTGCAATTGGACTTATGTTGAGCATGTTTGAGTTTGGAGATCATAGTTCCTCCTTGAAATTGAGTAAATATAGAATTTCATGAATTTTGTATTTAGAAGTAGTTCCTACTCCTTGTGTTGCGTCGAATATGTTTAGCTTGGAGTTGAAATTTTCTTTCGTGGTTGTGTGCATCTAGATGTATTGTATGCATAATGGAATGCTAGTTTAGAGTTGCGACCTGAATAAGCTCTTGAAATCTTCTTTCGAGTATGAATGATCCCAATGGGGAGATATTCTTACGTCCCAAAAACTAGTGAAATAAACTAGAGAATTCTAGAGCCTCGTGCTAGAGTTTTAGAGTTTGATGTGAGGGATAAAATTGTAAAAATAATTTCATACTTAGAATGATTGTTCTAGGGTTATGGAGTCAAGGTACGAATGGACCAACCACGGGGTCCTTGAGGAATACCCTAAAACAACCCGAAAGCAATAAAACAACCCTAAAACAGTGACCCACAGAGGGACCTATGCCCCGCAGGGTGGTCCACTCTCTGTGGGTGGTGCCGTGTGGACTAAGTCAAGGGGATGCAGACCCCAACCCAGAAAGGACTAGTATGGTCCCTGGGTCCATCCAAGCCCTATAGGTGGGGGTCGTGGATGAAGCCTGCAAGTTGTCCCATTTCTTCTTAAGCAAGGGTAGAGAGGTATATTTCTTAGTTAGTTATTTTGTTGTAGGTTTTTTTTTATATTGTTATAGTAGACCTATATAAAGGTTTTTAAGTTATTAATATCCCTTTACACTTGGTAAATCCAAAACCCAAAATCCATAACTAACTTTCCCCCAAATTATTCTCTCTCTAAAACTCCATAGAAGAAGAATAAGGTGAAATATAGGGTTGAAGGGGCTGACTTTGCTACTCAAATTCATGGATAATCTTCACTTAAGGTATGCTATCTAATTCTGCAATGGTTTGTTCCACCCATAGAGCCCCCTAAGTTTCCCACAATTATGAGGAAAAAACTCCAATCTAGTTAGGGTTTATTCCTACATTGTGGGTAGTGTTGAAGTATGATTCCAATCAAGTGGATAATACTTAATTATGATTAAATTGGTATTGAATTGTGAGATTAAAATAAATTTATGTTATTTCCATGTTTCACCCTATTTTAACTGATAAATTTGGTATTATTTAGCTTTATGCCATAATATGTGAGCTTGATAATTCTTAGGTAATCTTCTAGAATTAGTTCTATGAGTAATAATTATTAAGATTACAAACATATAGACTTAAATTGAATTAGAATAATGTAAATATAATTGATATTGACTAGTAAAGTTGAAGTTGAAACTTTAGGCTGAATTGGGACTAGAATCGCAGAATAATGAAAAATGTGATTAGATTGACTTAAAATCAAGGTAGGAATGATGACAGTAAGAAGTAAAGCTTTGAGTGTAAGGATTGTAGGCATGAATGTTGATCACTAAGGTTTTTGAGGGTAAAACCAATTTGATGAACTTGACATGTTAAGGTTTTGAGAATAAAATCTATTTGAGAATAAAATCTTAATGAATAGAGTTATGGTGGAAAGCCTTTACCTACTAAATCTACCTTATGAATGCTTGAATGCATGAAGTGATAGAATCACTTGAGTCATGATGATATCCTTGTCTAATGTAGAATTTTACATATGGTATAATGCATGAATATGATTGACATGAAAGGTTTCTCACATAGAGTGATTCTAGGTTAAAAGTTTATTCTCACCTAAAATGAATGTGAGTGATAGGACTATGGGATGTGACGAGGCTTGTGGTTATTACCCTTACTCCTAAAAGACCTTTACATGATACGGATGTGTGGTGAGTTCCCTTATTCCTAATTAGTTAAATATGGGGAGTGTGAGGTAATAACCCTTTATATATTTTTAACTCTCAAGGCAAGCGATGATTAACCAATAGCCTTTATGTTGATCATGGAAGATATTACCTATGATACTTGTGTGATGATGTGGAGGCGAATGCTTTAATTACATATTAAAATGGATATGGAGGTGAATAACTATATCCTAATAAGATGAACATGGAGGCGAATACCTATGATCCACTGATATTCATTAGTAGAGGTGACTCCCACTATCTTTATAATTCATTAGTATGTATTACTAGAGGTGAATACCCTTGTCTTAAATATTCCATGATATGTGTGGCTTGAGGTGACTCCCCTTGTCCTTCGTGATGAACTAAACATTCATGCCTTGAGGTGACTCCCCGTTGCATTATGAACATGAGCATGACTAGTTTGGATTGTAGCTTTAGAGGCCTCTCCAATACATGCATGAATAATAGGTGATTCCCTTTCTATTTATGATGTTAAGATATGATAAACATAAATGATTAACCTATTGTGTCTAGACTAGCATAGGTAGGAATATGAGGTCTTATTATGCATGCCAGAAGATTGTCTTCAGGTTAATCATGAACAATTTATCTTATATGAAGTATGCTTAAATAGGATTGTGCTATAGTTCCCTTCCTTTTTCGTATTGACTAAAGGTGAGTGATTCCCTTGGTTAGGAATTAAGATAAGAATGAGATCAATGAGTGGTAAGTATACATATGGTGACTTCAAGGTTATGCTTAGTGAATAGTATTATGGGAAGCTATCCATGCACTGCACAAGTATGCTTTGAGGTTACTCAAGAGTAGTCTTATTGTGATGTGAATGACTAGGATTTTAATAATGATTATACAATGCTTATGTTGGA
This sequence comes from Solanum habrochaites, assembly GCA_027704765.1. Lineage (NCBI taxonomy): Eukaryota > Viridiplantae > Streptophyta > Magnoliopsida > Solanales > Solanaceae > Solanum > Solanum habrochaites. Next base: position 13,761,893 of record JAKWJA010002497.1, read on the forward strand.
GACTTTGCTTATTCTAATAATATTGTCTATTATGCTTATAATTTATATTTCATCAAGTATTTCATATGATTGTGGATTATGTGTTATATTGAGTAACCATTATGTTATGCTCTTATTGTGTTATGCTAGCTAACATATTTAGTACATTTTGTACTAACATATACTTTTCCTAAATTCTAATCAAATGTAGGGTTTCAGAGATTGAGTTCCATAATTTGAGGATAGGTTTCTAAGGAGCAAATGAGTTGAAGATTTGCTGAATCCATATAACTCTGAGGACAAACCTACCATTTCCTTTAAGTCTTTCATTTCATGCATAATACTATTGTATGGTCTTTATCCTAAAGCTTTTAATTCAAGTTGAGTTTAGGTTAATTGAGAAAAAAGTGTTGTAAAGACTCCCGCTTGCCTTTTATAAAAAAATTAATTCTATGAATAAAGTTTTAATTTTTTTCCACTTTTCTATTATCTTATGTCTGATATGTTAACGTCTTGTATGAGACCCCTTCATGGTTAAGTAAGCTATGTTACATCTAGGGTGTGTCCCTGGGTCGTAACACAACCGCTCCATCATTGGGAAAAATTTGACATTTAGCATAATTGGGGGTTACTCACACTTTACCACGCTAGACTTACAACAATTTCAACACAATCAAACAATTAATATCAATCAACAACACATGAAATTACTTTTTAAAGAAAAAAAAATGATCTCAATTCAATTAACTAACACAAAATGACAATTGCATTCGATTCCAACCACTTATAGAGCGGGGTTAAGAAAATCAACCTTTTATACCTAGAGTTTGAAATGCTAGGAAGAATTTAAATTCCAAAATTATGAGAATATGAAAATATAATAGCCATTGTGAGAGTACGTGATTTTTAAAGTTTGAATATAAAGAGATTTTGAATCTAAAATAGTTGGCCTTTTAAAAACTCTTCAGTGCGGGTGCTAGTCTACAAAGTAAGTCGTGACCACTGACTCAGTCGGTGATGACCCAAGTCTTTCTTTAGCTCACTGAGTTTTATAGTTGTCCTAGCAAACTAGGTGGTTCCAATGACGGCCGAATTTGGTCTTGCTGACCTGTTTGGCGAATCACCAACTGGACTTTTTGTTTATCGAGTTTTACGTGACCCCCAACCAAATTGGGTGGTTCAAACATCAATCCAAGATGGGCTCGCCAATCTATTCGGTGAGAATCCAACTGGACTTTTTGTTCACCTACAACTCATTTTCCATACTTTCCACCTGCACAATCAACATCTGTTTTTCAAAAGAAATAATAAAAATATCAAAAAGTTTGGTTACATTCCAATAAGTGCCTTATTTACATGGTGGCATGACGAAGATACCTATTCAGGCTTTATTTTGTAGGTTGACCATTGTGTCACTTGGCAACCCTTCTTTTAGTCTCAGATTTAAATGAGTTGAGATTTGACCCATTTGTATCTCCAACTTCTTAGTAGGAAGTCACCATTTGGTTAAGAGTTGAGATATCTTCTTTCATTTATTTCAAAACTTTGTCTGACCCCTCCAATTTTGGTGGATCGTAAAGCATATCTTCACTCAGAATCTTCTCGATTGAAATATGTTACTCTTGGATTCATATGCTCATAGTAAGCATAATACCTATCCTTTTCCCTATATCTATATTTCAATTGTTTCCATGATCACGCCCCTCTTGGGGTCTCTTCAACCATCATCATGATCTCTATTCCAACCTTGATTCCTGCCCGGTCTTGGATAGCTCAGACGAAAACCTCCACCTTCATTTTCAAGGAAGCTCACATCGTTATTCTATAAAGAATAAAAATTGGCATCCTTGGGGTTTACTCAACTTGCAAAACAAACATTCACCACTCCAGTAACACTACCCATTACATTATTTGACAAGAGATATAATTGGGTCACATTTCATCCATGTTTGGGTCTCTCTCTTGGTCTTTTTCAATATTTTCCTTGGTCATCCTAAATGTCAAAGAAGACACCTGATATTCTCTTGTATACCAGGCTTAATTGATTTTTTTTTTCATGTTATCAATTAACATAGAAGCAATCTCAAAGGATTATTGCATGATACCTCATTAACAAGTGGCCACCACGTCCCTTTGTTCACCGGAAAACTAGACTTATTAACAACACTGAACCAGATAACATTGTTTGGGTGGAGTTTAGTTGGGCATTGAGTAGTCAAGTTGGATACGAGCCAAGTCTGATGGATTGTCTCACTATCAAGCATTTGAAACCTTGGATATTATCTTTCAACGACATCATCCTCAAATGAGGAAATAACCTTGCGTAGAATGTTTCAGTCAATTCATCCCAAGTGAGGATTGAGTCCCTTGAGAGATCGGCTAACCATTTGGTATTATCTCCCATCAGTTAGAATAGGAACAATCTGAGTTGAAATGACTCTTGGGATATATTCTTAAATGAGAAAGGACCACAAATGTCTACAAATTTCCCAATGTGGTAGTGGGGGTCTTTATGCGCCAAACCACCAAATAACCCCTTCATTAGCAAGAGTTGAAAAATTATGCTTGTCACGTGGAACACCACATTCCTTACGCTAGAAGTAGCTTGATTATACCAATACCACCCAAGTGTATGGAATTCACTTTGTCCTCGTTCACATAATTCAGATTGCCAATATCATCATTACGGCCGAGCTAGCTGGCATTAGGGGTGTGCATTCAGTTTTTCAGTCTTGTTTTGTACTATTTGGTTTGGATTATCGGTCTTTGGTTTTGAAGAAGTGTAAGACAATCCAAACCAAAATAAATTTAGTTTAGTTTGGTTTTTCTCTTTTGGTTTGTTTTTTTTGTTAATTTAGATTCGGTTATATCAGAATTAAGTAACATAGCAAACCTATTTGCACTTTAAAGTTTTTTTATATGTATATATATATATAGATATATATATATTGATATACCAAACAAGTAAATTATAAATCCAAAACCAAAAAAAGAATCCAAAAAACTAATCCAAATTAGAATTCTGTTTGATTTAGTTTGTTTTTTTTTGGTTTAATCCAAATAGTGCACACCCCTAGCTGGTATTGCTACCATTTACTCTCATTTTGTCACCTGTTCAAAGGTAACAAAAAACAACAAACAGTAAGTGGGTGGTTCAAGTATAACACATTAAAATCACAAACTAACTTCAATAAAAGAATTCAATAACACCATTCCCTAGAACCACCACCATTTCTGAAAGATGCTCAACTATACCCTATCCAATACCAAGTGTGGGCGATCCTACTCTAGTATATAACCCAATGAAAGGTTGGGGTCTAACCCATAGGGAGAAGTACCATATAGATTTCAATTAGGAAGTAAAACTTATGGCTTAGTTGGTTATAAAAGTACACATTTTTGAAATAAATCAAACTAAGTTAAGGGTTTGACAAATAATATTAGATTGGGGGATGCAATGGTGTCAATTAAAAACTACGATAATCATGAAAACAAGAAGATAATCAAACATATTCAAGTTCTTAGGGATGAGATTGTTCATAGGCCCATTTTGCTGTATGGGTAATTGTACATTACCAACCATGGGTCCCTGAGGGAAAACCTTAGGAGGTTTCTTGGTAGTTACCCACGAAGGTTGAAACAACCCTAAAAATGGATATGCTAAGTAATGCTTAATGTGTCTAGAATGCCTACGATTAGACCGGGTTCACACGGATTGATGCGCGTAGAACCAGGCCTCTGAACCCTTATGACATCCAATCCTACTAACTTGGGGAGTTATTTTGATCAGGAAAGTTTTTGTTCCAGTCCATGAAATGGGCTTCCAAATCTGAAGATTTTAACTGGGGGAGTTGAAACTCTCTGTTGTGTTCTCAAACTTCTTGGTCTGTTCTAGGGAGACGTAGGTGTCCGAGCCTCTCAGTGAGTGTGGGGGGCTTTAAGTCGTTGTCTACAATATGGTTGTATGATGACATCTACTGGTGGGGACTGTATACATCGACCAGGCTCTGAGGTGGGGGGATTGATGAGTCAGTCGTCGTGGGGTTTGGGGGGGGGCGGGTGTGGTTCTTGCGGCGGGGGGGGCGTAGCCGATGCGGTACGTATGCTTCTTCTGGGTCTGTGTGTGTGCTCTAGTTCTGTTGTCTACGGGGTAGGGGGGTTGGTCGCTATCTGTGGGTGTGTGGTTGTTGTTGGTTGCTCGCTGGGTAGATGGGGGGGTCCTAATCTTCATTTTGGCTTAGAGAGTGATCTTTTTTCGATTGGTTGTTCTTGTTGGCATTTTTGTATATCTCTGCCTGTCCGACGCGGCGCGAGAAAATCCAACGCCATTATTAACAGTTAAAGTGTGAAATTGTGGTTGTTGAGAAGGTGGACTTTTGTGGGGGGAATGTATTGTATATAAAATCATGAATGATACTACATTAGAGGTGAGAGTTTAAAATAAACTGAGAATCACCGAATCTCTGTGTCCTCCCAATACAAAATAAAACCGATTTGTACAAGCCTAAGACAGGACTCTGAAGCGGAGTGGAAAACGCCCACTGCTGCTCACGGCGATTGCCGCGAACGCACAATCGTTGCGTCCGACATGCACAAGGTAGCGGCAAGACAGTTCAAAAACAAAAGGGACCAGAGCTCACACTAAGAACTCACACAAAAGATAAGAAAAACAAACGGCAAGCACAAGCAAGAGAAGTGGTTGTCGCGAGGTGTTAACGGCCGTTTTGGACGTGGAGAAGTGGTAAAAAAATCGAGGTTTGCTGGTCCAAATGGTGGGCGCCGCGGAAAGTCCGGGGTGGCCCGGCCCAAGATAGGACCCCGACGGTCAGATAGGAAGCCGACAACTAGGCTGTAGTCCCGGGCATCCGGTCACGCTACGCCCAGATCTGAGGTTAAGTTAGGGGGCGGTGGAGATAGGTGGGATAGCAATGGGTGCTGGTCGGTAGGAATATGGGGGTCAGGGGCGTTGGGTGTTTGGGAAAACGAGCCATCACTATTAGCCCGAAACTAGTCTAGACGTGGGCGGAGGAACCATGAGAGGGGCTCGGTGAAGGCTCTAAAAATGGGGAGGGTGTTGGGTATGGCAGAACAAGGGTGATGGTAAAGCGGGATGCCAGAAGTGGGATAAGGACTGAATGGGAGTACAAGTAGGTAGCCGAAGGAAACTGGAAATCAGCCGAAAAACTCAGAAAACACGAAAAAAAAAAACGGTCGAAACAGTTAATGGTTAAAGATAAGATGAGACAATAGGTCTTGGCAAAAATGTCCAGACTTGTAATGATTTTCGCCAAACTGACATTTTCATGTCTATGAAAAAATGAATTAAAATATGTGACAGAATCACTGGGGTATTGAACCATGATCGCCCCATTAAAAAAAATCAAGGAACAGATGAGAAAAATGATAATGGTGACATGTGGGATTCGAACCCAGACCTGTGCTGGAAAATGAATTATGAAAAATAGAAATGAGAGGAGTGGGATTCGCACCCACCAACTCTCATAAAGTTTAAGAAAATTTAAATTAAAATAATGGTGAGGCGATGAAATCGAACCCATAAACTTTAGGAAGAACCAAGGGAAATGAAGGAGAAAACTAAGTGGGGCTGTGGGTGGTTCGAACCCACACCCCCCTCCAAAGTAGATAGATTAAAAGAATTGGAACTTAAAGTAAATGAGGGTTTGGGGTTCGTGTCCCATCCTCTCAGTCCCATTGAGCGAAAAATGAAGAGAAAAATTAAGGACAAATAAATAGGCGTTGGTGCTCGTTCCTTTGTTGTCCCCAAGCTGTCCTGGATCAAACAAAAAACCAAAATGAATAATAAAATGTAAGTGTGGTCAAGGGTTTACAAACCGGTTTCCTTTGTACAAATCTAGTATTGATTTATAAGTCATACTGAATTAAATTTCAAGAATAATCTGCCACTTAGTGGAAATCGGATCTTGGCATACATAAATATAAAATAAGTCCTTGTACCACATAAGCTAGAAATAATGAATCACCTCACTAAACGAACTATGATTAAAGCCTCACACGTCTGTACGTATAGACTCATAAGTGTAGCAAACGTTTAAAAATAAGTGAACCGACAATGTATGTAATGACATGATGAAATGAACAATAAACGATGAAATCCTAGAAGTTCGTAGTAAGATTGTTAAACACACAATGGCCAAGTGCATTGGCATATGATGAATGAACATTCCTGTAATAAGGGGTGAGTAACTCTAATAAGACAAATGTGCTAAAGTTACTAATGTTGTGATACCATGATAAGTGGCTAATGTAAAAGACTTAGAGCAAAGTCAAATGTAGCCTAAGTAATGGTTTTCCACAACTTACTCACCTATGAGAGTGTAAAGCAAATGAAGAGACCATCTCTAGAACCTCCTACTAAATGGATTGAGAATAATATATACTTAATCTAATGATGAATGACAATCATCTATTGAGATATGATGTCTCAGTTACTAGAAGCCAACTTCCTTACTATGATTTAACTGTAATGGAAATTATACTGAGACCCGCTAGACTATCTATGAAGGTGATGCCTCATTTCGGAAGGGCGAGGTTCATGTACTCTCTCATGAGATAGACTGTCCTCATGCCGGTAGGGTCTCCTTATATATCCTAGTCATCGAACCTAATAATGCCAAATCGTGACTGGCGTGGTTCAATTCTATGTATCGCTACATGTTTTGGGTCACTTTGGTGGATTCCACCTCCTTTGCGATGTGGTGGGGACACTGGATCTTCATGATGCTCACATTATCTATGTCAGTTAATGTTAAAGTTCCCTATGAATGAATGAGGCCCACACTTCAAATTATGCACAATAATGAAATGCATGATACCAATGTGTTAGGATAGGATTATCAGAGTGAGCTAGACTTAGTAATGACATGAGGTCATCTCTTTGATCATTTGCATAGCGAACCCGATGAAGTCTAAACAACATCCTCGGTATCGCTGTTGTTCACACTATCCAATGAACCGAAATAAAATGAAGTACGTATGGATGATGAAGCAGACTCTGTGTTGCTAATGAAGGCTCCCTAGTTGAGTCCCATATGTTGAGTCTTCATTTTGGGAAGTCTTAATGGGTCAAGCCTAATTCCAGAGTTCTCATGTCATAATCAAATTAATGATCCGAATTATGTTATGTGCTATAGAGGCATATGTTAGTGCTTATGTAAGGTTTGTTTACGTGTTTTGTGTTGCATATATAAGTATGATTATGCATTCACCTCATGGAAATGACTTTTCTATCCAAATTTTTAAGCTACTACTTTCCTAAATCCAAATTTGGAAATCTCACTCTTTCCTAATTCAAATATTTGGAAGCTCACTTTCTTAATCACAAGTTGGCGAAGTCCACTTACTTAACTTTCAGAGTCATGTTGTTAGGAAAGTAGCTATCCTACTCATGCCTGTCCCTTGTGTGTTCTTTCAATAGTACCCATACTTAGTACAAGTGTGTACTAATCCCATAACAACTCTAACATTTTTTAGTGTGCACAAGGTGGACACAGAGCTTACATGTTTATGTTGCAACATCCGACGACTGAAGATTTCAATCCGGAATGGTAGGACCTCATTCTTTGCGAGGATGTTACGTTATTACCTAGATTTATGTAGGCTTAGCAGTGGAGATTTTCTACTAATGTTTCTTCCACTTTCTTTTAAGAGTTTTGTATTGTGCCATTTGGAAAGAATACTTTAAATGCAATTATCATCTGTTTCTTTTTCATTTTGATTACCTATAATTGATGGTTGATTTGTGAATGCCTATGATTTTAGTATAAAATGTTAGCATATATAATAAAACAAAAAGTTTTATTTTTTCGCTAAAATTAACCTAGCTGAGTAAGAATAGGATGTAAGGCTTGTCTGCGTCCTCTGTAGGTCAACTATCCCAGTCTCGTCCGTCGTGGGGTCTAGATTTTCGGTCGTGGAAAAGTGTATCGAGAAGCAGCTAGGCCTAATTCCAAGGATAATAAGTTCAAAACAACCACATTGAGTAGTTTCTAAGTCATGGTAGTGAAGTGCACCACTATCCTAAATTAGAGACTACATGATGCGTAGGAAAATTCCCTTCTTCTGATCTTATTGTACCTTGTCGAAAGTCTGATTCATTGGTGTTATGAGCGTATCTAACATGAATTCTACTTTTTCAAAAAATGAACACAACGAGGAAAATTGATTGGGGAAGAGGAGAAGCAGCTGCTGGGGGCAACTAAGTTCCTCCCCAGGCCCCAGTTGCTGAAATGGAGATGCCTGTTAACCCAGCTTGGTTGACTGATGGAGATGTAAGGACAACCCTGGTATAGATGGCTAAGGCCATCATCTTACAAGATCAAGCTATGACAGCCCAGACAGAGCAACAAAGTGTTCCCAGGAAGAACCCACTTGCCAGCACCATGGCTAGTAGGTTAAGGAACTTCACGAGGATGAATCCGCCCGTTTACATTGGATCTAAGATTGCTGAGAATCTCGGAGAAGAGTGTAGGGTAGCTATGCTGCATGACTACATGGGACTTTCCAGGCATATTGTCCATGTCCAACAAGTGGAGGAATGCATGAAAAGGAAGCATACTAGGGTAGGGAACAAGTCAAGGCAAGCCGAAAAGAATTTTTCAAGGAAGAGTAGTACTGAAATCACGGATAAGCCCAAGTTTAAGAAGGGACTCTCCCACCAAGTGTAGTCAAGTTCGTCCAAGGGTCTACGCTTTCCTATGTAACTCCTTTTCTTGCTCTCACTTTTGAGATATTGCCCGAAGTTCTGCATGATCCTATAGTGGTTAGTACACCTTTAGGAGAAAATGTAAGAACTAATAGTGCATACAAGGATTGCCCAATAGTTGTATGTGGTAAGACTATGTGTGCACACTTGGTTGAGTTATCAATGCATGATTTTGATGTTATTCTTGGCATGGACTGGCTTCATAGCTGTTATGCTTGTGTGGATTGCAGTAGTAGGGTTGTGATATTTTTTTTCCTTAATGAAGAAGAGCTAGTCTGGGAGGGGTACAACTAGAGTCATCCTAAACTCTTGATTTCAAATATCAAGGCCAATAAAATGATGTCCAAAGGGTTATTATGTCATATTGTGAATGATTTAGATCATGACATTCCTTCCATAGACTCAATGCCTGTAGTAAATGAGTTCCAAAATGTATATCCTGATGATTTTCCTGGAGTTCCTTCCCCTCGAGAGATGACTTTGTATCAACGTAAACCATATTAAACCATTTCAATTCCTCCTACAGAATGGCTCCACTAACTTAAAGAGTTAAGCTCAGTTAAAAAAACATCTCACGGATAAGGGTTTTTATTTAGCCGAGCATATCTCTTGCGGTTCTTCCCATTGTTGTTTGTGAAAAAGAAATATGTAACCCTTGAATGTGTATCGATTATCGGAAGCTCAACAAGTAACTACAGAGCATAAGTATCCACTTTCCAGAATAGATGAATGTTTTTTCGAGACCCAAACTTCCCCCCCCAAAAGGCGGTTTCTAGTTTCTAGCGAAGATTGATCTTCATTCGGGGTACATGTCCATCCTTAGGGTTAGATGAGATTCCCAAAGACCACGCTTGTCGTACCCGTTTTGTAATTATGAGTTCCTAGTGATGTTATTTGTTCTAACAATGCACTTTGCTTGGGCATTTCTGGATCTCATGAAAGGGTGTTTCCGTGAATACCTTGACTCTTTTGTCATAGTAATTCATTGATGAACATTCTCATCTACTCTAAAACCAAGGAAGAGCATGAACCACCATTTAATCTACCGTGCCATGTAATTTAGACAACATGATTGGTATGCCAAAGTTCATCAAGTTTAATTTCTGTCGTTAGATCATGACCTTCCTTCCTGGGTCATGTTGTGTCCGACAAAGGTGGAGGTAGATCTCAGGAAGTCTAATGTTGTTAAGAACTTGCCAAAACCTGTTATTTGCACAAATATTCATAGCTTCTTAGGATTGGCTTGTTATTATCGCAGGTTTGTGGAGGGTTTGTCTTCCATTGCTGCCTCATGACAGCTTTGACTAAGAAGAAGGCCAAGTTTGAATGGACGGAGGCTTATGAGAAGAGTTTCCAGAATCTCAAGGGTAGACTCACTTCAGCCCCGGTGCTTACTTTGACTAAGTGTGGTGAGATTTACACTGTGTATTGTAATGCATCTAGGGTTGGTTTGGGTTTTGTTCTTATGCAGGGTGGTAAGGTGATAGCTTATGCGTCCAGACAACTTAAGGTTCATGAAATAAATTATCTCACTCATGACTTGGAGTTGCAGCTGTGGTGTTTGCCCTGAAATTGTGGAGGTACTACTTGTATAGAGTGCATTTGGATGTGTTCACAGACCACAAAAGTCTCCAGGCACGTGTTCACACAGAGGGAGTTGAATCTACGTCAGTGGAGGCGGTTAGAGCTGTTGAAGGACTATGACATGAATGTCCACTACCATCCAGGTAAGGCTAATGTTGTAGCTGATGCTTTGAGTAGGATGAGCATGGGAAGTACATCCCACGTTGAGGATGAGAAGAAAGAGTTGGTGAAAGATATAAACAGACTGGCCGGACTGGGTGTGCGGTTAGTTAACTCTACTAGTGGGGGTGTTTCAGTTCATCCTAGTTCTGAATCATCCTTAGTAGTTGAAGTCAAGGAGGGTCAGCATCGTGATCCTGTGTTGATGGAGCTGAAGGATTCAATGTTGGTTAAGATGAATGAGTTTTTTGCATTGGGAGATGACGACATACTTTGGTACAAGGACAAACTGTGTGTACCAGGTGTGGATAATTTACTAACCAGGATCATTGTAGAGGCCCATGGTTTCATATATTCCATACATTTAGGTTCCATGAAGATGTATCATGATCTTAAGAATATCTATTGGTGGGATGACATGAAAAAGGACATTGCAGAATATGTGGCAAAGTGTCCTAATTGTCAATAGGTTAAGGCATAACATCATAAGCTTGGCGGTCTTACTCAGATTATTGAGGTTCCAAATTGGAAATGGGAGGACATCAATATGGACTTCCTGGTTGGTCTTCCGAAGACTAGGAGACAACATCACTCTATATGGGTTATTGTGGACAGGATAACTAAGTTTGCCCACTTTATCCTAGAGCCAAGGACTATTCGAAACTCTATATTGATGAGATTGTGAGATGGAATTGTATTCCTTTGACTATCATTTCAGATAGAGAAGATCAGTTCACTTCACAATTCTGGAGATACTTCCAGAAGAGCTTTGGCACATAGGTGAAGCTTAATACTACCTTTCATCATCAGACTGATAGGCAGGAAGAGTGCACCATTTAGACATTGGAGGATATGTTGAGGGAGTGTGTGATTGACTTTAAGGGTAGTTGGGGTGACCATCTGCCTTTCATAGAGTTCTCGTATAATAATAGCTATCACTCTAGCATTGACATGACACCGTTTGAGGCGCTATATGGTAGAAGGTGTAGGTCTCCAATTTGGTGGTTCGAGGTTGGAGAGTCATCCATTTTGGGTCCAGAGATCATTCATGAGGCCTTAGAGAAGGTCAGAGTTATTAGGGACAGGTTGGCTACGGCTTACAGTCGACATAAGTCTTATGTAGACAATAGAAAACGACCTTAGAGTTTGATGTTGGTGAGCAGGTCTATTTGATGATATCACCTATGAAGGGGCTGATGAGATTTGGCAAGAAGGTGAAATTGAGTCCGAGGTATGTTGGGCCATATGAGATCCTACATCGTGTGGGTGAGGTGGCTTATGAGTTGGCATTGCCTGCGTAACTAGATTGTGTTCATCCAGTCTTTAATGTCTCTATGTTAATAAAGTGCCTAGGTGATCCAGCATCGCTTCTACCTTTGAAGGTTTGGGGGTTGATGAAAATTTGTCCTATGAGAAGGTACCTATCGAGATTTTAGATAGACAGGTCAATTGGCTGATGAACAATGAAATTTCCATAGTGAAGGTATTGTGGAGGAATAATCTCATTGAGGGTGCTACGTGGGAGGCCGAGGCCGATATGAGATCCCGCTACCCCCATCTTTTAAGCTCTTGAGGTTAGACTTCCTACTCTTAAGTCTTAATTTCCTTATCTCTCTATTCTTTGTTGCTATTGCATGATTGTGTATAGTGACTATGTTATTATCTGACTGACATTACGCTAGGTAGCTAATAGTGTCATTCGGTGACGAATGTCTAAAGTTGGGGATAATGTAACAAACTTAAAAATGGATATGCTAAATAATGCTTAATGTGTCTAGAATGCCTATGATTAGAACGGGTTCACACGAATTGATACGCGTAGAACCAGAACTCTGAACCCTTATGAAAGCCAAGTCAACTAACTTGGGGAGTTATTTTAGCTAGGAAAGGTTGGGTCCAACCATGTAGGGTTCCCGAATATGAAGTTTTACTCGTATGAGTCTTTACCGGACTTAAAAAGGGAAATCTTAAGTTTGGAGGGTCGAGGGGTGAACTGGTATTTTTCAAGGCTAAGGTAGTATCTTAATTACCCTAAATATATAATTAATTATTTAATTTATAAGGTGGAGGGCATTTGGAAGAGAGGACGAAAATTGTCTGCTCTTAGAGTGAAAGTTTGCGCACCAGGGTTCAAACCTAAGTGGCAGCCAATGAATTAAATTGTTTGAATTTAAGTGAGATAATTACTGTAATTAATTAATATTATATTGATTTAAAATAAAAGGGAAATCAAGATTTTTGTATCCATTAATAAGAAAACCTCAGTATTTGACTAAGTCTTTAATGACTTTTAAGCCTAATAAAATTGCCCACTTCGCACGTCAGTCCTCAAAATCACAATCATTTTCCTTTCCCACTCACGTTTCTATCAGGCAAATAACATTCAAGAACAGAAAATTTACCAAGGTTCTTCACACGTGAAGAACTCACACGAAAATATAAGAAAAACAAACGTTAATCAATCACGTAGGTAAAGAGAAGGTTTTTCATCGAGTGCGGTGTTGAACTTCCGGTGTTGGACGTGTGTTTGGAGAAGTTTTTGGGTAGAAAGTCGAGTTTTAAACATCAAAAAGGTATGAGTTCTCTTCTCTCTTGGTCCCTTTCCCAAAATATCCCTAAGGTTCAGTATATTCAATTCAAAAACCAGGGTTGTTCTCCGTTGCTTTTACCTGTCATTAGCTCCCAATGATTCGTAGGTTGGATATGTTTCTTGGTAGATATTAGGCGTGTGTTGTGTTTTTGTGATTAATATGTTCATGTATGTGTGTTTGAATTGTATGAAGGATCACCTATATGATCCGAAACTATGTAGCGTGTGTGCAATGTGAACCATGATTATGTGCCTCGGGTTTAAGACTAAAATGTGATGTTAGTTCTTTGTATTTCATATACACATGTTTATGTAAATCGTGATGTTCATAAGTTATGTAAAGATGCTGATTTGAGTGCAATTCTTTATCGAATGAAACTTGAATATCACCTAAAGAACTCTGTAAAAACTACTTAAAACGTCTAAACATTTAATGTTAAAGAAGTGAGAAAATAGGCCTGCAACAAACTTTAGCAGCTTCTGTAATGTTGATTTTCGCGACAAACTAGGGACATTTTAATCTTCTTGAAAAGGAAATTAAAATATGTGAGATCACTGGGGATTGAAACCATTACCTCCCCATGTTAAAAATCAATGAAACAAGATGAGAAAAATGTAATGTGACATATGGAATTCGAACCCATGACCTTGGCTGGAAAATGAATTATGAAAACAAGAAATGAGAGGAGTATGATTCAAACCCACCACCACTCAGTTAAGTTAAGAAAATTAAAAAGAAAAACAAAGGGTGAGGCGCATGGGAATCGAACCCACGACCTCTAGGCAGAACTAAGGGAAATTAAGGAGAAGAAATTGAAGTGGGGATGTGGGGGTTCGAACCCACGACCCCTCGTCCAAAAGAGAGAAACACACTAAAGGGCCATGAACGATGAAATGAACAATGAAATGATGAAATGAACAATGAAATGATAAAACCCAAAAAAGGGTTAAGTAAGAGTGTGAAACACACTAAAGGGCCACGTGCATTGGCATATGATGAAATGAACATTCACGTTAAAAGGTGTAAGTAATTATGAAGAGAAAATGTACTAATGTTAATGAATGTGGTGACAACATTATACGAGGCTAATGTAAAAGATGAGAGAAATCTCAAATGAGCCTAAGTAAATGTTACCAATTAATACTCACCTATGAGAGTGTAAGTGAATGAGAGAATAGTCTCTATGAACACTGCTAATGAAAGTATTGAGATCAAAGCAATTAATACTAATGTGATGAGATCAGAAATCATCAATTAGAATGATGTCCTAATACTAGAGCCAACGTCCATGACATATGAGTTGAATGTAATGAGAACTTTATAGTGATCACCGATTAGACTAGCTATGAGCGGTGATTCCTTCTCGAGGAGGCGGCGATTCTACGGACTCTCATACGAATGATTGTCGGCATTCTAGGTATGGTCTCCGTATATTCTCCTAGGCTGAACTATACGCCAATATAGGATTCGGCGGGGTCAATTCCCAGTAGCTAGCATGTTTGGGTAACTTTGGCGGTGTGATTCCACTTTTCGGGTATTATGGGAGACACTAGATATCATGATGCTCAATTATCTATGGATCAGTTAAAGTTAAGTTCCCAAGGAATAATGAGGGCAAACTCAAATGATGCACATAAGTGAAAATGAATGCTACAAAAAAGGGTGTTGAGGATTAGTGATAATCAAGAGTAGAGGTGAGCTAGAGTCAACTAATTACACTAGTTTATTCTTGATCATTGCACACTAACCCGGATCCAAGGCTTAAACTACACCTAGGTATAGCTGGGGTTCAAACTAACCATTGCATGAAAGAAATAAATAAGTACGTATGAATGATAGGAAGCAGACTCTGTGTTTGCTTAAGGAAGGCTCCTAGTTGAGGTCCAATATGTGAGCCATATTTGGGGAAGTCTTGATGTCAAGTTCATGATTCCAGTCTCATGTGGAATATGAAAGAAGTATATGAAAACTGTATGTGCTATATGCAATAGTTATGTGCATGTGCAAGATGCTTATGGTTGTGTGCATATGAATAAGTATGCTGAGGCATGTTACTCTCATGGCATGACTTTCATAATCCATATTTGGAAATCTCACTCACTTTCCTAATACATATTTGGAAATATCACTCACTTTCCTAATCCAAATTTGGACAGCTCACTAACTTTCCTAATCCAAATTTGGCAAATCCACTGACTTGAATTTCCATAATCACGTTGTTAGGAAAGAGCTATTCTTACTAATGCATGTCCTTGGTGTGTGATTGCATATACCCATACTTAGTATAAGTGTGTAATAATCCCATACAACTCTATATTTTTAGATGTAGGCATAGGTGGACACTAGAGCTTACATGTTGATGTTGCAGCTATCCGGACGTGAGATTTCATATGGACTTGATAATCCCTCATGCTTTCGAGGATGTCTACCATTATTATATTGCTTAGATGTAGGCTTTATCTAGTTGAGAATGTTCAACTAGTGTTTCTTTCCACTTTCATTTCAGAATTTGTATTGCTGCCGTTTTGGCAAGAATACGTTTAATAAAATTATGAACTGTTTCTTTAATTTGATTATCTCTATATTTGATGGTTGATTTGTGAAAGCCGTTGATGTTAAGTTTAAAATGTTTTGCATGAAATAAGAAAATAAAAAGTTTAAATTTTCCGCTAAAATTAACCTAGATGAAGTAAGAATGACGTATGTAGGCTAGTCTGCGACCTCTAAGAGGTCAAGGACGCCGGTCTCATCTGGGGTCTAGATTTTGGTCATGACAGAGGTGACCCACGCCTCGTAGGTCAGCCCACGGCCCATGGGTGAGGGGTCGTGTGTCGGCCTGTTAAAATTCTAGCCTTTGAGACTTAGTCCATAGATAGACAACATACAACGTGAGTCCACCCACACACCGTGGTCATTGAGTCGTGTAATACTTTCTAAGAAACTAGGCCTCTGAACCCTCATACCATGTTCACTAGCATGGATCATGTGTCCAACCACGGTGTGTGTGTGTGATGGACCATAGGTGGGGATGGAAACTGCCTTTTGGCAGTTGCACTAAAGGGAAATTTGGGATTTTCCTTTTTAAGTTATTACTAAGTGACATCATTTTGTTTTAATTTATACTAACTGTAAAATGTTTTATGACCTCAAAAATTAAGCATCTTCCTCATAACTACTAAATCCCAAATCAAAAACCAAATTGCCCCAAAACACTATCTCTAAACTCCAAAGAAAAATAAGAAAAACAAAAGGGTAACCTAGGGATGGAAGAAGGCTTTTTTCACTCAATTTTGTGGAAGAATCATAACTAAGGTACAATATTCCTTCATCCATGGAATCCCTCCAAATTCAATTTCAGAGATAGTAATTTCCATAAAAGTTAGTATTTCACTTCAATCTCAAGGATTTCTTTCAAATTCATTTTTAGTGATTGAATTATATTTTATCATGGATAAAATGATGATTTACTATTGTTTTATTATAAACTCCCCGAGTATCCGTGAATTCCCTATTTTCCCAAGTTGGATCTCAAAGTGTGGGTATTGAATGATACAAATAAAATATTATAGAATTGTGAATATACTCAATTGATTAATTGAATAATTTTATTCTAAATATCTAATGTAGTAATAATAGTCGTGTTTACTGAATGTGATCTATGGTCCTTCAAGGGAAAAGTATGAGAATGATGCATGATTATGAGGGTTATGTATATGCTTTAAAAACATTTTAGGAGTAAAGTGAATATAATTATCATCTAATTGTTGTGTTGTTGGGTGATTATCCTCATGTACAAACTTATGCATGAATATCATACTATGTGGGAGGTTTTCTCACAAATATGATGATTCTAAGGTTGAAAGGCTATTCTCACCTATTGAATTTATGAGCTATCTTATGAAATATGTTGGATTGAGTACCAAAGCATTCTTCCATGAATATGAACTTAATTCAATACTTAACATGTACTCCATGAGAATTATGCTTAGTATGGAGTGAATATTTTTATGAGATGGAAATCACTCCGTTTAAAGGGCTAGTTTTTAAAAGTAATCTCTTGGGATGGATAATCCTCCATCAGAAAAGGCGGGTTTCTAGTAGCATTATCCTTATCACATAAACCCCCATAGATGATTTAGCTATTGGATCCACCTAAGAGCTAATATAATTATGGTCTTACCTTGGGCAAGTAGAAAAACCCTTTGTAGTGTCGGTAACACCGGATTCCATGATAAGCTCACATGGCCTATATCAGTTAAGGCTTATTTCCAATATGATAGGAATATGAAATATGAATCATGTTTACTAAAGCATCTTTACCTAGCATGTGTAGGATTATGGGATCTTATTCATTCATTGAACAATTATGCTTTGAGGATACTCATGGTATGGTTCTCTTATGATATGATGATGTATGCAATGAAAATGCTTATAACTTATGCTCTTTCATTATATTTAAAATGTTTCTTTAAACTAGTAAATAACATGCATTCAAAAAAAATGTAATTTTTAGATTTTTTTTCATGATTTTGTGCATGACTATCACACTTAGTGCATTTTTTGTGCTATCCCATATTTTCCTACATTTTTCCCAAGTGTATGGTCCGATGCATAACGCAATTATCATTTGGTTCAATCTTGGATTTGACTATTTTCCTTATTTGTGCTTAGTCCTCCTTATTTGAGGACAAGAGATTCACTTTGAGTCTCATTTCTAGTATTTCATTTCGGACTATGTTGTATGGGCTATGTCCGTTTTCATTTGAACTATAGTAATGGATGGATAATTAGGGGTTTTCTCTAAGTGTATGTAAGCCTAACGTGCATGTCACCTTTAGGGGATGGATAAAAGTTTATGCTGGAATGTTAGAGGTATGAACGCCCCTAACAAACAAAAGGAGATTAGTCTCCTTTGTAAAAAGGAAAATATTGGTCTATTAATTTTGTTGGAAACAAAGTAAAGGTTGATAAAATACTTTAGGTAGAAAATCATATTTTTGGAGGATAGAGGTATTTTACAAATCATGAGAATCATTATAATGGTAGAGTAATTATTTTTTGGAGACTAGATTAATATCATGTGCATTTGGTGGCTAGTTGCAGTCGAAGTATCATGTTTGTAGTAAAAGATATTGTAGCTTAGATTAAATTTCAATTGACAAGATAGTCTATGCCATCAACACTAAAGAGGAACGAAGGAATTTATGGAACCATTTGGAGGCTGTTAAAAGGGAGAGTACACTTCCTTGGCTCACTATGGGGGATTTCAACTTTGTTTTCCATGAAAAGGATATAATAGGTAGGTATCAAATTAGTTTTGGAGAAATCGTGGAGTTTAAGGACTACATAGAAAATTGTGAGTGGACTAAGCTTCCATATAGTATAAGTAAATACACCTGGAATGATAGACATAGGGATAGAAGGATTTTCTCCAAGTTAGGCTAGAAAGTATGCAAGTGTTCAAAGTGAATTTCCTGGTGGAGGGTATAAGTGACAATTGTCCTTTGAATATAGTTAAGGAGACAAGTACAAGTAGATCACAGAAGTTGTTTAAGTATTGCAACTTATGGGCTAAACATCTACAATTCCTTGAGCTTGTGAAAGAAGTCTGACATAATTCTGTGACTGGTTTTAGTATGTTCCAAGTGGTGAAGAAACTGAAAATTTTTAAACAAAGGTTAAAGAAATTACATAAAACTCATTTTAGCACCATACTAAATGATGCTGAGAATGATAAAGGCAACATTGATACAAGCACAAGAAATATTGCATACTGATCAAACAAACATTGAATTGCAACATTTAGAAAGGCAGAAATATGAGAAATTTCTAAAATCTTCAAACATGGCAGAGACGTTCTTGCAGCAATGATGTAAGGCTAATTGGATCAAGTTGGGAGATGACAGTAACACGTATTTTTTCTCCATAATGAAGATGGAAGGTTACAACATGACATCATATAGATTACACATGAACAAAGAGTACAATACACTGATAAAAATGCAATAACACAAATATTTGTAGATTATTACAAACACATGTTAAGTAGTACAGAAAGGGGAATAATTAAAGTTGTATGGTCAAAGACTTAAATTTGACCAACAACTGGGGTTGATTAAAGCGTATACAGAGGTAGAGGTGAAGCAAACTATATTTAGTATTGATATAAACAAGAGTCCTGGACCGGATGGTGATGGGAGTGGTTTTTCCAAAGAAGCTTGGTCGTTAATTTGTGAGGATATAACTCAAGCATTTTTGTTATTTTTGGAGAATGGTAAAATGTTAACTCAAATAAATGCTACTGTGATCTCGTTAATCCCTAAAGTAACAACCCCTATACTAACAAGTCAGTTCAGGCCTATTTTTTGTTGCAATGTGATTTACAAATGTATATCTAAGATGTTATATTTGAGATTAAAAGAACTCAAGCAATTTTTGTGGAGGGAAGGTACTTGGTTCACAAATTCTTAATATGTCATGATTGTTGCGCATTACACTAGGAAGACATCTCCGAGGTGGCTTATGAAGATAGACTTGAAAAAAACATATGACTTGGTGACTTTGCAATTTATTGAGGAAGCTTTCAGGGGATTTTCTTTTCCAGACTCATTTACTAAGTTGGTCATGACTTTCGTTACTACAACCTACTTCTCTGCCATGTCCCCCCTTCTGTTTGTAATAGTTATTGAGTATTTGTTAAGGATTCTAAGGAAAATGAATGTTTTACCTTATTTTCAAATTCCATCCGATGTGTAAAGTGACCAAACTAACTCACTTAAACTTTGCGGATGATCTAATGATTTTATGCAAAGGGGATATGAATTCAGTTAATAGAGTGATGGGAGACCTACATCACTTTAATAAAGTGATTGGCTAATTTGGATGAGTGGAACATATTCATTGCTGGTGTGAGAGAAGATATCAAGAAGAATATCCTACTAAAAACTAGTTTTACTATGGGTACTCTTCCTATCAAGTATTTGGGAATCGAACTTACTTCAAAGAAATGGACAAAGATGGAGTGCCAAAAACTAGTGGACAAAATAATAGAAAGAATTCAATATGCCTATGACAAACTCTTGTCATATGTTGGTAGGCTGCAAATTGTTATGGTAGTGTTGTTTTCCATTTATAATTTTTGTGGAGTAGTCTTTATCTTACCACAAAGTGTGTTAAAGGAGATTGATAGGAAATGTAGAGAATTCTTATGGAATGCAAAATACGGAAAGAGGAAAGTAGCACTGGTAGCTTGGAGTAAAGTTTGTGTCCCTAAAAAATTTGGAGGGCTTAATATCAAAGAATGTTGCAAATGGAATACTGCTTCAATCGGAAACTCTTGTGGCATGTGACAATGAGTGTTATGGGTAAAATGGGTGAATGGTATTTATACGAAGAATAATGTGAATATATGGGACCATGATGCCCGGGTAGATTGCAGTTGGTACTAAAGGAAATTGAATGCACTTATGTCGTGAATTGCATGCTAGTATCAAGATGGAAGTATACTCACATATAATGGGGCATACTCAGTTTCTTACAATTATAAAGCATTATTATCTCCCCTCCTAATATTAAAGAAGGCTGATTTAATATGTAATTTTTTCCTGCTCCCGCGCCAGAGAATTATTACTTGGTTAGCATGTCAGCGACAACTATTCACTCGAGAGAGATTTCACAAAATGAACATTCCAGTGGAGGATCAAAATTTTTGTTTGTGTGATGAGTGTATGATGGAGAACACATGTCCGACCAAATATAACCATACGAGACGCATCGTTGACTCTTAAGGTCGTTAGACAGCCTACATTCGTCATCTTACTGATCTAGATTAATTTTAGCGGCAAAATTTGAAAAACTTTTTGTTTATCCTAACAAGCTTACTAAACATTCTATTACATATATAATTGTTCACCCATCAAACACACTAACATAAGATCATCAAATGAAAGAAGCAAGTATTTATAACGATAAAGATGTTACTTGCCAAAATGGCACCCATTACAATGTCTGAACAAAAAACGAGAAAGAAATAGTTGAACATACTCTCCACTAGCTAATCTAACAACTAAGCTAGAATTGAAAGGGCAAGAATCCCGAAAGCATGAGGGCCTATAATGTCCGGTGAAAAACTCGACGTACGGATAGCTGCAACGTTGATCGGGATGATTTAGCGTCCACCTGTGCCTTGCACTAAAAGTTTAGAGTTGCTTAGAGGGTAGTACACACAGTAAAAGTCTGGGTATAGCAAGAACACACCAAGGACATGCATGAGTAAGAATAGCTCTTTCCTAGCAAATCATTATAGAAGTCAAGTCGTGGACTTGCCAAATTAGATTAAAAAAAGGTGAGTGAACTTTTCAAATTTGGATTAGGAAAGTTATGAGCTTTCCAAATTTTGATTTATGGAAAGAGTACGAGTTTCCAAATTTGTATAAGAAAGTTTATGCCATGAGAGTAACATGCAACCATAATACTTAACATTTTGCACACAACACACCAATCGT
Source organism: Solanum habrochaites (assembly GCA_027704765.1). Lineage (NCBI taxonomy): Eukaryota > Viridiplantae > Streptophyta > Magnoliopsida > Solanales > Solanaceae > Solanum > Solanum habrochaites. The sequence goes on from JAKWJA010002497.1 coordinate 13,783,453, forward strand.
ACACATTAACACATATCTATTCATATAACACATAATGTTGTTCATACACTTGGCTCTATGACATGAGACCTGGAATTATGGACTTGACATTAAGACTACCATAAATTAGGCTCAGATAGGAGTCGTTCATTAGCAAACACAACAGAGTCTACTCATTCAGTCATACATCACTCTTAAAATTTATTTCGTTCATAGTCATAGTATTGAGACACCAGCTATATATAAGATGTAGTGATAAGACTTTCATCGGGTTACTGTGAGGTGACAAGAATGACGTAATGGTCATGCTGACTCTAAAATCACCTTCTTTCAATATTAGCGTCCCTAACACCTTTGTACCATTCATTTCATTCATGCATCATTTGATGCTGGACCTCATAATTCAGTCTTTGGGAAATTTAACTTCAAACGACAGTAGATCATGGGGGTGAGAGCATCAGAAATCCAGTTCATGAAAACCCCACCGAAACAAGATGGAATCACCGGCAAAGTGACCCAAAAACATTCTAGCGTACATGGAATGGAAAACCCTCCAGAGGCCCGTATACTGGCAGTTAGGTTCGAAGATAGGAGATATAAGGAGACCCATACCCGGCATGCGGGACATCTCATTCTCATGAGAGTTACGGAACATCCGCCCCTTCCCGAAATGAATGGCATCACACTTATAAGCTATCTATTGCGTGCTCAGTTATAAAGTTCCTATACATTCAACCATTACATCATGGAAGTGGCTTTTAGTATGAGACACATAGATCAATAGATGATTTCTCATCTAATCATTAGTATGAAGTGTGGTAATTAAATATTTCATTAGAGTGTTTCATAGAGACTGGCCTTCATAAATTGACACTCTATAAGGTGAGTACCTTTGGTAACATGTACTTAGGCGATTTGATATGCTCTCATCTTTTACATTAGCCTCATATCATGTTGTCACTAACATCGATTAAATTAGCACCATTACTCTTCATATTTACTCACCCTTTTTTTACGTGAATGTTCATACATATGGCCAATGACAGCTTGGCAGATTAGGTGTGTTTCGCAATCTTACGTTAAAAACGTTAGCGTTTCATGTTCATTTATTGTCATTTCATCATTCATTATATGACAATGCACTGGACATTAAGTGTATTTTAACTCCCTACTAACCCTTCTAGGTTTTCATCATTCATTACATTATCAGTTAAGTTCACTTACTTTTTAAACGGTATGCTGACTTATGGGTTCTATACTACAAGCATGGGTTTCATTCATAGTTTCTAAGTGATTTCATTTTTACAAAAGATTATGTGGGTATCAAGACTATGCATCTTGTAGATATGCCAAAATATTGATTTTGATATTTAGATTCACATCATTAAATATTTACTTACGTTATGACTTATGTGTCAATATGAAAATTGGACAAGGGAACCCAATCTTGAATACCTTGGACAACACTTAATCTTATTTTAAACTTGATTAATCACATTGGATCAACAGATCCTTGGGGGACCCTTAGTCGATCCCCATTAAACCCCAAATATTTCCTTCTTTTTCTCTCCTCCTTTCGTTTAAGTCAAGGAAAGGTTGTGGGTTCAATCCCCCACAGCTCTATTTTTCCTTTTATTTTATTTCTTAGCTTTCTCAACATTAGCCAAGAGGGGTGTGGGTTCAATCCCCACTATCCCACATTATTTTCTCTTTATTTTTCTCTAACCTCTTTCATCTATTAAGACGTTGTGGGTTCAATCCCCACTCACCACATCTATTTTTACTGAATTTTTCTCACAAAAGTTTTATGGAAATTTTCAGTGAGTCATGGTTTCAATCGCCCAATGACCTCACATTTTTTACAAAATTAAACAGAAGCTCATTTTTTTAAAAGTTGACCGAGGACTACAATCTAGCAGGCTGAAATTTAGTGTCTTCCAATCATTTTGTTCTGAATATTTTGTTTTGTTGTTTATTTTTGTAGCATTCATGTAATGATGTCTTGGATTCAATACTTGTGTGATCTCAATGATTTTACATTCATTTTTTTCATTGCATTTATGTAACCATTTTGTGTGGCGAACCCAACATACCAAATGTTGAAATTTGTGTCCAATATTTTCAGCTTCTTTTTTTTAATCATCATGTCATCGTTAATTCTTAAGCATTCGTGGATATTGGTACATCTTTTAGTGTATGTAATCTTTTTAGATTTATTCGGACAAGAATATTACCATTTCATCCAGAAGAAATTACAACACTTTTAGGCCTCTGAATTTACACAAACATTCCCACATAAAACGCAACAAGAAAAACATGGTTCAATTACTTTCGGTTTGACCTATAACGTAAGCATGCTACAATCAAAAACACTAAGTCAAGAACTCATTATCACGAAAATCAAAATCTCAAAACATAATAACTACCGTAACACATTAAACAACATGATATCTAACCTATTTCACATTGATATCAAAGGGATACTAGGGACAAGGAGTTTGATAAGAACGGGAGCAACCCTAGTCTTCGAGTAGATTCATCTGAGCCTTAAGGGTATCTTGGGAAAGGGACCAAGATTAAGAAAGCCCATACCTTTTATGACGTTAAAACTTCAACTTGCTGCCCAAAATCTTCTCCAAAAATCACGTCTAAATCCCCTCAAAGTCAACAGGAACTCAACAGCCAAACTTCTTTTTGCTAACGTGATTGATTTTGTTAGTTTTTTATTATTTTACGTTCGTGAAGGTTATTAAGTGTGAAAGAACTTTGCTTATCTACGTTTTTGAATTTATTGTGGCATTAGAGAATGTGAGTGCGAGTGATAGACACGTATGAGAGAGAGAGAGATGAGCGTGGCGAGAAAGAGTTTTTAGGATTAGGCAGTCTAGTTAGGCTTAGAGTCTAGTTTAGGATTTAGTTCAAAATAAGGTTTTATTTAATTATTAAAAATTTGACTTGAATTTTATTTAAATAAGCTTAATAACGAATAAATAGAAATTAATTACATTGAATTTACCACTTGAAATTAAAAACAATAAAATTCAGTTCTTCCACCTAGGTTCGAACTCGGGTGGAGCAAAACTTCACTTCAAGAGCCCAATTTCGTCCCTCTCTCCCAAAAATACCCCTCAACCTTATTAATTAAATAAATAATTATATATTTAGGGTAATTACGATACTACCCTTAGCCTGGGAAAAGGCCATTTTACCTCTAGACCCTCCAAACCTAAGATTTCCTTTTTTTTAAGTACTGTAAAGACTCCTTCAAGTAAATCTTCGCATCGAGGAGCGCCCCCATTGTTGAACAACCTTTACTAGATCAAATAATTACCCAAGTTAGTTGTCTGGGATGTAGAAAGGGTTCCAAGGGTGGTTCGATGATGCAGCAATCCGTTGTGAACCTGGTCATAAATCGTTTGCATTCTAGCACACATTAAAGCATTATTAGGCATATCCATTTTTAGGGTTGTTACATAACAACACTTGTTTCCCGATCCAGTGAGTCAACAAGCGTTTTTAAAATTTTATGTTACCATGGTTAGGGATTCAATTACCATGTAGAGGAGTTTATGAAACAATTAAATAGATTAAAGGAAGTAGTGGAAGAAGATTCAAAAGGAAATAGACGAAGCAACCTGGAGTGAATTGATCTACCACACCTGGATAGAAAGAAACAAGAGAATATTCAAGTAACAAAGTGTAAATATTGAATTTACTGCGGTATAGATAAAAAAGGAATTGACAGAAAAGATAGGCATGTTGCAGGGGTCTAGGAAAGGACAAAAATGTCATAGTTTAATAGAGTTTATTTGTAACTAGTTTTTGTTTTTAAGAGATCTAGGGGTTATAAGATAAACTTCCTAGAAGGTGGTCAAGGAAGTCGAGATACTCATTAGGTCGTATACCTCTTTTTTTGTGTGTTGTGGTAATATTTCACATGTATTACAAAAAAAATTAGATGGATAATAGAGACGAGTCTAGAATTGTGCTTTCGTTTATAAATATTTTCTTTACTTAAATGTGTTTTTACTCTTAATTGTTCTAATGCTTTATGTTATGAAATGCTAAATGACTTACATGGAGCCTTTCAGGGTTTTATGTGCCTTGTTACATCTAGGGGGTACCCTTGGGTCATGATAAACTTTCTAATCAGAGCACAATGTTTAGAATGATTTTAGAATGATGTCTCATAAGCCATGTCTAGTAGATTCTTGTTCATGAGTGCGAAGCACACCACACTTATGAATGAGAGGTTGTAAGATGGTTAGGAAATGACACTTCTTTCATTATTATTGAGTGTTGATTTGGAGTTTAACTATCAAAAATTTCATCTCCTAATCCTTCTCTTGGGTCTTCAAACGAAGGACACAATAAGAATGGAGGGTAAAAATGTGAAAAAAATAGCACTTCTTCAACGTAATCAAGATTTGGCTGATTCGTTTGTTGAGAATGTGACCCAAACAGAGTTTAGGTGGACTACCCAAATGTTTACCTAAGCCATGACTGCTCAAGAAGCGCTGGTAACTCAAACTCAATTTGTTAAAACTCAAGCCCAGGCCATGACAACTTATGACAATAGAGACATTGGGACATATGTGAACCCTAATGTGAATTCAACCACTTAAAGAGGATACCTAATTATTTATCAATGAGGTTTACAAAGTTCTTGATGTTATAGGGGTGTATTTTAGGGAAAAGGAAAGTCTAGCCGCCTACCAACTATAACATGTGACAGAAGTTTGGTATGATTAGTGGAAGGGTGAGAGACTTGTAAGAGCAGTCTCGTTAGTATATGATTCGCTTAGTTCTTTTCCCAAGAGTTGAGGGAACTAAAGATGGAATAGTTCATAGACCTTAGTCAAGAAGGTATGAGTCTGAAAAATTAAGCTCTAACAATAGTGGAGGACTCAAGTGCTAAGATGAATAAATTTGTGCTGGGAGTATCCGACATGGTATTTAATGAATGTTGTTCTGAAATTTTTATCCCAAGTATTAATAAATCACACCTTATGGTGCATTCACAACAATTGAAGATTCAAAACTCAAGTAAAACAATAAGAGCTGAAAAGATCTAAAGATGGTGATGTGAACTTCTCCAATGCTACTTTCGATGGAGATGATCGATAAAGGTTTAAGAAAAGGTTTCCCAACCAAGGTTCCTCTAGTGATTCTCAAGGGTCAACAAGGATAGGCTATCAGACCCCAACAATCAAAGAGGATTGGTGGTTGATCATCTATGGCTAGGCCTATTTTTGTTAAATGTGGTAAAAAACATTATGTCAAGTGGCTAGAGGGATTTTATGTGTGTTATGGCTATGTTAAGATTGGTTGTAAATCAAGGAATTGTCAAAAACATTCGCGTAAGAGAAAAGAGGAAAATCAAGCTCCTCCAAGTGGTCTAAGCTCTAATGTCCAAAAGCAAAACCGCTTTTATGCTTTTTAATCCCAAAATTACCAACAAATCTCCCTAGATGTGGTGACTGGTACGCAAAAGTCTATGTTGTTGACGTATATTCCTTGTTAGAACCCGGTGCAACTTTTTCCTTTGTGACACCTTTCCTGGTCATGGAGTTTTAAATACTCCCCCAAACTTTTAGTAAAACCTTTTTCGGTGTCTACTCTAGTTCATGACTTGGTGGTTCCAAGGAAATTTTATAGAATTTTGCCTATTTCCTTATCCATAAAGTTAGTATGTGGATTTCGGTAGTAGGAGTTAGACATGTTGATTTGATGTGCATTGGGTATGGGATTTGTTGCCATGCCCTTTTAGACTGTATCGATGTTGTAGGATTTGGTTTGTTAGAGCTCAAGTGCCCATATGATCCTATCTTATAGTGGAAGGGGAGAAATTTTATCCCTATAGGTCAGGTTGCTTATTTCAATATAACTAGGACAATGATCTCTAAACCCTAGTGATACATGTTGTGTTCGAAACCCCTCTCTAAAGTCGGTCCAGTAGTAAATGAATTTCCAGAAAAACACGTGGATTATTTAAGGATTGTCTTGCAATTTCTTAAGGACCAACAACTTTTTTCAAAGTTTAGCAAGTGTGAATTTTGGCTACGGTACATATATTTCCTCTATCATATTATGTCAAGAAAGGGTATTGAGGTAGACCTAAGAAGAGGACTAAGCCTCTAACTCCTTCAAACATTAGAAGATTACCGGTAACTCTAGGAGGTTTGTGGAGTGGTTTTCCTCCACTGCTTCTCCCACCCGCCAATTGAGGGTTTAATCAAAAAATAAGCTAACGTATAGTTTGCTGTTTGTTATGAATTCTTGTGAGAAAGTTCCAGAATTGAAATATAGACTTACTTTCGCTCCGGTATTGACCTTACCTAAAGGTACAAATTGTTTTGTGGTGTATTGTGATGCCTCTAGAGTTGGGTTGGGATGTTTGCTTATGTAAAACGGTGAAGTGATTGCCTATGCTTCAAGGAAACTTAGTGTGCATGAATAGAATAATTTGATCCATAATCTTGAATTAGCAGCAGTTGTATTTGCCTAGATAATATAGAGACATTACTTGTATCAGGTCCATGTGAATATTTTTACAGATCAAAAGAGTCTTTAATATATATTTAGTCAAAGGACTTGAATCGTTGTCAATAAAAGTGGTTAGAACTATAGGATTATGACATGAGTGTCCTTAACCACCCCCAACAAAGCTAATGTGGTAGAGGATGCACTTACTAGATTATGCATGGATAGTGTGGCTCATATAGAATATGAAAAGAATGAGTTAGTTCATGATGTGCATATGTTGGCTCAGCGAGGTATTCAACTAGTGAGTTCCACTAGGGTGGTGTCATGGTTCATAATGGGTCTGAATCTTCTTTGTGATAGATATTAAGGTTAAGCAATTCCTTGATGCTATATTGGTTTAATAGAAAGAGTTGGTATTTAATAAGTCCATTGAGGCTTTTTGCCAAGGTGGAGATTGGGAACTTAGGTACCTAGGTTGATTATGTGTTTCAAATGTTGATGGGTTTAGGGAGCGAATTTTAGAAAAGGCTCACTGTTTTTAGTATTATATTCATTTGAGAGCAACTAAGGTCTACCGTGATCGATGAGAAATCTATTGGGGAAATTGTATGAGAGAGTTATTACGGGATTTTTCCAAAAGCTCTAATTGTCAACAACTTAAGGTTGATCACCAAATGCCGGGATACTTGTCACAAAACATTCTTATTCGTACTTGAAAGTGGGAAGATGTGAATGTGGACTTTATCGTGGGTTTTCCTCGCACTTGTAGGCAAAATGATTTTATTTGGGTCATTATAGATAGGATGACAAAATCAGCACATTTTATTCACGTAAAGGTCTCTTTCTTGGCTGAAGACTATGCCAAGTTGTATATCAACGAGATAGTGAAGTTACATGGGGTTCCTTTATCCATTACTTCAGATCGGGGTACTCGATTTATTTCTCACTTTTATAAGTCATTCCATAAAGTGCTTGGTACTAAGGTGAAGCTTAGCATAATTTTTAACCCTCAAACGGATGTTCAAGCGTAATAAACCATTCAGATTATAGAGGATAAGTTGAGGTAATGTGTTATAGACTTAAAAGGTATCAGTATAGATCCTTTTAGAGCGTTGTACAATAAGTGATGTTGGTCTTTGGTTGTTTGGTTTGAGATAGGTGATATTGCTCTTATTGGTCCCGAATCGGTTTATGAAGCAATTGATAAAGTTTGACTCATTTGAGAGAGGTTGAGAGCAGGGCAAAGTCTGAAAAAATCTTATGTCATATGAGAAAAAGAAACTTAGAATTTTAAGTGAATGATTGAGTCTATTCTAAAATCTCACCCATAAAGGGTATAATGAGGTTTGAAAATAAAGGGAGACTTGGACGTTGGTGTGTAGGCCTATATGAAATTTTCAAGCATATCGGGGAAGTTGCCTATGTGTTGAATTTTTCAAAAAACTTGGCCCTTAAAAAGTGTATTGTAGATGCGATGTCCATTATTACCCTAGAAGGTTAGGAGGTGACGAAAGCCTTTCATATGAAGAAATTTTGGTAGAAATCCTGGACAGGAATGTCAAGAGATTGAGAAACAACGAAATAACTTCCATTACGGTTTTATGGAGTAAACATCTAATTTCAGTGCTACTTGGGAGGTCGAGGCCTAAATAAAGTCCCGATATCCTTTTCTTTTACCTTATACTCCTACTTAATCTTGAGGTAAGTAGTTCCTCAAAAGATTTTTTGTTATGGAGATCATGTGTGAATTATGTATGTTTCCATGATTTCCTTATGTCATGAATGTTCTTGAGAAATTCATGTTTAGCAAGAAAATGAGTTTTCATGATTTATGTTCCTCAAGTTATTGCGCATTTATTATGAGTTTCCTAATTGAGTTCGTGAAATGAGTTGATCAACATGCTTTAGTATGATTTTGATATAATTTCATATTGGCTCTATGATTTTGTGTTGAACAAGATTTTAGTTGGAGAAGCTAGTTCCTCCTATAAATATGAGAAATATAGTTTCATGAATATTGGAATTTTAGATATAGTTCCTACTTTTTTTCTTCCATTGATTATCTTTTAAATGGATTTGAAAATTCCTTCTTTGAATTGTACACTATTGTGATATTTCATGCATGATGGGTTGCTAGTCGTGAGACTTTCTTTCTATAAGGTGTCAATATCATCATTCGGGGACGAACGTTCTCAAGGGGAAGATATTGTGACACTGTAAAGCTAGTAGGCCAAACTAAATCATGACATTATGGTTAGAGTGTTGAAACGTACATCCCCGTAACTTAAAATACATATTTATGTATTAGAATGTCAAGGTTCAAACCCTAAGTACCAACCATGGTTCCTTGAGGGAAAACCTTAGGAGGCTGCTTGGAAGTGATCCATGGAGGTGACCCATGCCTCGTGGGTCATCAGACGCCCCATGGGTGAGGGGTCATGTCCAATCTTCTAGCCTCTAAACCTTAGTTGAGGGATGGAAAACACACCACGTGAGTCCACCTACGGACCGTGGTCATGGAGTCATAAAACACTTCCTTAAAAGCCAATCCTCTAAACCCTCATACAACGTTCACATGCATTGGCCATGAGTCCAACCACGGTCCGACTATGATGGGTCGTGGGTGGGCGTTAAAACTGCCTTTTGGCAGCTGCTCTTAAGGGAAATTTGGGATATTTCTATGTAAATTATTATTAAGTGACGTCATTTTCTATTAATTTAGACTAACTATAAAATTCTTTAAGACCTCAAAAATTAGCCATCTTCTTGACAATTCCTAAATCCCAAATCAAAAACCAAATTTCCTAAAATCTCTCTCTCTCTCTCTCTCTCTCTCTCTCTAGAACTCTAAAGAAAAAACAACGAAGGTAAATATAGGATTGGAAGAATAATGCATTTTCACTTAATTTAGTACGAAAATCATAATTACGGTACGATATTCCTTCATGAATGTATAGTTTCATCAATGGATTCCCTCAAAAATCAATTTCAAAGATATTGATTTCCCCAAAAGTTAGGGTTTGAATTTAATCTCATGGGTTTATTTCAAGTTCATTTTTAATGATTGAATTATGTTTTTAAGGTTAAATTGATGATTTTATATAGTTTTATGTTGAATCCCCCAAGAATCCATGAGTTACCCAATTTTTCCGAATTGGATCTCAAAGTGTGGGCATTAATTGATACAAGTACAATATTATAAAATTGTGAATATAGTTAATTGATAAATTGAATCATGTTATTATGCATGCCTACTATATTAATTCTATACGTTATTGTTGAATGTGATCTATGGTCCTTGAAGGGAAATGTATGAGAAAGATGTATGATTATGAGGGTTCGGTATATGCTTTTAGAACACTTTGAGAGTAAAAAGAATACGCTTAAGATCTAATTGTTGCATTCTTGGATGATTTTCCTTATGTACACACTTATGTATGAATATTATAAGATGTGATAATTTTTTTCACAAATATGATGATTCTAAAGTTGAAAGGCTATTCTCAATTATTACATCTCTGAGCTATCTGATAAATTATGTTTGATTGAGTGTCAAGGAATTTTTTCATGAATATGAACTTAAGTCAAGACTTAACATGTACTCCATGAGAATTATGCTTAGCACCGAGTGTATATTGTTATGAGATGGAAGTCCCTCCGTTAGAAAGGCCGGGTTTCTAGAAGCAATCTCTTGGGATGGAAGTTCCACCATGCGGATTTCTAAAAGCAATCTGCTTATACCATAAAATATGTTCCTTTATAGGTTATTTATCTAGTAAATCCACCTAAAATATAATGCCCAAACCCATTGGTGTACCCCTAAAGTTTACATTAACATTCACTTAGATACCTTAATTAGACTTCATTCATTTAAATACTTTATGTAAGGTTCCGTTGTATCATTTTGGAATTTTTCTTTCTATCAACAAAAATATATAATGTGTATGAATAACACTCGCAAAATGACATATAAATTGTATATTTAAATGACGATATTTGTCATTTGTGTTGAAAATACTCTTAAATAGTTAATTTTTTAGACAAAAGCATTAAGTAGCCAATGAATCCACAGACACTTGGCATATTTGCCCACTAATTACCAAAAAATATATTTACAATAAAAAAAAAACAATTGCAAACTTCTCATTGTCTTCTTTAAAGTACTTTTGAAGAAACATCACCTCCCCCCGCCCTTCCCCCATTGGTGTTCTTAGTCATATACCAACCAAGTTCATATGGCATAAAGGTCTGATATCAGTAGAAAATTCTTAAATCTTCATATTGAAATTCGCATTTTTTAATATGTGTCTATCCAAATAATCTTAGAAGATCCAACAATAAATTTCGTAGAAGAATAAAGTTAAGTCATAGATTCAGATCGGTGGGGCCATTTTTTAATTTTTTTTTACTTTTGGTTATATAAAGGGTTTGTTCCACATTTGATTAAAACAATGTCATGGATTCAGATTCTTCTAAATCAATAACAAACCAGAAAAAGTGAATTGAAATCATCAAAATTAACTTAGACAATAAAAAAAACATTTACAGTGAAGCAGAGTTTGAACGATGGGAAGGAACAGGAGTGAAAAATCAAATCCACTTCCATATAAAAATATTAAATTCCTATATGGAAGAATTTCAGGATTGTTTAAATCTTGAAATTGGCAATTCCCGAAATTTTTAAAACATTCACCTTGAATTTAGTTAAGCTTGAAAAATGGTGGACGGAAAAAGAGGAAGAAAAGGGGAAAAAAAGAATTTAAAAATTGATTAATAAGATTTTCTCGCGCAATAAACGAGTGTATCGCACTCTCTATTCCATGTAAGCAAAATGTGTCAAAATAACTCATCAAAACCTTACTTGAGTTGTCTAAAATGAACATAGACTAGTTAGAGTGTCTATGTGAAAGTTAGTGCCAATTTGAGCGGGTCTTCAATGTGTTAAGACAAAGCTAAATAATTATGGTCTTACCTTAGGAAAGTAGGACAACACTTTTCGGTGTGGGTAACACAGGATTCCATGATAAACTAAAATGGTCTATGTTGATTAAGGCTTATCCCCGATATGATAAAAATATGAAATATGAAACATGGTTAGTCATGGAGATTTACCTAGAATGGGAATGATTATTGGATCTTTCTCATGCTTTGTACAATATGCTTTGAGTGTACTCATGGTACCATTCTCTTATGATGTGATTATGTATGCAATGATTATGCTTATGACTTATGCTCTTTAATTATCTTCAAAATGATGCTTTAAACTATTAAATGACATGCATTAACCTAATGTCCTGTTTATCATGCTTTCATGAATTTGTATATAACTATCATAATTAGTGCATCTTTGTGCTAACCCATACTTTACTCATTTTTCCCAAGTGTAGGGTCAAGTTTTTAAGGTGGTTATAATTTGGTTCGATCCTGGATACGACTATCCTCCTTTCTTGTAGTGAGTCCTCATGATTCTAAGATGGGATATTCACTTTGAGTTTCATTTCTAGTATTTCATTTCAGACTATTTTTTATGGCCTATGTCCCTTTTCATTTAAACTATTGTAATAGATGGATAATTGAGGCAAGTCTAGACTTCCTCTTTCATTTATAAATATTTTTGGACTTAAAAGTGTTCTTCATCATTAATTTTCTAATTCTTTATGTCATGATATTCTAAGTGGCTTAAATAGTTCCTTTTTGGGGTTCTATATGCTTTGTTACGTCTAGGGGGTACCCTTGTGTCGTGACAATTAGAGTCTCTTTCATGGATGTGAAGCACAACACATCAATGAGGGGGAGGCTACAAAGTGTTTTTAAGAAAAACTTCACATTCTTTCTTATTCTTATCATGCATAAGGTATGATTCAACTTCTTCTTATAATCCATCATTAAGCATTCAAGATCATGCCTCTTCATAGAGCTAACACACGAAATACAAATACACACAATGTTGATGCATCTTCTCATATCCTAAACCATGCATTTACAAATGTAAAATTTCAGAGTTTGATAGAACTCTTGGCTGGGAGTGTACCCAATCAAAATAATTATTAGGCCCTAGTTCGTGCAAACACTAATGAAGGATCAACTAAAACTATGGTTCAAGACATTAATTTTAGATGAATCCGTGTGTGTTTTTAGGTTTGAAGGTTGGTGAAGACCCATAAAACTTCATTGATGAGAGCAAGAAGATTCTTGGACTAATGCAAGTAACTGGTATTGAGAGTGTTTAGTTAGCAACCAATTAACTCAAGGATGTAGTTTATAATTGGTTCACAGAGTTGAAGGAAAACAAGGGTAAAACTGTAGGTCTTACAACTTGGGATTGTTTTACTATAGTTTTTCTTCACAGGTTCTTCCCGAGAGAGTTGAGCGAGGCTAAAGCCATGGAGTTTGTGAACTTGAAGCACGTTAAACTCTGTCTAAGAATGCAAACTTAGGTTTAGTTAATTCTCCAGGTATTCTACACACATGGTTGCCTATATAAGGGCACAAGTGAGCATGTTCTTATTCGGGGTATCCGATATGGTGAAGACATAGTGTAGTAATGTTATGTTTTTAGGGGATATGGACATCTCTAGGATAATACTCACATTAATAAGGTTTAATGAAATTATTTTAAAGAAATGACGAAGGTAAACAAGAAGGCAGGAATAGGCAATAATTATTACTCTTAACATAAGTCGGGCGGTGGAAATCGCTCACAAATTCAGTAGAAATCTATCGCTCCAACAACTACATAAGCTAGTTCTCTATCCCATAGTTATTGACAAGATTATAAAGGTAGGGCATCATGATCTAAGTCTCAGGACTATCCCAACTTGTCTAAAGGTATCAAGACTATCCCAATTTATCCAATGTGTGGTAACAACCATTTGGGCAAGTGTCTTGCAACTAGGGAAGGGTGTTTTGAATGTAGTCATTCTGGACATATGTTAAAGTATTTTCCTTTTGAAAGGTAGGTACAATATGGTAAAAACAATAGGGCTCAATCTACAGCTCCAGCGGCACAAGGAGGTCGCCCAACTCAATAGGGTGCTTCATTTGGTAAAAAAACAATTTGCACCAGAAAAGGTTGTATGTTGTCCAGGATCTCTAGGACCAGGAAGATTCTCCTTATGTAGTCACTGGTACGTTACAGGTCTTTCTTTTAGATATTTATGCATTGGTAGATCAAGGGGCTACACTTTCTTTTGTAAATCCTTATATAGTAGTAAACTTTAGTATAAATCCTGAAACTCTCTAAAAACCCCTCTCAATCTCTACTTAAGTTGGTGACTAGTTATAGCTAGAAAGGTATACAAAAAGTACTCTTCACACTCTCTCAAAAAGCCACCTCATTTTGATATCATTTTAAGCATGGAATGGTTACATTCATGTTATACCTTAGTTTATTGTAGAACTAGGATAGTTTTGTTCTAGTTTCCAAACAAGTCAATTATAGAGTGGAAGGTATTAGCTCAACACATATAGGTAAATTTATCTCTTAAATTAAGGCATAAAATTGATTTCCAAAAGTTATTTCTCTCATCTTGTTTGATTTTAGGATTCAAACTTTAAAACCCGAATTTTCAATCAGTCATGGTAGTAAATGAGTATCTAGAATCGTTTCAAGAAGATCTTCATGGAGTTTCTCCCGAAAGGGAATGCGACTTCACAACAGTTCTCCTTCCAAATACCTAGCCCATTTTTGTTCCTCCTTGTATAATCATTATAGTTGAGCTTAAGGATTTAAAGGAACAGTTTAAAGACCTTCTAGATAATGACTTCATCAGGCATAGTATCTCTCCATGGGTTACTCTAGTGTTTTTTGTGAAAGATAAAGACAATTATCAAAGAATTTTTATTGACTATCATAAATCAAACAAAGTAAATATCAAGAATAAGTATCCATCCCCGGGATTGATGACTTGTTTTACCAACTTGAGGGTGCTAGTTCCTTTTCTATGATAGACCTCATATCCGACTATCATTAGCTCAGAGTCAGAGATAGTGACATTCCAAAGAGAGCTTTTAGAACTCGGTATGGCCCTTATGAATTTTTAGGTATATCATTTGGCGTAACAAATGCTACTGTAGCTTTCATAGACTTAATTAAAAAGGTGTTCAAACTGCACTTTGACTTGTTCGTCATCGTCTTTATTGGTAATATCCTCATTTAATGTCGAAATGAAAAAGAGAATTTGATTCCCTTTAGAGTTGTTTTAAATCTAAAGGATCTCCAGTTGTTCGCTAAGTTCAAATGTGAATTTTATTTATAGTAAGTTGCTTTCCTTGGTCATATGGTATCTAGAGAAAGGCTCCGAGTTGATTATTAGAAAATTGAGGCGGTACAACATTGGCAAAGACACCACATCCCTAAATGATATCAAAAGTTTCTTAGGTTTGACCAGTTACTATAGGAGGTTTTTTGAAGGATTTAATCCATAACTTTTCCATTGACCAAGTTGACTCAAAAAGGTTATGTTTTAGGTATCAGATGAGTGTGAGAAAAACTTCTCAAAACTAAAGACTAGGTTGACTACAACTCATGTCTTGACTCTATCAGACGGTTCAGATAATTATGTGATTTACTATGATGCATCCACGGTCTTCCTAGGTGTTGTGCAGATACAACAAGGTAACGTTATAGATTTTGCTATTAGGTATCTTAAAGTCCATGATAAGAATTACCCGACTCATGACCTCGAACTTGCATCCATAATATTGGCCCTAAAGATTTGGAGACACTACTTGTATGGTGTTTCTGTTGATAAGTTCACAAATCATAAGAGTCTCTCATATATGTTCACCCAAAAAGAGTTGAAATTGCATCAGAGAAGATGGTTTGAATTCTTTAAAGACTATGACTGAATGCGATTTACCATCCGGTAAGGCCGATGTAACGGTTGATGTTCTCATCAAACTGTTTATGGGTAGTGTAACATATGTTGAGAAACAAAAGAAAAAGTTAGTCAAATACGTTTAATTGCTTTCTCGCTTAGAAGTTTTCCTTACACACACATTACATGGTGGTGTGATAGTTCAGAATGGATCATAATCTTCATTGCTAAAGGAGGTTAAGGAAAAACATTACAGTAATCTTACATTACTTTAGTTGAAAGGTAATGTTCATCAGCAAAAAGTAAAGGTTTTCTCCCAAGGAATGATGTTGTATTTTGTTACCAAAGTTGTTTATGTCTTCCTAAATGAGTGAGTTAAGGTAGAAAATCCTTACAGAAGCTTATAAATCTAGGTATTCCATTCATCCATGTGCCACTAAGATGTACTGTTATCTACATCATCTTTTGGTGGAACAACATGAAGAGGGACATGCCAGAATTGTGGTAAGTGTCCTAACTGTCAATAGGTTAAAGTAGAATATTAGAAATCAGGAGCTATGACTCCCAAGAGATTAACATTCCTTCATTGAAGTGGAGGAGTTATAAACATGTAATTCATTATGGTTTTACCTCGTACTCGCAGACAACATGACTCCATTTGGGTCAAAGTGGACATACTCACTACTTCCGCTCACTTTTTGTTGCCAAGACTACAAATTCAGTGAAGAAATGCCCCTAACTCTATACCTATGATGTAGTAAGATTGCATGAGATTCCCTTTTTTATCATCTCAAATAAATTTCCTCAATTTACCTCTTAAATCTGGAAATCATTTCAGAAACGTCTTGGTACGCAGGTAAATCTCAGTATAATGTTTCATCCACAAATAGATGGTCAGGAAGAGTGTATCGTTTAGACCTTAGAGGAAATGTTTAGAACCTACATGATAAGTTTCAAGGGTATTTGGTATGATCACCTATATTTCATAGAGTTCTCCTATAATAATAGCTTTCAATCCAGTACATAGATGACCCTGTATGAGGCACTATATGGGCATAGATGCATATCGCTGATTGGTTGGTTTGAAGTAGGTTAAGCAGCCTTGATTTTTACACATTTAGTTCATAAGGATATGGAGAAATTACAAATCATCAAAGATACACTTACGAAAACCCAAAGTCATTAGAAGTCCTATACGGATGTGAGGAAAAGGGAATTAGAGTTTGAAATCGGTGATTGGATTTTTCTAAAGGTGTCACCTATAAAAGGGGTGATGATATTTGGAAAGTAAACTAAGCTCAATCCGAGATATATAGGTCCTTAAGAAATTTTGAAATAAATTGGTAGGATAGCTTATGTGTTAGAGTTGCCATAAAAAATAGCATTGATTCTTATAGTCTTTCACATTTCCTTGTTGAAAAAGTGTTTGGGTGATGCTACGTTAGAGAATATGGTTGTGAAGGATAGTATCACTTACGAAGAAGTTCCAGTTGAAATTCTTGACCGTCGAGTTTGTAGGTTGATAAATAAGGAAGTTGCTTCAGCAAAGATTTTGTGGAAGAATCAGTTTGTAGAGGGAGCAACTTGGGAAGCAGAAGCAAATATAATGGCTGAGTATCTTCACCTCTTCCTTTCTGATCCTATTTCATCTTGAGGTAATAGTTCCTTTCCGGTATCCTAGTTTACTCTTGTGAAATTTAGTCTTAGTATCTTGTTCCCTCAGTTACTCTTGCATTTCAGCATATTTGCATGTTTATGGAATTCAGTTTAGTTAGATATAAATTTCTAGTACTTAGTGGTAGGTATTACATCTCCTTTTCTCCATACTAAGTGTGTTTATACTTCATTTGAGAACAAATATTCCAAAGGGGTAGAATTGTGACACTTCACAAATGTAACAGACTGAACAATAGGAAATTTGGTGAACCACATAGGGGTTGAAATGCCGTAAAAGGAACCACAGTTTGTCGACCTACTCGTGGATTAGAGCCAGCCAGCATGGTGGAACACGGAGCCCTATACGGACCATGGATCCCAACAAGCCATGGAATGGCTCATAGAAGTGAGGGAGATCCACTAGGACTCAAGTGTTGAACCACAAAGCCCTCAACGATTCATGATCCTACTAACGAGTCATTGTTTTATTTGTCGTCTTGACTCAGCAAACACCATCCCTAAGTTAAGAACCATGATGTACTTCATAAACCATGGTCCTTCAGATGGTCCATGATGTAAAATGTAGAAGGAGGAATGGATAACCAATAGCAATGGCTAAGAACCACAACCCACTAAATGGGTCATGATCCCATGCACGATTCATAAGTGGCCTCGTGGATGGCCCAACGCCAACTTTAAATCAGGGTTGTTTGGTCTTCTCTTTATGCACTGGGCATTTAAACTGCGTTCATTTAATACATAAACTATGTCGTTTTACACAATTTAAACTTAATATTTTAATTAGACATTACCTAGAATCCTCATTTACCAGAACATAGAGATAAAAAAGAGGAAAGAGACAAACGTTTCCCAAGAAAAAATGACATATTCTTTAAGTTAAGTCTTGAAATCCAAATAATTTTTGTGTGAAATGTGTCACCATGTACAGGGGATTTCAGTAGTGGGTTCTTTTCATCCACTAGGTCCTTATAATTCAGTTTGTTTCTTGATTCCACATAATTTTCTTAGACCCAGGTTTTGTAAAATCTTAGATAATTGTTATGATTTAGTCTTCTACATTACTCTAATATGAATAACATACTTTCTTGGAAACGTTTCATCATTCCTGTATAATACTCAAAACCCTACTCTATGTACACTTTCTAGGCGTAACACAATAGAAATTTAATGACCTAAGCTAAAGCCTTACACGTAAACTAGTAGCCTAAATAAGATTAACATGAATATTATAGTCTAAAATTAGCTTCCCTAACCTAGTACTAAGGTCCTAAGTTCCTAAACTTTAAGGCATGCCCCCCTAAGGAACCCTTAAGTTTCCTTGAGGAGGACAATGGACTGATCAAAAAGCTGTCGAAAAACCACCTTTGTCCATAAAGAGGCACCCAGGCCCCGTGGGTTGACTCACACCCCATAGGTGGTGTTCGTGATTCAAAACTTAGTCTTTTCAACAAATCCCTCCAATTTCAAGCCTATGAAACAAGTGACACCCTAACAGGACGGTCCGTGGATCGGGTCTGTGGATCACACATGTAGGTGTTGTATGTGGATAAGGTAAGTTCTAATTTAAATATGCAAGGGTGGGGATGGTTTAAATATTATAGACCTATATAAGTACTGCTAAATAATTATACTCAACTTAACACCTCACAACTCACAAACTCAAACTCAGTAGCAACTCTAATCTAAAGAAATTCTCTCTAGGACTCTGTTGAAGAGCAAAGGACAAGGTCAATCTAGGGCTTCAAGATTAATTCTTGATTACTTAATTATTGTTGAAAAAATTTAAACCACAAGGTTTAATTAGATGGTTTATTCATCTTTTGGAACTATCGCCCACCAAAGGACCTTTCAAAATTGAGTTCTCAAGATCCCAAATTCCCGAAACCAAGGGTTATCAAATCTTCAACATGGGTATTCTTATTAAATGATTTCGATGGTTTAATTAAGGTTTATTATGGTTGATTAATATTATTTATGGTTGGAATAATTATTTATTGTTGTTTGTGATGAAAGTCTCCCCTGGACCCATGATTTCCTCTTCTTTCAAAAGAATGAACTAGAGTATGACTTGATTGCATATGCAACTATGATAGTTGTGTAAATTTACATTAATTATGTTATTGAATCATGAAATATCTCTATAGACTGTGTTAATCCTAGAATTTGGGGTTGGGCAAATAAGGTTGTAATAGGATATTCACTAAATGTGAAAGCCTGACCCCATTGAGGTCACCATCTAAATTTCAAACACCTGAAGCCTGAAGTAAAAAAAAAGGGTGAGCTAAGGAGAACACTATGATTTTCTAACTGAGTTAAGAAAGACCATCTAATGTCACCGAACTAATTGCGTATGGATTTTTGAACCAATTTTGGGGAAAATATTAAATCAGCCATAAGGGAGAGAGAGGGGGGAACATGAAGGAAGCGAGAAAGAACCGATCGATTATTTTTGGTTGTTGATATCCTTATGAGTATGTTGTATTATTTGGTATTTCTTGTTGGTCATCAAATTGTTTTTTGAGGAGTTTTTTTTTAGAGAGAAAAATGCTTGAATTAATTATTTCCTTACCCTTGGAAGAGAAACAATCTTAGTTTGGGCGGGGGGAGGTTAAATACACCTTTAGAATTGATAATTAAGTGTTGAAATTGAAGTGGATGTTGAAGATTATTGCTTGATTTCAATACCTAAATGGCTGGTAAGTGTAATTTCTTTACTTTTTATAATTGGGTAGCGAACACCCCACCAATGTCACGACCAAATCCGGAGAATCCGCGACTGGCAACACATTTCCCTCCTATGTGAGCGAACAACCAAATCTCAACCTATCATTTCAATATTTAAAATCAAACCATTAAAGCCCAATGCGGGAGACTTAAACTCATTTAAATGGAAGAACAACAATCAATAACTTCTAAAATTTTCAACATCTATTAATCCCCAAAATACGGGAAGGAAGGAAAAAGAGAAAAAGAAAAGAGAGGAGAGGAAGGCGAAGTCATCACCACAAGAAAAGAACATCTAGTGACAATTACTAAAACTAAGAGTATCTAGAAGCTATAAACAAAATAAAAGACTAGTTATGCCCCCCCGAACTTTCAACGGCCATAATGCAAGACACATGAAAAGGAGGAAGATCCAGTCCCTCCAAGCTATAAAACAGTAGCTCACCCTGGAAGATCGGTGTTGATGAAGAACTGGCTTTGATACTACTGTGAGTCGAAGATTGACGGCCGTTTGCCTGCCATACCACGATATACAAAAAAAGAAAACATTATAAAAAGAGGGGGGTCAGTACAACCAAAGTATGAGTAGGTATCAATCGGCCAACTCAAAATAGAAAACAGTTTATATCAAGTAAACCATCATATAAAATTTTTTTCAAACTAATATCCTTTAGCATGCAAGCATTTACAATTAACCATAATCCTTTGGGGGTGGTTACAACACAAAGCACATATCAATGAGGACTCAGCGCCTCCTCATCATATCATTGGGAAACATGTTCTTTAGATGAGTATATTTAGGTATCTTTCAAGGATTCATTATATTAATTTTTACTATCGTGGGTGGTTACGTGACAATCCGCTCCTCATTCTATCAGGTACCGGAACGTGGAACTCCTGAATCCATATATAATAGAATTGGTTTGTCGGAACGTGACACAATCTGCCCAGAAGCAGAAGAGTGCGAGGAAGGGGTAGGGACCTGGGGTTTTACCGGAACGTATGGACCAACCCGGATCCATATACTATCCTTGGTTGTGTGGAAACGTGCAGACACTCCGATCCCATAATTATTTCGTCGGTGGTACCGGAAACGTGGCACCCGAATCCATATTACTATCCGGCTGTCGGAACGTTTGCACTCCGAATCCTCATATTCCTTACTGCGGGGGTACAGGAACGTGGCACCTGGATCCCCATAATCTCACTACTTTGGTCATCAAACCTTCTTTTATTATACCAAAGGCATCATCATTAACAAAGGTAGATTTAGGGTTTTCTTCAAGATTAAGATTTCAATAGCTTTACAATCATGTGATTTTACACAAATTCATATATATATATATAGTGAGCAATATGCATTACACCACAAAAATTTTAAGCATATAGAAAGACTTAATATATTACCCCCAAAACTATCATTCGCCCCATTAAGAGTTTACTAAGAATAGTGTATTGGTAAGAACCATATAAAACTACTTCACCGAAGAAGGAATAGAATTGCGGTCAACAACTGCTAGCTATCTTACCTAAAGAGTGCGTTCTCCCTTCTCCCTTGACGAGTCTGCTCTTAGCTCTCTTCTCTTTGCTGTTCTTTTTATTTCTTTGATTCAAAAAACCCTCTTGGCTTGACCATAAGTAGTTATAATTAAGTTTTTTTTTTTAAAAGATTGGGCAGAATAATCCGGTAAATTAATAAAGGTTACTCTTTTAAACCCCCAAGTAATTAGGACTTATTAACCATTACCCCTTTATTTTATAATATTTTAAAGTAGGGGAAGAAAGTAGTCCAAACACGCCCCTTAAAGTAATAATCAGAAAGAAAGAAATCCGACCCCGGCCTGGGAATACGCAGCCCTCGTTGAACGAAGCGACGTGGGCCTTTTGCGACGGTCCGTCCTGCTGTGTCTCGTCTCGGAATCCCTCAGAGACTCAATTTCACAAAGAGTCTGTTTGTGTGTGACGGTGTTTTTGTACACGCTGTGAATTGTGACGGTCCGTCACGCTTTTGTGACGGTCCTCGTCCACGCTTTGTGACGGTCCTTCACGCTTGTGACGGTCCGTCCTTGCCATTTAGTCGTGACGGTCAGAGCAGAGTCGAATTTCAGTACCCCCCAATTTCAGATTTTTCCAAAGGAGTTTTGCCAACGACACCTCCCGACGGTCCGTCGGGCCCGTGACGGTTCCGTCGTGCATCCGTCACTTTGCCAGGTGTTTCCAGAAAATATTAAAAAATCTTGTTGCTCCAACAAACGACTAAAAAACATTGTCGTTTACAATTAGATACCATTTACCCATCGTTCGTCCTCGAACGATATGAGAAGAAAGAGAAAACCAAGAGTTGAAAGGAAGTACTTGAGTCTGTAAACAGATTGTGGGTTTTATCTCTTTGTATATATCTGCCTCATTCTCCCAAGTAGCTTCTTCAACCGGTCGATTCTTCCATTTGCACCTTTGATGGATGCAATCTCCCCTTGACCTTCAACTTGCGAATTCTCTATCTACAAATGGCAACAGGCTCCTCCTCATACAGACAAATTTCTCATCAAGCAAACTGAATCCCAACGATTTATGCACAGTTCCATCCCCATTATAAATAGTTGTCTCCATTGCTTTAGTGCAAAACACTACCGCGGCAAATTCCAAATCATGAGTTGCGATAGTTACGTTCATGCACCTTTAATCCCTCGAAAGCATATAAAGCAATCACATTTTTCTCTTGCATAGTTCTGCACCCACACCCGGGAAAGAAATAGAGGCATCACAATACAAAAACGAAGTGTCTTGCCTTCCAATGGCAAGGTGAGAAATTGGTGCAGTAAGTAGTCAAAGAGTCTTTGAGCTTATGGAAGCTTTCCTCAACACTCGTCCCGACCCATACAAATGGAACCAAAATTTTTTTTGCTTAGTCCAAGTTCGTCAGTTGGGGAAGCAAAAATCGAGAGAAAATCCCTTGACAAAAAATCGGACGGTAGTAGCTAGCTAACCAACAAAGCTCCGTTATTTCTGACACATTAGTAGGTCTTACCCAATTTTCACTACTTCGGCTTAGAAGGATTATCTACCATCACACATCCTTAGAAACCACGGTGCCCAAGAGAAGGACACTTGCAGCTAGCCAAAAAAACTCACACTTCTTAGAGAACTTGGCATTTAAAAGCTTTTCTCCCAACTTTTCCATACCATTCTCAAAATGCTCCCATGTTCCTCCTTTACTTTTAGAGTTATTATCCGTATTAATCAATAAATACGATCACCCCACACGAGAGAGACGATCCAAATATAAGGTTTATTTATAACAATCCGTTCAACAAAACTCATGAAACGCAAAGCAGCAGGGGCATTCGTATAAGACAAAAAGGACATCACTACAAACTTCGTAATTTGCCCATTAACCTGGTTTCTTTTCTAAAAAAGTGTGTTTCTTGGCACATCCGTTGCTAGTATTTCAATTGATGATAACCGGGATCAAAAGTCAATCTGAGAGAAGACACAAGCCCTGGTAACTGATCGAAACAAGTCACAATACGAGGGAAAGGAAATGAGGATACTAGTTTTTATGGTCACCTTGTTCAACTTGCCGGTGGTAAGGTCTAGGTTATTATAGTATATCTATGCCACAGCCGAAACTCCCATCTTTCTTCTTAAAAAAAAACCGGAGCACCCCCAAGGAGAGAAGATGCATGGTCTAATGAAGCTTTCCTAAACAACTCTTGAGTTGGGGCTTTAACTCTATTAACTCCGAGGGGGCCATTCGATTAAGGGGAGGTTATAGATTATTATAGAAGTTATTAGAAAATGGGGACGGAGTACCCGGTTTTTTCCCAAAAAGATCAATACAGAAAGGTCCAATATCCCTCCTATCTGGTGGGCAGCATACCCGGCAGATCTGACAGGGAACACATCAAGAAACTCACGGACCACCCAACCGACTCAATTGAAGGTACTTGAGTTAGTGTAATCTTTGAGAGATGTGCCAAGGAGAAAGAAGCAAACACCCTTACTAACCATTTTTCCTTAGCACGAAGAAAGAAGAGAAGAGAAGAAAGAAAGGAGATTTATAGCACGTGAAAAGATTATTATTATTTAGAAGTGTAGTCACACCTTCCACAACTAACGGATCTGTCCAAGGATTGGCTAACGTCACCGGTTTTCGCATTACAATCCAGCCAAGAGGATGCAAAATTTGCGGGAGGGAAAGGGAAGAAGAGAAAGCCAAGTCATCCAGAATACATCAAAATCAACCATTTCGAATGATAACCAAATTCTACATAAGTGTTGATCCCCACAAAGCAAGTTCACCAAATAAGACCTAGTATACCTTTTCAACTACACAGGACTCAACCACCCGGAAGTAGAAGTGGGAAAAACACGGACTAGGCCATAATCAAGTATTCATTAATGTGATTCAGGACCATTAGAAAAGGAGGAAGATACATAAGAAAATGTGGGGATCCAGGATCAAAACAATACAGATGCCATGCAATCACAAACCGAAGATTACCTGTTGATGACACATAATCAGATTTGGGTCTACGCAATTCCGATATCTCCCAAAGGGAAAGCATTAAACAATGGGGCCCCTTTCGTTTTTGTTTTGTCCGTTGCTCTACCATGTTGTGATTGTAGTGGACCAGTTTGCCCATCACCAGGCCGTTTTTGGTGACCACCATTACCTCGACCACCCCTCGTCCTCCGAGAATAACGGGCCCTTCTGACCCATGACCACCTCTACCTCTAATTTGGGGGTCTTATATCACTCTGTTTGGGGGAAATAACCTCTTTGATATGGCCAGTCTCCACACACCCATAAAACACTCTCCTAGATTCACGCCATAGGTCTCTCTCAGAGAAGAAAAATGTTGACGGCTCTGAGGTGGACCCCCCAAACGCCAGCTGTGAGTGAAGACGGAATGCGGTGAACTGAGTTTGAGTAGTTCAGTAACCTCCGAACCCTGTACAGCTTCTAAGAGTAAGAAAGACCATGTTAAACTCACCCCCCTCGAAACTCTTTGATGCGATGCAATGGTTTGTGATTCAGTGGCTTCACTCCTTCACACTCTACCACGAAAATCTACCCCACTTCTTGGAGGATTTTGCCGTCACGTTAGAC
This sequence comes from Solanum habrochaites, assembly GCA_027704765.1. Classification (NCBI taxonomy): domain Eukaryota; kingdom Viridiplantae; phylum Streptophyta; class Magnoliopsida; order Solanales; family Solanaceae; genus Solanum; species Solanum habrochaites. The sequence continues at coordinate 13,808,251 of JAKWJA010002497.1, forward strand.
GCTCTTACCTGTTAAGGATGGAAAAAAAATTCGCAAACTCTGATCTCAAACCCCTTCAAAACGGCGAATCCGTTCTTGTGGACTGAAACAAAGTTGGATGGCATTATCTTTGATAGTTAGGGCACGAACTTAGGCCCTCATATTGCATTGACCGAACAGTCTACCTTGATCGAAGGCTCTCTCAGAAACTCATCCCTTTCCTATCACTCAAAGGTCCGGGGGAAATAATATATACTTACTCCATAAACAAACTAAGAGAATTGATGGCCCAAGTCATAGGGGTGGTGCCTCTAGTGGTTGACATTCAAAATGTGACCGCCCACCACATTTTGGGCCGTTCCCTTGAAACTGATTATTAACTCACGAAAGCTCAACCCCCCAAAACGTTCTACTATACTCCCCATCTTGTGTAAGTTAGTCCCCTAGCTCATGACACGGCAACAGGGGAAAAATCGAATAAGCATCCTAGATTCTGCACCCTTGAAGGACTGGAGGTTTCATTCTTCAAGACTTACTGAAAAAAAGTTCATGCTGATTCATTTTGTCCTTATAGGCCAAGTAGTCAGACGTGGGAGGAGGAAACGGGGAGATGTCCAATGAGGCATTCATACGCAGGGGGCCATAGGGCGCACATGTTTACCTCTGAAAAACGGAGGACGGGTTGGTGCAGAAAGAAGAAAACATTGTGGGTGCTTCTGTCCCTGATCAGACAACCCCACTTAAGACTAAGCGGACGAACCTTGATTGATATCATCTCTGCGGTACGGTTGGGGTTGGCGTTTTCCTCATTCGGCTTGGTTCATTCTCCCCATCCTACTCTTTCCTCTTACTACCTCCTCAGTGGTGGAGGAGTCACGCCCTAGCACCGATGGGCTTAGGTTGGCTCGTCCTCTCCCTCTGGAAGGACGTCCGCCCACGACTCTACCGGCGGCCTCTTGCCACTGTTTTGCACTTCGAGCTACAGGCCCCAGTGGGTGGCTCAGATTGATCTTGTCTTGATGATTGTTGATTGTTTGGCGGTAGTCGTTGCCTCTAGTTCTTATTCTAACCATCTGCGAAAGAAACAATAGAGTGGAAGAAGATGGTCAGATACCATTTGTATCACCTAGATACCCAATTGGATCCAAGTAATAGCACGAAAAAAAAAGAAAGAAGAAAGAAAGAAAGAAAAGGAAAAGAAAGAAACGAATGGAATTTTCCCTCTAAAGTCTTTATAGCCTCTCAAAGAAAAAGTGAAAAAAAGGCGTCCCACCCATACCTTTTTTTAATTTTTTTAAGACTCTACTAGGACATGTTCTTGTTTTGATGAGACCCAACGAAAACCTAATGCTCTGAGATACCAAGTTTTGAAGTAGGGTTTGTCACGGACCCAAATCGGAAGCGACATAATCCGCGACTGGCCACCCGAACAATTTACCCTCCTATCGTGAGCGAACCAAACCAATCGAAAACCTTATCATTTCATTTTAATATCAACATAAGCAATGCGGAAGAGACTTTTTTTCCTCAAATCATAAAATGAAAGACCACAATTTCATAACATTCTAAATTCAACATCTATTTATTCCCCAAATCTGCGAAAGGAAAAGTCATCACCACAAGAACATATATGATCAATTTTACCTAAACTAAGAGTATTCTAAGAAGCTAAAAACCAAAAAAAGATAGTCTATGCCGAAACTTCAAGTCCATCAAGACATGAAAGAAGGAATCCAGTCCAGCTTAATAAACATTAGCTCACCCTGGACGATCCAGGTGTGGTTGTTTCTTTTCTGTTTGTGACGAAAGACGTGGCTTCTTGAAACTACTTGGGTCGAGTCGAATGATGACGGACGTGTGCTGCATACCACGATATACAAAAGAAAAACATAAAAGTAGGGGGGTCAGTACAACACAAGAAGTACTGAGTAGTAGGGGTATATCATCGGCCACTCAAAATAGGGAGAAAAGAAAACAGTTATGTGTAAGGCTAACATCATAAAATCAAATAATATCCTTAGATGCAGCATTTAACAATTTACCATAATCCTTGGTTTTACAACACCAAGCACATCAATGAGGACTCACGGCCCCTCCTCATCATACCATTGGGAAAAAATTGTTCTTTAGATTTGGTTATATTAGTATCTTTCAAGATCATTATATATTTACTCTCGTGTTCGGTACGTGACACTCGCTTCTCATTCTATCCTGGTTTTTATCGGAACGTGTTGGCCACCCGATCCAATATACTATCCTGGTGTCGGAACGTGACACTTCGATCCTCATATTCTATCCTGGTTTACCGGGGAACGTGGCACACGGAATCTAAGATACTATCCCCTGGGTGGTGTCGAACGTGACACTCCGATCCTATATTCATCCTGGGTTACCGAAACGTAGGCCACCCGGAATCCATATTACTATCCTTGGCTGTCGGGGAACGTGGACACTCCGATCCGCATTTCTATCCTGGGTACAGGAACGTGGCAACCGATTCCCCCTAAACTCACCTACTTTCGGTTCATCAAGCCTTTCTTTTATACCAATGGCATCAATTCATCATTAAAAAAGTAGATTAGGGTTTTTCTTCAAGATTTTAAGATTCAATTAGTTTCATCATGCTTTATTTTATCACACATCATATATATATAATAAGATATATATAGTATTTAAGGGCAAATAACTGCATACACACAAATTAAGGCATATAGAAGACTTAAATAATATTACCAACACATATCATTCCCTATAAGAGTTTACTACGAATTAGTGTAAAAGAACAATTAAACCTACCTTCACCGACAGACAGAAAGAATAAGAATTGCGGTCAACAGCTATCTTCCCAAAGTTGCGTTTCTCCCTTCTCCCTTGATCGATTCTATTCTCCCTCCTTGCTTTCCTTTTGCTTTTTTCTTATTCAAAAACCCTCTTCGTTTACCTAATTATCATATAATAAAGTTTTAAAAAGATTGCCCTAATATCCGATAAGTAACTTATGGTGTACCTCTTTTAACCCCCAAGTAATAGAAAATATAACATTAAACCCATTTTATTTTATTAATTTTTAAAGCAGGAAGGAAAATAGTTTCCCAAAACGCCCACGCCCCGAAAATTTAATTTAATCAGAAAAATCCGACCCCGCTCGTGGGACTACGACAGGCGCCCGTGACGGGCCGTCGTGCCTGTTGCACGGTCCGTCCCCTACTCCTACCTGTGCCAGTCGCATACGTCGGAGACGTCAATTTCATCCAAAGGAGTCTGTGACAGGTGGTTCCGTTAACGCTTATGTGACGGTCCGTCCTGCCAAATTCTGCCCCATTTCGTCGTTTGTGACGGTCAGGAGTCGATTTCAGTACCCCCAATTTCAGATTTTTTCCAACGTGTTTTTGCACGACACCTCCACGACGGTCCGTCGTGCCCGTTGACGGTCCGTTCGTGGCGGCATCAGTCACTCTGCCATTTTTCCAGAATTAAAATCTCCGTTGCTCCCTTTCCCCAAAAAACGGGACTCTACTACCTAAACAGGTCATTACACCAAATCTGAGGTTTTTTGAATTCTATGGGCGGTTGGGTTTTGTTGTTGTTGATTTTACTTGTATTATTTTATTCATGGTTATGTTTTTTATTTATGTTCAATTATTGATTTAGGTTATTTAGCATAAAGTTAACTTAATGTGTTTTAATAAGTTTGAAAACCATATACTTGATCTTACGATATTTTTGTATGAATGCTGAAAGAGATCATTTTTTTTTTTTTTTTTAAAATGGATAAATAACCTAATGTCAGCAATTTATGTTTGATTTCTATTATTTCTGACTTTTGATAATAAAAATTATGGTTCATTCTTTAGTTGCACATTGCTCGTTTTTTTTTTCTAAAGAGATCTTTGTAAGGTAATGGATTGATTTATGGTAACATATATGGACCGAAAGACGGAGAAGCGGGGTAGGGGGGTGGGGGGGGGGGGGGGAGGGGGGGGGGGGTGTTTTTTTGTGTGTTTTTTTTCTTTTGTGGTTTTTTTCTCATTGGACACACACATCACGCTAACCACTACCCAGGCATATTACAATTTTGTTTTTTGATTATCACTATTAAGTAGTACTTGTAAGCCTACATGACATCGATACCAATTCCCACACCCGTAGATCATTTGTTACTTGTGATATCTCTGCATTTTTAGTTTAATTGTGACACTTGATTACAAATATCTTTTTGTGACTTTGGTGGAATAACCCACTCAATTTCTCTAAATATCTACAATGAATAGGTTCACAATCACAATTTCTTTGTTAAATTCTTATCCTTTAACCATTCATTATGGGATTCTACCCCGACTCTTAGTTGGGTATTTTTAATTGACAACGATCGCTTACTATTTAAATTATTTTTAGGGTAGTTTTGTTGTTATCACTAATCCCTTTCATGTCTTTACTCTCGTTGGTGATTCTATCGTTGCTTAAAAGAGTTATAGAAATTGTCCTATTTTCATTTCTCATAAAATTCAGACATGTTGATCTTGTAGAAATTAATATGTTAGATTTTGATGTTATTCTTAGGATGGATTGGTTTCATGCATGTTCTACTCTGAAATATTGAAGGATCCTGTTAATCATAGTCAAGGTTCCTAATGAATCTATCATGCCATGTCAAAATGGAAATTATGTTCGTAAGGTTTAATTTATATCTTGCCTAAACGCTAGGAAAATAATCTCTAAGAGTAGTATTTACATCTTGTTCGAGTTAGGAATACAAATCAGAAACACCTACTATTGAGACCGTTCTAATTGTAAATGAGATTTCAGATATCACAACCTGAGGCTACACATATGATGTAACATGAGACCGAGGATCACGAGTGACCCCAATCTATGACCATGTCTGGCATATCATAAGCATAATTTAAATGCTACTGAATAGAACATGCACTATGTGGAAGCTAAAACAATGGATAACTGAAAGCGGGGAAAATCTAACTAGTCTGATATGTAAAACATACTAAGAGTTTTATGATAACTAAAATAATAATGTAATAATTCAAGCTAAAACTACTAATATGTCTGAAAAGTCTCTAACTGAGTTGAGTTGTTGGGACATGCCCCCAACTAACTCTCACCAAACTGAAAGCATGTCTATTGTTCTCGGAATATAAGAACTCACCATTGAAGCTGTTGAATTTAGACTGAGAATCGATCTAAGCATGATCTAGATATTGTGTACAAGAACCTATATAGTGAAAAGATGTATCACAAATTATGCATCAATACTAGGAATGTACTAAGTATGCAAAATATAGATACTAACCTGAACAAATATATATAGTTTAAAAAAGCATAACTGAGCAATGATATAATCTTAACATGAATATAAATATTGAAACATAATTAAAAAGTTGAGTTTAATAAAATGACCAAGTACTAACCATGAAGATAATATGGTGAAATGTATATTGAGATAAACATTGAAGCCTAGTTAATGCACTAAGAGTCTGACTGTGGGACCTACCATTAACCGACATAAACCACGTGATTTATACGTGGAGTCCAATGTAGATGCCTTATATAGATAACCAATATACCTTGCAATGGGTATAAATACATGATTGATGTGATCAATAATTCTGATGCCCAATAGAGGGGATGTATAATCCTACGGGGCATGTAGTTTGGGGACTAAGTGTATACTAAACCCTGGTCCAACTCAGTGCTAAATATACTCCTAATTAAATAAGTATATGTCTCAAACGTGATTGAAATACTGAATAACTCAAAATATTGACATGCTAACTGAGAATGCTACGTTTAAATATTGATAGTGCGACATTTAAAATCTGAAGAATGATTATCTAATTAATTGTCCTAGTGTCACGAGCCGAGGTTACACCTTAAAAGTAACATGGTGTACTTGACCCCGAAGGTGTCTCCAAGAATCCCTTAGAGTAATCATTAAATAACTAAATAGGAACTATACATACTCTAAAACTTTTACAATCGAAGTCAACTTTCATTTCATAAATGAAAAATAGAATCTAGAACTTCTAAGTACAATAGAGAGTACAAGTAGGGTCAAAAGCCTTTTACATCTATAGAGTATCAAACTAGAATGTAAAATAGAAACTAGAAAAGATAGTATCTTTTCCTAGAACTTGAGGACACACCAAGCTTAGGGAATAGTCCACCCAAGCTTCGCTTCAAAGAAGTAGTACGTCTCAACGATTGGGACCTAAACTGATGGAATGTAGAAAATATAGATTAGCACAAATAATGTTTTAAGTATTGAAGCCATGCAATAAATACTTAAAACATACATAAAATGGACATTTAGTTGAAATCATGCCTTTACATGTTTAAAAGCCATCATGCACATTTTGAGAAATCATAGTCAATCCAAACCTTAAGAAAAGAGACTTTCATGTTCATAAGTAACATCATTCATGGTGACAATCCATATCATGCATACATGGATTCACATAACTTCATATCATAAGGAAAGAACAACATACCCCTTTTTAGATCAACTTATGCAGTGTGCAAGTGAAGTCCCATACACCCACTCACACCAAGCAAAGCTCATCAAAAAAAACCATAGAAATATCCCACATTCATGTTCATGTTCATATTAATAGCTCATTGACATGGTTCAGTTCATAGTACATTTTAATGTAAAAGATGTATTAACTCATAAAGTATCATGTCATTATGGAACATACCACAATAACTGTCCAAGATTACTTGTGCAATGCATAAGTGAAGTCCCATACCCTCACTCACACTAAGTAATACCCCTCAAGTAATCATAGAACATAACTAATGTTCTTGTTCATAGTTAATATTTTTGTTCTTTTCATGTCATGGATCTTGTTCTTGTGTCATGAAACCACAACAAAAATAGGTGTCCTACTTTCCCAACATACAACTAATATGTTTAGATTATAGGTGGATTCACTAGCTAAGAGCCTATGTGGGCATATAGTTATGTAATAAGGAGATATCTTCTAGAAACCCAAACTAAGTGAGGTATAAAATTTCTATATCTTGTTCATATACATTTGGCGGTAAGCTTAATTCCCTCTAATAATCATGTTAAGTCTTTACTTTGAAATCATGTTCATCGAAGAATTCATAGCACTGAACCACCATGGTATCATGGTAGCTCATAAATCCATTATGTGAAAATTTCCTTTCAACCTTAGAATCATTGATATGTTAGTAAACCTTTCACATCATGTTCATGGTGGTGTGGTTCTTGAGAATAGCCTATCAATTATCAAAATAACATTATCATAATCATGAACCTTTCATGCATATTCAAGTATAAGGGTATAGGGGAGGAGGATCTTGCACCAACACCCCCCCATATACAATAGTCATAGGATCATCACTATCTAGGTAAGTCATGAATTCATATACAATCCCCAATAATATAAACAAACCCTAGTATGTTGCCTTTATAAGCCACGAGTAAAGATCAATCCTAAATTATACAATTACCACAATAGATAGAGAGATTTCATGATTCAATAGAATATTTAGTGTAAACATACTCAATTATCAATGATCCATAGGAAATCAAGCCACAATCTAGTTCATACTTTAGAAAAAAGGGGAAACCATGGGTCTAAGAAGACTTTCATCTAAATCAAACAATACTATTCTTACAAAAATAAATCATCATAATCAACAATAATAAACCTTTATTAAACAATTAAAATAATTTTAAAAGAAGGCCCTTATTGAAGATTCAAAAACTCTAGGTTTGGGGAATTTAGGATCTTGAAAACTAAAACTAAAGGGGCTATTTAGGTGATATATTCTGAAAGATGAGTAGAATTCATAACTTGGGTTGAATTCCACAAGAAATTGAGGAAGGTAGAAAGTTTCTTGAAGCCCTACCTTAACCTTGACCTTGACCTTTTCTCTTTAATGGAGTCCTAGAGAGAGAATTTCTTTAAAGGAGAGTTTATTCTGTTTAATGACTTAAGAGTACATATAGAGGTCTATAATAAGTAATAATAATTTTATCCAACCTTACCTAATTAAATTTTTGCTTAGTGTAAATACCCCACTAAGGTCGAACCAAGACATCACCTACAGGTGTGATTCACTTACCTCATCCGCGAACCATAGATAGGTTCCACGGGCCGTCCTAGTAGGGCGTCATTTGGTTCGGAGGATGGAAATTTGGGGGCTTGGTTGGGGAAAATAAGTCTCGACTCATGAATCCCACCTGCAGGGCGTGACTCCACCCAAGGGGCATGGGTGCCCCCTCCTCGACCAAACAGGTTTTTGAAAGCTTTTTGGTCAGTCTATTGGACCTTCTCAAGGACCATTGGGGGTCCTTGGGGCGCCATTCCTTGACATTTAGGCACTTCATACCTTAGTAATAGGTTAGGGAAGTTAATTTAGAACTATAAGTTTCATGTTAATCTTGTTTAGGCTACTAATTTATGTGTTAGACTCTAGCTTATGTCATTAGATTTTTGGGTTGTTACATTATCTCCTACTTGGGAACATTCGTCCTCGAATGATGATCTAGACACCAAACTAACTTAGAAACTCTAGAATAGCAAATTATCATGCATGAAACATCAAAAATTGTGCAAAACATAAGAAAATCATGGAAAAATTCTTGCAAAACATGATTCCCAAAATAGTTAAATCTCAAGAAGAACTACTTACCTTAGGCTTGAATAGGAGTATAAGGGAAAATATGACGATAAAGGGACTTCATATCAGCCTCGGCCTCCCATGAAACACCCTCAATTAAATGATTTCTCCATAAAACTATAACGGAATCTACTTCCTTATTTCTCAACCTCTTGACTTGGTGGTCTAGAATCTCTACTGGAACCTCTTCATAAGAAATACTCTCATAAACTCCTAAATCCTCTAAAGGAACGATAGATACTAGATCACCAATACACTTCTTGAGCATGGAAACATGAAACATTGGGTGAACCGGAGCCAACTCACTTGGCAAGTCTAGTTCATAGGAAACATGCCCAACACACTTCTAGATCTTATATGGGCCCACATACTGGGGACTAAGCTTCCCCTTCTTTCCAAACCGCATCACACCTTTCATAAGTGAGATTTTCAAGTAGACACAATCACCAATTTAAAACTCTACATCCTTCTCTCTACTATTAGTTAAGACTTTTGCTGACTTAGGGCCATTTTCATTCTCTCTCTAATGAGTCAAACTTTTTCAATTGCCTCATAGACTGATTCGGGACCAGTTAAAGGAAATTCACCTACATCAAACCAACCAACCAGACATTTATACCTCTTACCATATAGTTCTTCAAATGGAGCCATGGCGATACTTGCGCAATAAATATTATTGTAGGAAAACTCTATCAATGGTAGGTGGTCATCCTAACTATCATTGAAATCAATAACACATTCTCTCAACATGTCCTCTATGGTTTGAATGGTGCATTTCGCTTCACCATTCGTTTGAGGGAGGATAGGTACTAAGATTAACATTTGTACCAAAACCTATTTAGAATTCCTTCCAAAGTGAGAAGTAAATTTAGTACCCCGATCCGAAATAGTAGACAAAGGAAACCCATGCAACCTCACTATCTCGTTCATGTATAGTTTGTCATAGTCTTCTGCCGAGTAAGATACTTTGATGTGAATAAAGTTGGGTTGATTTAGTCATCTTATCAACAGTGACCTAAATAGAATCATGTTGCCTTTGAATACGAGGCAAAAGTACAACAAAGTCCATGTTCACACCCTCCCACTTCAAAGTGGGAATTTCAATATCTTGGAACAAAACTCCTGGTTTTATTTGCTCGTCCTTAACTTGTTGACGATTTGGCACTTGGCCAGAAAACCCTCTATATCCTTCTTCATGCCATTCCAACAATAGATTCCCATAGATCAAGGTACATCATGGTGGCCGTCAGATGAATAGAACACCACAAACCATGAGCCTCCTTTAAAATTTTCTCTCTTGGGACATCAACATCCGGAACACATAGTCTACCTTATACCTAAGTACACCATCTCCCCCTTAGGAGAAAGCCTCACCAGATTCCCAAGTACTAATTCTTTCAATTCCATCAATATTGGATCAATGAGTTTCTTAGACTTCACATCAACAAAAAAGGATGATTCAGAACTATGATTGACCATGAATCCACCTTTAGGAGATTCTACTACTTTGAAATCTAACCGAGCCAACCTATGCACATCAAAGACTAATTCCTTTTCATCATCTTCTACATGGGCCACACTGCCTATAAACATTCAACTTAGGGTATCCACAACTACATTGTCTTTGTCGGGGTGGTCAAGGACACTATGTTATAATCCCTTAAAATATCTAACCAACTTTTTTTGTTAGGTTTTCAAGTATTTTAGGGTAAACACCTATTGGAGACTTTTGTGATCGGTAAACACATCTTCATGGACCCCATAGAGGTAATTTCTCAATAATTTCAAAGCAAACACTATGACCGCTAATTAAAGATCACGGCGAGATAATTCTTTTCATGGACCTTGAGTTGCCTTGAATCATAAGCAATCACTTTACCACATTGCATGAGAACACATTCCAAACCTACTCGAGATACGTCATAATATACCACAAACCCATTGGTACCCTCCGGTAAGGTCAACATCATATTATATGTAAGTCTATCCTGTAATTCATGGAAACTTTTCTCACAAACCTTCAACCACACAAACTTAGTTTTCTTTTGATTTAAGTCCATTAATATAGAAGCAATGGAGGAAAAAACCTTAACAGACCTCCTATAGTAATCTTCTAAACCCAAAATGCTTTTAATATTGGTAAGAGTTAGAGGTTTAGGCCAACCATTGAACGCATCCGTTTTCTTTGGATCTATATCTATACCCTTGCTTGACACAATATTACCAAGGAAAGCAACCACCCTTAGCTAAAACTCACATTTACTAAATATAGCATATAATTGGTGGTGTTTAAGGACTTGAAAGACCATTATCAAATGTTTTTTATGATCACCCTCACTCCTTGAATAGATCAAAATGTCGTCAAATAAAATGATCACAAATGAATCAAGATATTGCCTAAAGAATTTATTCATTAGATCCATGAATGTCTTCAAGGAATTTGTTAGACCAAAAAAAACACAAGGAAATCCTAGTGACCATATCTAGTTTAGAAGGACATTTTAGGAATATCAACCCCTCTTACCCTTAGTTGATGATATCCCGAATGAAGATCTATCTTGGAGAAATAATAAGCCTCTTGAAGTTGATCAAACAAGTCGTCAATTCTAGGAAGAGGATACTTATTCTTTATAGTCACCTTGTTTAAATGGTGATAGTCAACACACATCCCAGGAGACCCGTCTTTCTGTTTCACAAACAATACTGGAACACTTTATGGAGATATGCTTGGTCGAATAAAGCCTTGTATAAAAAATCCTTGAGTTTCTCATTCAACTCTTTCGATTTGTTCGGAACCATTGTATATGGAGGAATGGATATAGGTTGCATATTTGGAAAAAGATCAATGCCAAAGTCTATTTCCTACTCGGAGGAATTCTGGGCTAGTGTATTAGGAAAGACTTATGAACACTCACTCGTTCCATTGTCCGACTCTAATGAAGAAGTTTCGGAGTCAACATCCATAACCCTAACAATATAGTAAATTCACCCCTTGGAGATCATTTTCCTAGATTTCACACATAAAACAAATTGATATCTAGGAATAGAATTTCCCTCCTTTGACTTTAAAGTAAACTCATTGCAAAATTAAAACTTTATTACCCAAGTTGTACGATCAATAGAGGCATAAAATGCATGCAATCAATCCATGCCCAAAATTGCATCAAAATCAAGCATGTCCAATACTACCAAAGCGACTTTATGAGACAGAGAAATAGGACAACTCCTATAGACTCTTTTTGCTACTATCGAGTCACCAACCAGGGTAGAAATTTAAAAAGGTTATTTTAACACACTAGGGAGTATTTCAATTATCATAGCCACAAAGAACGTAATGAAGTAAAAAGTGGCACCAGGTTCTAACAATGCATAAAAATCAATAGAAAAGACTTGTAACATGCTAGTTAGCACATCCAAGGAATTCTGTTGGTTATCTCAAGATTGAAGATCATAAAAGTGGTTCATCTTGGGAGCATCGGAGTTTGAACCACTATGGAGGGATTGATTGCCCCCTCTTTATTTAACTTTTCACATGGGACAATCTCTCACCATATGAACACTCTTACCACAATGAAATCAACCATCTATGTCAATAAGACAGTTGCACTCATGTCTCTTGCCACACTTGGAACATGTAGGCTTTGTGATAGAAGATCCACCACTATTACCTCCTTGAGGATTAGGGTTAAAAACCCTATCCATTTTTACCCTTGGATTAGAATAGTCTTGGTCGGAGAACCTTCTCTTGAATTTTGTTCGCCCTTGACCCTCGAACATACTCTTGGAAGAATTTCCATCATCAGCCATATGACTCTTCACTTCCCTATTCTTATCTTGGAGTTTATCATCCTCCATTTGTTTATCATACACCATGAGACGGGATATACCAATGTTATCATGAAGCATAGTCGAACGACATTCTTTTCTTACCAAGATCTACATCTTTCATCACGAACATACTCATCTAATCCCTAGAATCTTGCGCCATTGATGAAGCATACTTGGACAATTCAGTGAACTTTAGAGAGTATTCTTCAACACCTATACATCCATGGTGAAGGCTTATAAATTCTTCCACTTTTACTTCCCTTTTGTCCCTTGGAAAAAACCTATCTTGGAATGCTTTCTTGAACACTTCCCAACCTATGGGACATGCTCCTTTTGGCGTATTTCTCCTCCCTTGAGTATGTAATACTTGGAAACTTCCTTCAATTAATACGCGACCTTTATCTCTTAAAGTCACCCCTATAACATAAATTATCTTTTATATTTCCCCCACGAACTCTTGAGGGTCTTCACCCACTTTAGAACCAAAGAACTTATAAGGGTTCATTCTTGTGAAGTTCTCCAGCCTCAAAGCCACAGTGTTCTCATTAGGTTTTACATAAGATCTAGCATCCCTAGTGTCTTGATTCATTAAAATATGGGTCAATGTTTTGATATACGAACTTATTTCCATATTAGTCATAGTCCCTTAATCATTAAGAGCTTGAAGATATGGGAGAGGAACTCCCTCATTCAAAATATCTTCTTCCATCATTACCCTTCTTGTAGTCATATCTTATACACAAGAAAAGGCTTAGGAGAAGGAATTAATAGAGTTAAAACTCCAAGGAACATTTAAAGAGTAATTAAAGAAGTGAGATTTCCTAAACATATTATAGCCTATCATTCATAAATGTAGCGCAATTTACACTCATGACCAATATTCTACTTTACTTGGTTCATGCGACAACGTCTTAGAATCATTCTAAACTGTGTTCTCTATTACTAAGTTTGTCACGATATGGGGTTACCCCCTAAAAGAAACATGGCGTACTTGACCCTGAAGAGGTCTCATACAATCCCTTAGCATAATCATGAACATAAGTACATAGAAATGATGCAAAATTTGAAACTGTTACAACCCAAGTCGGCTTTTATTTCATAAATGAAATTAAAATCTAGACCTTGTCTCAAATTTCCATATAAGTAAAATAGGGGGTGCAAATATGGTCAAAATCATTTTACATCTATAGAGTTTTAAAATAGAATGTACAATAGAAACTAGAAAAGATAACATATTTTCCTCGAAGTTGAGGACTCACCAAGCTAGGGAATAATTAACCCAAGCTTCACTTGAAAGAATTAGTACATCTCAACAACCGAGACCTACACTCAAAGAACGTTGAAAATATTCTTTAACACAAATAATTAACTAAGTATGGACGCTATGCAAGAAAATCCTTAAATCATGCATAATTGGGACATTTAGTTGAAAACATGATTTTTCAAGTGTATAAGTCATCATGCACATTTAGAGAATACATAATCAATCCATGCCTTAAGAAAAAGAGACTTTTATATTCATAAGTAACATAATTCATTGTAACAATTTATACCAACCATACATACATGGATTCACATAACTTCATATTATAAGGAAACCAGACCATAACCCCTTGATAAGTCAATTTGTGCAATATGCAAGTGAAGTATCATACCTCCACTTATACCAAGCAAGCTCATAAAAATACATAGGCATATCCCACATTCATAGTTCATAGACATGGTTCATATTCATAGTACATATTTGCGTAAAGCATGAATTAACTCATAAAGCATCATGTCATTAGAGAACATACCAAATCACTATCCAAACTTACTTGCGCAATGCGTAAGTAAGTCTTATACCCTAACTCACACTATGTAAAACCTATAAAGTAATCATAACACATAACTCATGTTCATGTTCATAGTTCATATTGTTGTTCTTGTCATGTAGGAAAGTATATTCTTAATCGACATAGACCATGTTGAGCTACATGGAATTCGATGTCATGAACCATCATCAAAAATAGGTGTCCTACTTTCATAGGGTCAAACTAACATGTTTAGCTTATATATGGATTCACTAGCTAAAAACCTATGTAGGCGCATAGTTATGGGATAGGGAGATCACTTCTAGAAAACAAAACTAAGTAAGGTACAAGGTTTCCATCTCTTATTGCTATCCACTAAATGCTAAGCTTAATTTCATTTAATAATCATGTTAATTCTTTACTTTACATTCATGTTCATGAAAGAATACATAATGCTCAAACCATCATCATACAATGGTAGCTCATGGATCCATTAGGTGAGAATGTCCTTTAAACATTAGAATCATTAATATGTTAGTAAACCTTTCACATCATGTTTATGGTGTTTATAGAGAAAAGAATTTCAATATACACAACAAAATTATCACGATCATGGACCTTCCATTCATTGTCAAGTGTAAGTCTATAAGGAAGGAGGATGTTGCATCACCCCCTCCCCCCCCCCCCCCCCCCCCCCCCCATACACATCAGTCATAGGATCATCACTATCTAGTTAAATCATGAATTCTTATATAATCCCCAAAAATATATACAAACCTTTGTAAGTTTCCTTTAACGTTTTTGATCTTTTAATTTTTTTAAAAAAAATTGTCACCTTTGGTGTTGGACTTCTAGTTCCCCCATTCATCTTCGACAAATCTCCATTTTTCATTAGTCCACATACATGTCTTGAAAATTTTCAAGTATGCATACTGTTAATTTAGGCAAGTTTGGCCAATTGGGTGATCTGCTCTTTTGGTTGGGCGACTATAAGTAGGAAATTTGTACTCTTTTCAATGATTTTTGCTTCTTTATCATGAATTAATCGTTTCCTTGTCCTTATCCTTCATACCTGTAAAACACAAAAATATCATCAAAAGTACATTAATAGACATTTAAGGATACTAATTGTTTAACTAAAAAGACCTCAAATGAGTAAAAATTTACCACTCATCAATTAAAAGGATTTTGGACCAACATAAAACTCATATAGACATAAGGCGTACCAAACACTAATGTAGCACCCAGATTAAGTAAAGAATAAACATCAAGTTGAACGAGTTTTAATATACCTTTCACAACATCGGAAGAAACCTCGTGATCATGCTGACACTGAAGAGTATATAATATTTTTCGCTTAAAAGCGCCTGAACCAGAACCATTAGGATAATCTTGCCTTTATCCGTTCATTTAGTAGCAAGAATTAGGCAATTTTTCATCTTGTTACCATTCTTTTTACAAATTAAGCAATAATTTGTACTGATCAAACATTTGTCATCATGTTTTTTTGTCACAACTAGTGCAAGTAGTTTGAAAAGATACTTTTTTGTACTTATAGTTGGATCATTGGACGAACCTTGACCGAAAAACCTTTCTAGGAAGTGTGGATGTCAATATCCACCGTACCTAGGATGATAAAACTCTCCATCACTAATTCTTTCCTTCTTAAAATCAGAAATACCTGACACAAACTTACTCATTCTAATCGTAAGCCAACAACTATAGTAGGAGTGTACTTGCCCAATTGAGTGAAATTCATATCATACTCCTTCACACTCATATTTCCCTTGTCAGAGATAAATGAACTCAAACAATTTTTTTATCTCATTTAGAGAGAAGAGAAATGATCAAGAGAAACTCCTTTAAATTTCTCCCAATCATGAGGACCCGGATAAAAGACCCTGTCTCCGTTTAATTGATTGAATTAAACTTTAACAACACCCTTGAGTTAGTAAGCAACAAATACTGCCTTCTCAACCGTAGAAAATCCCATAATTCCTACTATATTGTACACTTCATTAATGGACTCATGAGTCATTATCAAGCTTAGAACCATGGAACTCTTCAATATTCATCCTAGTGAAGTCGCTTATACTTGTTGTTGTCGTACCCATATTTGGGTTTATGGGAGCAATGGTTTCTCTATAATATTTGGTTGTCATAGATTGAGAAAAAACTTGGAAAGCGGCTCAAAATTTGGCGTGACTCACTTTCTTGGCCGAAGAATCGTGCGCAATTTGAGGAACCTCATGCTTTATATTATCACCTACATTCCGTCTCACATATACTCTCGAGGGGCGAAATACTAAAAAGCATCGAGAAAGGTTTAGGAGAAGAAACTTTATATAAATAGAATCTTGGGCATGACTTTAGAGTAATAAAAAAAGTGCAGTTTCCTGAATTAATTTTAGCCTTATAATCATACATGTGGTGTGCTTCAACCTCTTAAACAAGAATCTACTCAACGCAACTTATCACGTATCCTAGGACCTTTTCTAAAACCTAGCACTCTGAATACCATCTTGCTTTTGTCATAGTGGGCCCCCAGTGCGAGGCTTGTACGACGGGCTATTAGTTCAATGGTAGAACATTGAGAAATAGTACGCCCGGTTCAACAGGTTCTACCACTGCAGGGCCCAATCATAGTTAAAATTGGAAAATAGAATATTTGTAAGAAAAAGTCGAATAGACTGACCTACGAGTATAAGAAAGAAGAGGAAATAGAATTACGTATGAATAGCTTGAGTCGAGTCACAAAATGGGTTGTAAAGGCACATGAAGGTATTGTCTCTTACTATCAACTGGATGGAGAGAACCGCACACTTGGATTAAAGAAAGTTTTTTTATGATCCTCTAGGACGAACAGTAAAGGCACACGAATGTATTGGCTCTTACTATCGATCGGACGGAGAGAACCGCGACGCTTTACCTTACGGATATCTAAAGGCGAAGATCTCTTTTCTACTAGCAAGTTTACGTACCTAGGTCATATGTTTCTCATTACTCAGTGAAGTCTGATTTGAGCCCTGGTAAAACTGATATCTCTGGCGGGTAATGGCCCTACATGCAGGCAACAACAGCACCGACTCTACAATGTCAAAATCGTATTTTTTTGTTGGCTTTGCTAATTCATTAGTGAATAATAATTCAAGGGCGTGAAGCGAATAAATCTACTTGCTTTGTGTAACGACATGTTTAGTCGTTTTGAGCAGCAGATTTTATTTCTAGAAAAAAAAGGCTGAGTCCGGATCCCACGACGGATTCATAGGCACGACGGGACCGTCGAGGGGGGGTATCGTTCCAAAACACTAGAATTTAGAAATTTTGGTACTGAGATCGCTCTCTTAACGTCAAGACGGGGTGCAGGACGGACGTTTAGGCATGACGACCTAACAGACTCTGAATGAATTGAGTCTCGGAACTGTGACAAAGCGCAGGAGGACCGTGCAGGCCCGACGGGCCGTCACCAGGTGCGTGACCCTGACGGGTCGGATTTCTGTTAAATATTTTAAGGGGCGTTTTGGACTATTCCTGCTTATAATTATAAAGTTACTTGACGTGAACTCATCTCGCTACCCAAGGACGAATTCGCGGTGAAATTTCACCTGCCATGATCATACTGCTGGGGCAGGGAACAAAGTTGCACTGTTCAGGCATGAAATTTTCGTCTACCTCCCGTTTAATTCCAGAGCTTTCGCATTAGCTCTGTTCTCGCTTCTTCCCTTGGTGAAGGAGAATGGATGGGTCAGGTATGGAAAAGTGGGCTGGGTTAGATTTAGTTTGGGTTTTACTGATTTTTAACCTTTGCAGTCGGGATAGGAGAAGTATTAATAAAGTTGTTGGACCTTAATTCAGAAATAAGGAAAATGGGCTTGGGAGATCTAAAGAAGGGAAATTGGAATTAACACATGGTCTGGGAAATGGTGGAAATGGGTTGAATTGCGGAAGAGTAAATTTGGCCAGGGAAACAGGCCCCAATTGGTCTTCTAGCTAAGAAAATTACCATTTTAGCCCAATTAAAAAAAAAGGAATTGGCCAATTTGATTCAAGCTTTAAAAAAATATGAATTAATATAATTTATTCACAAGCTTCTTAAGGTTAAGAAAATAAAATAATGAATTTGGTTGCGAAATAATTAACTAAAAGAAAAACATCGTATGGCTAAATAGCTAAACAAATATTTATAAAACAAAATATATTATTTTTCTTTATTTCATTTTTATTATTTATTTCTGATTTTAATATTGAAATGAAGATCGATAATGATATGAACAAATATGTTAAACATATTCATTGTCAAAAATTATAAAAGTCAACTTTATGTAAAATAACTTGCAAACTTGATTTTAAATTATTAAAATCAATATTAAATGGTTTAAACTGAGGAAAAATATAAATAATTATATCGAGGAGGGTCAAATTTGGGTGTCAACACCCACACTACCAGAAATGTACTATAAATTGCTAGGGTATATAACACCTCGACTATGTGGATCTACTATGATGTGTCTGGAGGTACTTACCATTTTCTAAAAAGTATGATGTTGTACCAATGTTGGCATACATGATTTATGAATAATATGAGTTGTGCGAACTCAACCCGATTGCAATGCTCAATACTACTCATAATAATATATACTCATGCTCAATGTTTACAAACATACTCTTACTCTAGTCTGATATAATTGCTCAAACTATCCTCTTAAAAGAGGTAACTTCTCTTGAGATATATTTAAACTTATAACTGATTTAAAAATCAAAGTTTCTCTTTTATCAATATGAAAATAATACCTTTGGAAATACTTAGTTCCATTATTTTATTACTCAACTGATACTTAAAAACTTTTTCTCATAAAATTATTAATATCATATTGTAATGTGATCATTGGTTATTCGGGAAGTCATACTCCATACAAATTGATGGCATAACTAGATACCATACTATTTAAGTGTTTATGGCATACTCTATTGTTGTCGCGCCCTGAGGCTACCCCCTTGACTTAATATGATACCTACGATCACGAGTGACCCCAAGCTAACCATGTGTCTGACATATCATAAGCATACTGAAAATAACTAAGTAAAACACGAAACTATAACAAAGATAAACTAATCGATAACTAAAAATGGGGGGGAAATGCAGCTAGTCTAAATGTATAAAACATACTAAGAATTAGTAATAAATAAACAATCATTAAACAACTCAAGTTGAATCTCTACTATGTTTGAAAAGCGTGTAACCAAGTTGAGTTGTTGGGAAATGCCCCAAGTTAACTTTAACAAAAATGAAAATTGAACTGAAAAGAAAAATGATAGCGTGTATATATCCTCAGAATATGAGGATTCACCACTGAAGCAGTTGAATGCAGTCGAATAATCTATATAACCATGAATTGGATGTAGAGTACCTCAACCTATATAATAAAAGATGTATTGCAACATAACTGAGCAAGAATATAAATACTGAAACATAACTGAAAGGCTAAGCTGGAGGCAGTGACCAAGTACTAATCATGAAGATAACATGTTGAGCTATATATTGATAAAATTGATGATAACAAGGTCATATGCACTAAGAGTCTGATCGCGAGATTTACTATTTACCGACGTAAACCACGTGAGCTAAACATGGAGTATGATGTATATGCCCAATCGAGAGGGTCCAATATACCTTGTCAGGGGTATAAGGGCATGACAAGCGTGATCACTAATAGTGATGCAACATAGGGGACTTATAAATCCACTGGGGAAAATAGTTCTAGGACTATGAGTGTATGTTGAATCCTAGTCAAACTCAATATTAAGTCTACTCCAAAATGAATATATATGAAGCTAAAATGTATAGAATACTATATAACTCAAAATAATAACATGTTAACTGAGAATGCAACATTTATATACTGAGAATTTCACATTCCAAATCTGGAGCATGATTTTTTGTTTAACTAACCTATAAAGTGTAATTCATGGACAAAGAGAATTTACACAAACAAGGGTTTTGAATTTTATACAAATTATTATGCAATGTTTTCAAGAAAACATGGTATTTACGTTATGAATTCTATAGCAAATGAAATGACATCAAAATCTCAAGGTTTAGAAACCTAGGTCTAAACAAGATATGAAGAATCAAGGAACTGACTGAATTCTAGCGACCTTGTGGATAAAATGAACTTACTAGTGAAATCTCACATACCCGGTGACGAAATTTACAGAAAAATACTTTTAATTTCTGAGCTGAAACATGAAGAACGCCTCTACTTGTTTGTGCGTGACTGGTACTTCTACTTCTCCTTTGCTCTAAGTTTTCGTGAACCATGGTTTTGGGTAGGGGTGGCAAAATGGTTAAATAATAAGGGTACCCATTCATATTACCCATTTTAAATGAATTGGATATCCAATTAATTTAAAATGGATATAAAACGAGCAATACCCATATTTCCCATTTAAAAATGGATAGTTAAATGGATAAAATGGGTAAAACCAAACAAAAAAGTGATAAAAGGTTGGATAGAAAGAAGATCTTTTTTAAAAAAAAAATCTATAAACAGTCCGTCAAAGGGATCAGGATGAATTAGAAATTTGTGTCTGCTTCTTTGTACTCCCATCCACGGTACACTTCATGGACCATATTTTTAAATACCACAGGTTGTGAAGGTCAGCGTGGTGCTTCACTTGGGGTTGGGGTCTACTAGGTCAGGTCGATGGACCACCCCATGGATTATTAGTGGGTTCACGAACCTTTAAGTGAAGTTGTGGTCCACAACTTTAGCCCTGGTAGCTCAACCTACTTTCCACATGCTATCCTACATACCATATGGGGACCCATGGCCCGTGGAAAGCTCCGTGGTCCACCACTTTTGGACGGGTGTGAACCACACTTAAGGGTGACGGGTAGTGGTTCCTTTCACGGCCTATGGACCCCTCCGTGGTTCATCACATTTATGTTGTGCAGGCTTAGATATTTTTTGAGGTGTTACAATATCTCTTCCATGGTTATATGCTAAAATGCAAGAATAACTGAGGGAATAAGAAATTATATGAGTAAATTGGGAAAGTGGAGAGGAACTATTGCCTCAAGATGAAAATGAATCGAAAGGGAATCGGTGATAATACTTGCCCATCATGGCCTTTTCTGTTTCCCAAGTAGCTTCTTTTACGTACTTAGTCCTCCACAAAACCTTCATTGAAGCGACTTTCTAATTTCTCAACCTACGAACTTGACAGTCACTAATTTTAACTAGCGCCTGTTCATAAGTGAGACTATCCTTCACATCCACACTAGCTGATTTTACAATTGATGACATATCACCCACATACTTCTTCAACAAGGAAATATGAAAGACTAGATGAACCTCTACTAATTCTGCTCGCGACTCTAACTTATAAGTCACTATACAAACCCTTTTAAGGATTATGTATGGACAAACATATCTAGGACTGAGCTTACCTTTCTTTTCAAATCTCACCACCCCATTCATAAGTGACAATTTAGGAAAACCCAATCATCCATTTCAAACTCTAAGTCTCTTCTCCTCACATCTATATACCTCTTCTGACGACTTTTAAGTTTTCTTTAGTGTATCTTTAATGAGTTGAAATTCTCAATCGCCCCATGAATTAAATACATCCTAATCAAGGTTACTTCACCTACTTCAAACCTATGAATCGGGGACCTGTATCTACACCCATACAGTATCTCAGACACGGCCATTTGGATACAAGAATGAAAGTTATGATTATAGGCAAGCTCTATGAGAGGTAGGTAATCATTCCAACTACCCTTGAAATTGATTAAGCAATCTCTAAACATGTTCTCTAAGGTATGAGTTGTATACTTTGTCTGACCATCCATCTGTGGATAGAAAGTTTTATCGAGAATTACTTGAGTACACCTTTCTGAAATGATTTCTAAATATGAAAGATAAATGGGGACCTTTATATGAAATTATAGTCAGGGGAACCCTATGCAGCGTAACTATATCAAAGATATAGAGTTTGGCATAGTCCTCTACCGAATCTATAGTCTTGACAGCGAAGAAGTTAGTAGACTTATTTGATCTGTGTACAATCACTCAAATGGAGTCCTGTTTCATGCAAGTACGAGGTAAACCTGTAATGAAGACCATGTTTATCACTTTCAATTTCCATGTAGGAATGTTAATCTCTTGAGTCACATCTTAGGTTTTATGATGTTCAACCTTTAACATGTTGACAGTTTTGACACGTAGACACAAAATCTACTATTTTCTCTTTATGTCATTCCACCAAAAGACTTCCTGTAGATCATGGTACATTTTAGTGGCACATGGATGAATGGAATATCTATAAATATAGGTTTTTGTAAGGATCTATTTCATCAACTGACCTATATTAGGAACACATAAGTGTCCTTGGTAACGAAGAACACCATCTCTCTCTTGGGAGAAAACAATAATAATTTGCCAACGAACTGCATCCTTCAACTGAAGCAATATAGGATCACGATCTTGTTTTTCCTTAGCCTTCGCTACCAATGAAGATTTTGACCCATTTTAAAGATCACGCCTCGGTATGATGTGTATGTATTGCTAACTCCTAAGAGAAATCCGGTGAACATCTTTGACTAACTCTTTTTTTCTTCCTCAGCATGTGCTATGCTACCCATAGACAGTCTACTGAGAGTATCAGCCACTACATTGTCCTTACCTGGATTGTAAAGCACATTCATATCATATTCCTTGAGGTATTCAAGTAATCTTTTTTGACTAAAATTTAATTCTTTTTGGGTGAAAACATAATTGAAGCTCTTATGATCTATAAACAGATTCATATGAACACCATACAAGTAATGTCTACAAATCATTAGGGAAAATAATACAATTACAAGCTCAAGGATATGATTAGGGTAGTTCTTCTCATGGACCTTAAGTTTTCTAGTAGTGTTATTTATGAACTTGCCTCGCTACATCAACACAGAACCTAAGGCGTCCTTAGAGGCATCGGGTTAAAGCAAATAACCATCAAAACCATCTAGTAGAGTCAAGACAGAAGTCGCAGTCAACCTAGTATTCAGTTTTGAGAAGATTTTTTCAAACTCATCTGACCACTACTGAACTTTAACTTTCCTCTAACTCAGCCTGGTAATTGGGGAATCTATGGATGAAAATCCTTCTGCAAACCTTTGTAGTAATCGTCCAAAACCAAGAAGCTTCTAATATTTATTGGAGAGATAGGTCTGGGATAGTGTTGTACTGCCTAAACTTTTTAAGAATTCACTCGTATCCCTCCGTTATATACCACATTACAAAGGAAAGTAATTGAATGTAAAAAGAATTAATATTTAATGAACTTAGTAAATAACTGGTGAAATTTGAGAGTTTATAGAACAACTCTTAGATGAGTCGCATGCTCCTCCACATTCCGAGAATAAATAAGGATATCATTAATAAAGATAATAACGAACAAGTCCAAATATTGTTTGAACATATGTTCATCAAGTCCATGAAGCCGAAGGAGAATTTGTTAGTCGAAAATAAATAACTAAGAATTCATAGTTATCATACTGAGTTTTGAAGGATGTCTTCAAAATGTCATTATCTTTGACTTTGAGATAATGATAGCCAGATATGAGGTATATTTTAAAAAAAGCAACTATCACCCTGAAGTTGGTCAAACAAGTCATCATTCATAGGGATGGGATACTTAATATTTATTGTAACTTTGTTAAACTAATGATAGTCAATGCACATTTTGAGAGAAAGCGCTCTGTTTTTCACAAATAACATTGGATGACTTCATAGAGAGATATTGGGCCTGATGAAGCCCTTATCTAGAAGGTCATTCAACTGCTTTTTCAATTTCTTAAGATCGACTAGATCCATTCTATAAGAAGGAATAAAAATAGTCTAGGAATGTGGAAGAATATCTATTCCGAAGTCTACTTCCCTTTTAGGAGGAACTCCAGGAAGATCTTCAAGGAACACTTCTGGAAACTCCTTTACTACTGGAATTAACTCAAGAGTTGAGGTTTTAGAGTTTGAATCCTTAACTCAAAAGAGATAATAGATATTCCATTTGGAGATTATCTTATGGCCTTAAGGTAAGATAAAAATCTACCTATATGCATTAAGTTTCTACACTGCTACATTTTAAGCCTAAGACATTTGCGAAACTAAACTGAATGACCAGTCTCTATATCTATCCACTGAGGATATTAGAATGTAAAATCCGGTGCCCTAGAATGATATCAAAATCTACCATTTTTAACTCTACAAGGTCTATAAGATGACTTTCTAACAAACTCTGATAGAGCAAATTATGTATGCTCTATTAGCTATAACTAGGTCACCAACTGGAGTAGTCACTTAGAAGGGCTCTAAGAGAGTTTTTGGACCGACACTAACATTTACTGTTATATATGAAGTTACAAGAAACAGTGTATCCCCTAGATATAACAATGCATAAACATCTAATTCAAAAACTCTCAATGAACCAGTGACCACATTGGAAGAATCTTCTTGGTCATGGTGAGATTGTAGAGCATACAATTATTTTTGCCTAACCACCACATGTACTAGACGAAACTCCATGTTAATTTACGCAACATATTGGTGTGCTGGAGTTGTACAATGAGCGCTATTTGTGTTACCACATTAACCTTTCCTAGAAAGTATCTATGGTCAGACTAACCACACCCAAAGCACCCTTTTCTTCCAGCTGCACACTCATCCGAATGGTTCTTACCACACTTTGTGCAAATTCGAAAAATCTGATTACCTGAAGCACTCCCCTGTGACTTATAAGTTTATACCCTACCTTTATAATCCTGTAAAATCTGGGGATAGAGTACTAGATGATAAAGGTGTTGTGCTTGTAGACTTTTGTTGAAACTATGAGCAATTTCTACTGCGAGACTTTTGCTAGGACTATTCATAATTTCATGTTCTGGCCTTATTTTATCCTTAGACATTTCTGTAAGCATATCTTCCTTAACATGCTGAGCATGACTCATCAGTCTATATATATTTGTACCCCTCAGCATAATAGCATTCATGCACTCAGTCTTCACCAAATCAAACACCCAAAATAAGAACTTACTTATTTGTGACCTTAGATCAACAACCATGTGTGGAGCGTACCTGGAGAGTTTGGTGAACTTAAGCCTATACTCTTGGGATGACATTGAATCCTATTTTAAGTTCATCAACTCCAAGGCTTATCCTCCCTCAATTATCTTGGGAAGAACATATCCTGAAAATCTCAAGTAAAATAATCCCAAGTCATCGGAGGTTCACTCTCACCCGTATTTTCTTTCCACTGCGTGAACCAAATATGAGATACATCCATGAGTTGATAGTATGAAAATTAAACACTCTCACTATTACTAATAATCTTCTTTAATCTCATCGATGAAGTTTTATGGGTCTTCACCAATCTTCAATCGTAAATACTCACATGGATTTATTCGAACAAAGTAGTGAACCCGAGTTGTAGCTGATCCACCATTAATGTTTTCATTGATTAGGTCCTAGTGATTTTTTTTTATTGTCTACAGTTTGAGCCAATAGTTGGATTGCACTCCAAAAATTTTGCATTTGTAACCTCATGGTTAGAGACTGGAGCAACAATGTTTTAATTGCGTGCATTCGCATTTTGTGTGTTAGATCAATGAGGTTTGCATGATTTGAAATGCATAACGACAGATAAGAAGGGAGAAGTTTGATCATACCTCACACATCATAAGAATAACAAAGAAAGTGATTTTTTAAAACACTTTGTAGCCTCCCCCTCTTAGGTGTGGCAGGCTTCACATTCATGAAATGAAGTCTACTTAGTGCAGTTTTCAAGCATCATATAAATCTTAAACCTAATTCTATGATAGCAAGTTTATTACGCCCCGAGGCGACACTTTTGATGTAACACGGGACCTAGAATCATGAGTGACTCCGAGCTAACCGTGTGTCGGCATTTCATAAGCATATTAAAAATAACTAAGTAAACATGAAGCTATAAGGAACCTAAAACAGTGGATATCTATAAATGGGGAAAACCCAACTAGTATGAATGTATAAAACATAATAAGAGTTTAGTGGTAACTAAGAAAATCACTTAATAACTCAAGTTGAATCTATTACTATGTCTGAAAATCATTTAACTTAGTTAAGTTGCTGGGACATGCCCCAGCTAAGTCTAACAAAATTGAACATTGAGCTGAAAGGAAAAAAATGAAAGCATGTCTATTGTCCTCAAAGTATGAGGACTAACCACTGAAATTGCTGAATGTTGATCAATAATTTATTTAAGAGTGACCTGGATGATGAGTACCTGAATTTACATTATAAAAGTATGTAGTGAAGAGTAGTACTTGGAATATACTGAGCATGCAGGATATAGATATTACGTTGAACAAATATGTATGAGCTGAAAAAAGTATAACTGAGCAATGACATAATCTGATCAAGAATATAAATACTGAAACGTATATGAAAAGTTAAGGTGAAGGCAAAGTCCAAGTATTAATCATGAAGATGACATGCTGAGCTATATACTAATATAACATTTGAAAACCTTGTCATATGCACTAAGATTCTAACTTTGGGAGTTACTATTGACTAACATAAACCACGTGAGCTAAACGTGGAGTATGATGTAAACCCATTGAGAGGACCCATTATACCTTACTAGGGGTATAAACGCATAACTAGCGTGATCACTAATATTGATGTCGAATAGAGGGGACTTATAAACCTACAAGGTCATGTAGTTCTAGGGCTATGAGGGTACGTTAAACCCTTCTCTAACTCGGTGTTATATATACTCCCAACTAAATACATATGACGTTGAAATACACTGAATAATGAATAGCTCAAACTACAAACATGCTAACTGAGAATGTAACATTTATATAATGAGAATGTGAAATTCAAAATGTGGAGCATGATTTTTTTGTTTAACTAACCTAGAAAGTATAATTTATTAACTAAGAAAATTTAGACACAGTGGGGTTATGAATCTTATACAAAAAACTATGCAACATTTTCAAGAAAACATGATATTTAGACTATGGATTATATAGAAACTAAAACCACAACAAATTCCCAAGGTTTTAAAGATCCTAGATCTAAAAAATTTATGGAGAATCAAGGAACTGACTGCATTTTAGGCACCTGGAGGATGAAAGGAAGCCACTAGTGAAATCTCATTAACTTGGTGACGAAATTTACGGAGAAATCCTTTTGATTTTGGGGCTAAAACTTGAAGAAGGCCTTGGCTTGTTCTCGAGATATTAACGCCTCTTTCTTCTCATTTTTGCTCTATGTTTTGATGAATGAGGGTTCTGGGTAATGTCATACTAGAATATTAGGCTTAGAATAAGTAAAACAATGTAATTCGAGTATTAAATGACATAGTTGAAATGCCCAATGCGTATAGGAAAACACCAAAACCACGCTGACTTAAACCTGGCAAGGGTCACTCACGAGGGGCATTGACCGACCATCAAAGTGACCATGGCCCGTCAAGTGGATTGTCGTTTTTGGCCGATGTGTCTGCTTTTTGGTACTCCCATCCACGTTCCACTCCAAGAACCGTGTGAAGGACATTGTTCGTAAGGCCAACGTGGTTTTTCACTTAGAGTTGGGGCTACTAGGTCAGGTACACTGGACGGTTCGTCAATAGGAACACGGACCGTCAAGTGTAGTCGTGGTCCACCACTTGATCCGTGGTGGCTTTGTCTACTTTCCATGGGCCACCCTACATCTAGTGTGGTAACCCACGACCCGTGGTCCATAACTTTTGGATGGATGTGAACCATGTTTAAGGGTGACGTGTCGTGGTTCCTTTCACAACCCGTGGACCCCCACGTGATTCGTCACATTTATATTTTGCAAGCTTAGATAAGTTTTGCGGTGTTATACTCGTTACACTAATCATGTTTTAAAACTCTTTCTCAAAACTCATCTTTTCTTTCTTAGAAAAATAGTTTAAGACAGGAATGTTTACTTTAAAAGATTCTCAAAAATTATAACTCACAGTAGGGTTCATTCTAAAATATAGACATGAACGAATCAACTCAATAATCTAAATCCATAACATATAGCAATTCAATAGATTTGGAGTATAATTTCAAAAACGATTCGAAACTCAAGAACTAAAAAGCAACTGATCTCAAGAATCTTTAAAAAAAAGGGATGACTTCTACATTACCTTTACTTATTAGAACGTAGATGTAGGGCATGAGGATAAACTAGTTCAACATTGTGATAGCCTTACATATCTGGAAGAACAAGGTTCTTCAAGAATCTTGAAGAAGAACATGATTAGAAGCCTTGAAACCCTAGCTTGAAAAAAAAAACCAAGAAAACCTTTGTTAGATTTCTTGAATTAGTTTTTTTGAAACTCTATGGCCAAGAATTAGGATTCATATTAGTGATTCATAATTGTATGAATAAAATTGAGTTGGGAAGAATGAAATTCTTCGAGGACTTACGTTGAATAAGAATCTTGAAAAAAATTAAAAGAATCTTGAATTGAAGTCTTCTGTTTTGGTTTTTCATTAGGGTGTTGTCTTAGGGTTTGAGAGAGAAGAGAATGAAGGATTAAGGGATGAAATTTGATTGTTTTTTTTTTTGCCTTTAATTAGTCAAGAAATTTGTTTAGGATTTTTTTAGGTAAAAAGACAAAAATGACCCTTTTTATTGATTTCTTATCGGCTAATTCATCACTAGAATGTAGCAGATGACTGAAATGGTCATAACATTTTACTCCAAACTCAAATTGTTGTGAAATTGATGATATTGGAAAGAATATTAAACTATCTTTATTTTGATAGGTTATGGGACATGTATCACTTAATATTCTAAGAGATATAGTCGTTTGAAGTTAACCAAAAGAGACTCTTACATCTAATCAATAAGAAAACTTTCAACTCAACTTTGTGTTAGAAGTTTCTAGTGACCTTAATTGATATAAACAATTATTCGCACACTTAATAATTTACCTTTAGAAATATGGTTAATTTAAGAGTCACCTGATAGACCTTACATGTAAATGAAGAATAGTTTGGATCTTTAACTTTTAAATTTTTGAGGTGTTACAATAAGTAATAAATGCATGCATAGAAAAAGAACCCGACACCCTTAACAAATGCCCGTGCTTGTAACCTGTAGAACTAACTTCAAAACTCAAAATTCATTCAATTCCGACGAAACAACTTCTATAATCCATTATTCAGCCTACAATCTTTAGATCCCTTCTGTAGAACTCAAATTCATGTGCAAATTTCATGAAGTCGAGATCAGTCCTAGGAGACCACTCTACGACCAATAGAACCAACTACGGCCTATGAAACACTTTTTGTAGACTGAGCTGTCAATCCATGTTTCTAGATCAACCCTATGGATCAATCAATGAATCGTCAAACATCTTACCCCTTGTCATGTTCATTTGTATGTCAAATTTCAAAGACTTGAAATTTCCTAGATTTTTTGCACCTACATGTGCTCTTCAACTTTCTAAATTTCGAGGTGTTACAAAAACATGAACTAAAGCAAATTTTTGAAACTTTAGTACTGATTTTTTTATTTTTAGGACTAATATTAATATGGGTGGTTTTTTTTTTTTTAACTCCATGCATAATTTTACAATTTTGTTTGTTTTACAAGCACATGCATAATATACAGATTTCGGACTTTTATGTATAAACTTATTGAGTTTGTTTTCTAAATTAATGTATTTCATGCCTATATTTTTAAAACTTTTGAACCAGTCAATATTCAGTCTTACAATATATTCAGTCCATTTTAAAAAAAAAATGAATTTTCTCCTTTGTAGTACGTTTTAAAAAAATGAATTCTTTCTTTTTTTTTGTAATATTTTAATTTCACCTTTCCACGTGACATATTTAAGGTCACAAGATTAAAGAAAATTTTATACATTTAACATAACTTTATTTTAAGACCATGAGATTCAAAAAAAATTTTACTTTCTTAAATTCAATGTCAAGTCAAAGTAAGTTTTTCTTTTTTAAAAGGATTAAGTAATAATATGTCAAGGATTCGCTCATGCTAGCAATGGTTTCGAGTACTAGCCACATTTAGGTGCAGACTCGAAGCATGACAATTCAAATTAATTATTGAAAGTGCCTGTTTGACTTCTCTAAAGGACGTGGGTATCAACTAAGTGCTTGTTCACTGAAAAAGAAAAAACATAATTAGTACATGAATGAAGTTTAGATTAGCAAAATCATCATATGACTTCAGCACAACATAATAATTACTTGTAAAATCACATTTATTATATGTGAGTTAGGCATGCATGTTACAAGGTGCAAAGATGCCGTTGTAGACCAATTAGAGTTTCTTCACATGCATGAAAGTAAAAATCGTACATATAACATTCCTCAATTCACCGTTTGGGGGGACCTTAACAGCAAATATTAGTACTAATATAACATCCCTTTTTATGGGCAAAACTATTGCCTCTGTAACTCATCGAATGGCTTCATAATGTAGTTAACATTTTTAATAGTGTCATTTCAATATATGCAATGGCAAGAGAAAAATATACGTATAGTTAATTGATAATTACAAAAAATAATTCTTACATATAGTCACTTAGTTGATTATTTCTAGTAACATAATATTTTCTCTATTTCATATTATTTGTCTATAAGATGCTCCTTAAAATTTGTAAATAAGAAGGTTATTCTTACTTATTTAGCTTTCTAACTCTTTTAATTATACTTAATTTATGTGCCTTATCCTGGTATTGTACATGAAATGATTAACAATGGATGAGCTTTACCCTGATTTCATTTTAAAGGTAAAATAGGAAAACTTTAATTAATTGTATCTTAATTTTTTATAATGTAGATAATTAATATGACACGGATGGAGTTGTATTGATTGGTAACATAGATTAAATGGGAAGTAACATGTTATAATAAATTTATCTACACTTGTTTTATTAAAAATGAAAATAGTTATGTCAGTGTGTATATAATTTTTTCTTTAATACGAATGATTCTCAGATCATTAACTATTAATTAATAAAGAAGTACACTCAAAGAAGCTCAAACTCTTTCTGACACACCACTTTCATTCTCTTTCTGGTCTAAAGTGATTTATTTAATATGTATTTTCCCTGAAGACATGACGATATCTTGATAAAGTTATTAATTCAAAAGAAGAAGAATATTATAACCAACAAATTACTGAGTTTTAATTTCAAAAAGGCGATAATTTGGTAGTTAACTTAGAGGTAAGTTATACCGTTATTAAGAAGGCGTTTTGGTTGATGTATTTTATTTAATTTTTTCTTTTTCAGATTTTAAATTTTTTAAAAATATTTGACAAAAACAAAAGTATTTTTAACCATTTTTTAACTCTATTTAGCTTATAAACTATTTTTAAAAAGTCAATTCATGTATTAACTAAATTATGCGTAAGTATTGACCGTATTAATAATCGGTTATAAGATAAGTTATGCATGTATAAAATTAATATGATATATTGTTTTATGTTTACAGATTCACATAACTAATACAACATGGATAAATCATAAGATAATCAACATATCATATTGCATATAAGATAGAAAATGAAACAAGTGACACATGAATATATAACTAAACTTTACATAACTAATACTTTCATAAAACAATACATAAATTTCCTTATATCCAATTCTTATATTTCTAATATATGCATAACTCTAATCAACTTCTCTGTGACCCCTAAAAGTAACTCGGATCTTCTTTGAGTTTTAAGGAATCTTTGTGTTTAAAAAAAAAGGTAATTTACAGAAATATCACTAGTTTACGAGTTAATTATTTAAACTCACACTACTTTGTCATATGACGAATATTAACAGATTTTGGACTTAAATACATCTATTTAGCGTGTCAAGATACACATATAATAAATAGACGAATAAAAATTAAAGATAATTTATTCCAGATATATTGTATTTAAGTGGATTCGTATGTATGAAACTCTCACACTAGCCATATTCCTATCTCGCACTCCTTTCTCTTATATTTTATATTCAAGATATATAATTTAGTGTAATTCACATGTATCTATGTATTTCAATTGCGTCACTCCTATCTCGCTCACCTCTTTCCCTTTATTTGGTATATCAGACACATGAATTTAGTGTGATTCACATGTATTTAGTAATTGCGTTCGCCTCTCTCCAGATTTTAGTGTATATGATAGTAAATAACATATATTTATGTAAATCTGACTTAAAATCTACTATAAATTATTAATTAGTGACACAATATGTAATTGATTAAACTACAGAGAAAATTAGTAAATATGACAAGAATATTTATCTAATTAGATTATTTTTTCTAAATTTATCGCAGTTATTGTCCAAAGAGATTCTTAGTAATTACTCCCTCGTCTCTCCCCTTCAATTTGTTTATTCTTCTTTTTAAATCATATTCAAAAAAGAATGTGTCCTTTTTTTTTTTACAAACTTTTAAATTTTAATTTTCCAACTGATACATATTTAATATATACCATAACATTCAATGACATATTGTTATACTTGACATTTCTTAAGTTTAAGACTATAAATTTTAAAGTCTTTCTTTAATTTATTTAATTTATATAAAAATTAAAATATAACAATCAAATTGACATTATTGAAATTGAGGAGTAATTAATTACTTTTTGAAAGAATGCTTAGTAATGCGTTTGTTGTCTACCTTACCCCACTACTAGCAATCATCATGCCGCAAGTATCCTTAACGTAGACAATTCTAACAAGTTATAATAATAATTATACTACTAACAAGACTCTTAAGTGTTCACCTACTGCTTCTTAATTATTACTTATCATTTAGTAAATTTTATTTTTAGTTTGATCAATTAAATTAATCTACTAAGAACATCCTTTTCATAGTGGGGACCAACCAAACTGGCTATCTTCCAATGTCTATAAAGCTTGGATTAGGAAATTTATATTTGCTTATTACTTTAGCTTTTCTTTAGCTTCAACAAAGTTGTCAGTGGTTGATAGCACTTATGTGCTTTGCTATTTCTGCAAAAGGTGTTTCTTATTTTAGTATTGTTCTCCAACTCTAGTCAAAAGGGAATAAATATCTCATAAAACAATCTTATCTCATTTTTTTACAAAAGGATTTGAAAAATCCTTCCATTTTGATCGAAATTATGGTTACTATATAAAATTTTATGGATGACTTTTTATCTTTTGCACTATTTGATAGTGTATTTTAAA
Source organism: Solanum habrochaites (assembly GCA_027704765.1). Classification (NCBI taxonomy): domain Eukaryota; kingdom Viridiplantae; phylum Streptophyta; class Magnoliopsida; order Solanales; family Solanaceae; genus Solanum; species Solanum habrochaites. The sequence goes on from JAKWJA010002497.1 coordinate 13,841,748, forward strand.
GATATATATGTGTCCAAATGAACATATTATTATTATTAATGATGCAACATTTATGATGTCCATGTGAACACATACACCTTTAAAATATACTATTAAACAGTGCAGATGGGTAAAATGTCATTTTCAAAGTTTGATATTGTTACAACAATTTCAATCAAAATTCAAATATATTTCAGACATTTTTTCTTTTTTTATGATAAATATTACTATATAGACCATATTGGTATGGAGATTAATTAACTATATTATAGTTCTAAACTATTTGGAAAATGTGGTAGCCATGGTGTTAGGCTTTTGTAATTCATAAGAAATTATGGATTTTATCCGTGATCATAGATTATCTCAAGCTATACATAGTTACAAGTAAACAACGTCGAAAAATAAGAACCAAAATCCATTACCTTAAAAGCATGAACGTGTAAAATTATTTTGTGACTTTATCAAATGGTGGTGATTTTTTCTGTGGTTTGTAATTTTTCAATAAGACGTGCCTTTTTTAATGAAGGAATCTTAACCAACATATGGTATCGTCTCATTTTTAAAATTTTCTACCTTTTATCTTATTACAAAATCTCAAGTCTGATTTGCAACAGTTGAATAAGTTCGAAGTTCAACCAAATTTGAGGTATCACTGCAAGAAAAAGTTGATGAACAAATTATAGCAAATCATTTCATCAATTCGCATTTATAAATTCTCCTATGACTTTATCAAAATATTGTTAAAATGTTTGTATTATTTTAAAACATTATTATTAAAATAAGCATTAGATACATGTACAAAGCACATTTTTAAAAACATATATATACACATTATGAAGAATTTTTTATGAAAATAACCTTGCTGACGAGCAGCTAGCAGTATCCATTTTCTATAAAGTGCGTGGACTTTGGTTATGGGTTATGACTTGTACGCGTACTTGGTTATGGAACTAATTAATGATATTTTTTGCTTGTTTAGTGACAGACTGTATAAGGCTATAAAAGTATCTAAGGATCATATGAGACCCACAAATTTGGGGCACTATAGTTGACTTTATAACTAAAAGCTTTTTTGATTCTTTGGGTCATTTAAATTTAAAAAGTTGAGTTAAAATTAACAGAGTATTCAAGAAAAAAGAAACCTTAACAAAATCAAGATAACATAAACAAAGTCCCTTTTTTTTGGCAATATCTTTTGCCCTAATAGGAATATGCCTCCACATAACATGATGGCATTCTATATACAACTCTAGTTGAGTTGTTTAAAAATTCCACCTCTTTTTTGTACGAGTAAAGACTAAAGAGATCCATGGTTTGGACTTTTTTTACATAAAATACTGTTGAAAGGGTAACATGTAAAATAAACGGCTAATACTAATAAGAAACTAATTAAAAGACTACAACGTATTGTGCAAACAAGGTAATACTCAATGTCTCAATTTACATGAATCATTTTTTCTTATTAATCATACTTTTAAAGGCAATTCTCACATTTAAAGAAATGACTTATAATCACAAAAACAATCTATGATAGTAAAACCATAAGTTCAAGTTTTTTTTTTTTTTAAAAAAAAATCATGTCGAGTCAAATTATAGACAAAATATGAAAAAGAGAATAATATATAAAAACTAGATAATTTAGGGTCGTTTGGATAGGTCCGCATAGAAAAATAAGCATGTTGATTTAGGACAAGAATTATTAGTTACTCGGTAATAAGGAATTTGGGTTATGTATAACTAATACATGAAATTCGTTATACCTCCTTACATGGTATTATAAGAAGTATTACTAGACCCTTCCATTTGGCGGTGGTATTGTTATAAATAGGATACAATACCGATGAGATAAATGATCAAAGACAAAAAATCCCTCAAATTATGTTTTGTTATTTGTGTTAATTTTTGATTTTATGATTATCGTGTCACTAGTAATTTATTAAAATAAATTAGATTACAAATTATTTAGAGAGAGTTGTTATACTAAATAAAGCCAAAAACAAACTTAACATTTGAGCCGCGCGGGGGGGGGGAGGGGGGGGGGGGGGGTGGTTGGTTAGGGCGGAGTGGGGGGCGGAAGGAGGGCCGATCGGTAGGGATAAAAAAAGGAAAATTTGAAGTTAAAATTATTTTTACAAACAAACTTAAAATCACTTTTTTGAGGGTGGGGGCCCCGGGGGGGTGGGGGGGGGGGGGGGGAGGTCGAGGTTAGGGCGGAAAAAGAAAAAAGAAAAATTTTGAAGCGTCAAACTATTTTTAAAAAATAAATTAAATTTTTTGGCTGTGAGTGGGTGCCGAGGGTAGGGGTGAAAATGTTTTCCTTCATATCAAACACACTCTAAAACATGCTTAATGCACTTTAGAATGTCAATACAGTACATGATTTCTGATATATGCTATTCTTATTATCAATTATAAATTACAAGAAAGAAAAAAATATATATTATATTAACCAAAACTGATAATTTAAAAAAGAATTGTTGGGGGGCCAAAGACTTCACATTTTCAACTATAGTGAAAAATAATTACTTTTATAGAAGAACATAAAAAAAGAAGAAGAGAAATTACAATATATTTGGTAATATCATTAATTTTGAGCGAAGAAAAGTTAGAAGCTTAACTCATTTAGCCAATCCATATTTTACCTATATTTATCAATATTTTTATTGGTTGAATATGAGTCTCATCCCACATTTTACCCATGTAAAAGTAACTCACCCAACCCATTGAATATGGCTAGGTTGGGCAGGTCACAAAAATATGGACTCATTTTGTCGGCACTAATCAGTTGTGTACTTTTGTCATCTATACTTCCCTCAAGTCGGCATCACAATCCTTGTAATTTTGTCAAAGTCTAATTTGTAAAGAAAATACTGAGAGAAGAAGTGGATTTTAGATATCATAAGATACGCTTAAGTGTTTCCCAATGTATCTTTTTTACTTGTCATGATCAGATCGTAGTGAGTGAAACACACAGTAAACTGTATGATAGGAGAACAAACAACTAATCCAAACTATATGTGTTTGGTACCATAGTGAAACACCAAGTTAAGTGCTGAGGCAAATAACACTTTACTCATCACATAACAAAAAAGACATGGACCATAGACAAATTCATAAAAGTTCACTGATGGTTGCACCAGCAGAGCGATATTTGACCTCATAGTGGAGAGACATCATTATTTGTGAAAACACCAACAAACAAGTATCAAACCTAATTAAGTAAATTGTAATATCACTAGTAAAATTTTGATCATCTATACTCCCCCCCAAGTGCGCATCATAATATCCTTGTAATTTGTTAGAGTTCCAATTTGGACAGAAAATGGTAAGAGAAGAAATGGATTTTACATATCACAAGATACACTTAAGTGTTTCCGAATGTTTCTCTTTGGACTTTGTTACGATTAGATCGTCATGAGTGGAACCCAAACTAAACCGCCTGATACGAGAATTATAACTAATCCAGACTAAACACAACACACCATTTTTAAAATAGTTTATCGCATAGAATTTAAGAAAACAATTTAGAAACAACTAATGAATTGATTTCTCGTAAACTCACCTCATATGTTAATACAATTGCAGATAACCAACTCTATGAACTAAAAATTGTAGTAGCAAAACTTTAAATAATCAATAAAGAGGATGCAAACCCGTAACTAAAACATAATTCTAATATTATAAAGTGTTTATGCCTAAAATATTGACAAAAGATGATAGAAGAACCCACAACAACTTGAAAGAGTAGCTCAACCTTGGATTCATATTCAAGTGTTCCTTAATTAAAGTCTCAACTCAGCCACCGGAAAATGCCTTATACTCAACAAAAAAGAATATGTGCAACACCGGTACACAAATCACGCTCTAATGAAGGATTACATGACCGGTATAACACATCAATGTAAGCAATTTATCATACTTAAATAAAAATAACATTCCATATAACAATAATTATCAATTCAAATAGACTTCTAGTCTTGTACCATGAAACAACAAAAAATTGCATACATGTCCCACGTGATCACAAATGCAAATGAGTGTTCCTCTTGTGAATCTTAAACACATACTATGACTGTCATGATTTTGAAACTCATTTATTAGTGTACCGGCATGAAACAAAAACTATCCATGGTTAGTGTATCAGCATGGTACCCGAGCCAACCAAAATTAGTACCTTACCATCTGTGGTATTTCAGCTAATCGTTAGTAACCATACGAGATGTAGTATCCAAACCTACCAACAATCATGAATAATCACAAACATTATGAACAATACCACTCAAAATCCACAAGTTACAATAAAAGGTCCATTGCATCAATTTAATATTTTGATGTCCCTCCGTATGTCTCTATATGTATTCCCTAACATTAATTGCTCAAATGAAACTACAAAGAGTAGACATGCATACATGCACAAACAGAAAACATACAACAATCACCTACCTAAAATCATGTCTCTTGGAAACTCTAAAGAAGTCAATCTTTACCCTTTTGAAGTGCCTCAGCCTTTTCATGATCTAAAACAACAAATAAAATCAACAATGGCCTCTTAACCCCTAGATTATAACCAATTTTTAACTCCTAGGCAAATTCATGATCATACTCCCCAACTTAGGGCTTTTTCCATCATAAAATCATGTCAAAACTATCTCCAAGAGTAATATCTTAGATTTTAAGGCTTAAGAAAAAATTTACAACATTAGGGAGTAGCAAACTTAACTTAATTAATAAATTCAGTGGAAGAATTGGTAGAATCTTTCCTAAATCGCTCCTCTAAACTCCTTAAAACAAAGTGCATAAATTAAGAGGTTTTGTGGTGTCTCCACATAAAATTTCATTTTCGCTGCTATAGCAGACTTTACCCCACTATAGCGGTCTAATTAAAAGATTATGCATGTTATAGGGGATGTTTCACTATAGTGTACTATGCAGACTTCACAAGCTCGAAATCCCTCAAAATCACATTTTCTATAACATACCTCTTCCCCTTAACGTCCTAAGCTATCCTTTTCGCACTGAATTTGATTCCAAGAATTGTCAACACCCGAATGTATTTCGTGAAGACATATGGATTTCATAATTCTTTAATTACAATAAATAGTAATCAATCCTAGACATTACATCCCACTTATTTCCAGATGGCCTTAGACCTCTAGCTTAGATTCTAATCGATGATATCCTAGCCTAAAAATTTACATTGTTATCGTAAAAGTTTTCTGTCTTAAATTCTTTCACTATGAATCTAGTCATAATGAATGGGACCAGTTATTAAAATTCATACCAAATCACCCATTGATCATCCCTAAGTGATCACACAAGAAAATTGGGCTAAAATAGAAAAGAGAAAAGTACATGAATCTTCGAACAAGTCAGGGTACTTGTCTCACATGTCCTTTTTTTTTCTCCCAAGTAGTTTCCTCAATTAGATGATGTTTCCACTAAACCTTTACATATTTGATATCTTTTTCCCTCAACTTTCAAACATCTCGCTCAAGAACCGTAATCGGTTCCTCTTCATATTTCAAGTCCTTATCCAACACTATTGAATGTCGATTGATTACAATCTCAATCCTCACAATACATTTTAGCATAGACAGGTGAAAATACTTGATGAACTATATACAAGTTCGGTGGAAGTACTAACCTATAAACCACTAGCCCCACACCATCATGAATCTCAAATAGACCAATGCAGCAAGGACTAAGCTTATCCTTCTTTCTAAACCTCATTAATACTAACATCTTTAATAGTTTTTGATCACCATAATGAAATTTCATTTTTTTTATCGGCATACTCCTTATCTCTGGGTTGCTAACAACTTAGCTAGGATTCCTCTCACCCTTTCATATGTTTCCCTAAGCAAATCAAAACCCAAAGGTTTCACATTACCAACCTCAAATAACCCTATGAGCAATCTACATCCCCTTCTATAGAGTTCTTGAACTGGTGTCATATAAATGCTAAAGTGATAATTATTACTGTAGGAGATCTCACATTAGAGTAAGAATTGATCCCAATGTCTCCTAAAATCAATCACAAGCTATCAACATATCTTCCAATATATGAGTAGTCAATTCTGATTGACTGTTAGTTTGTGCATGGAAAGTTGTATTGAACGTTAGTTGAGTGCCCAATGACTCATATAACTTACCCAAAACATTGAAGTAAACTTAGTGGTACAGTCTGAAATGATAAAAAGGGGCATCCCGGTCAACCTTACTATATCTTGGCATAAATCTAGACAATTTTTGAAAGTTATAACATACTCTCACTGGAATAAAGTGGACTGATTTAGTCACGTATGAACATTCACCCAAATTGAATCATACTTCCCTAAGGTCTTAGGTATTCGTAATATGAAGTCCATGCCTATCATTACCCTTTTCCAAGAATAGTCATCTTATGAAGTAAACATGAAAGCCTTTTGTATTTATAATTTACCTATTGACATTTCTGACATTTAAAAACATGCTCAACAATGTCTTTTTTTATCACGGACTAATCAATACCGTTAGCCTCCCTCCCCTCTCGATCTTGCGCCCCCTTCAATGCCAAGCATCTCCCACCTGCTGCCTCCTGGCGCCCCCTCGCTCCCGTCCCCCATTGAGGACCCCCACTCTCCGCGACAACGCGGTAGGACAAAAGAGAGATAGGAGGGGTATAGGGGGGGACAACGGTATCCCGAGAGGCCGGAACAAAGACCCGGGCGCAAAAAGGGCCGAACCGGGAGGGCCACTATAAAAGGGGGGAAGCGAAAGAAGGCTAAACCAACACGGCGCACAGGAGACACAACCCAAATGAACACGAGGGGATGTGGGGGAAGGAGGTGGGAGGGAGGTAGGAGGAGAGGGGGGGGGGAGGGCACCACAGGGGACGAAGAGATTGGGTCTAAGGGGTAATTTGGTCCAACACCCACCCAGGTGATCCTACTGCACCACATACGGCCGGTTTGGGAGATGATTTTTCAGGTCTGGGATTGAGAGAAATTATTTGAAGGAGAGCTGGTGTTTTTATTGTGTTATATAATTGCAATAATATATGGGATGCAAAAATTTAAAATCTCTCTCTCCAAGGGTCTCTTAGACAACCCCAAGAAAGACAAATCGCTTATTCCAACTATCTTCCAGCTCACATGCTGAAGATTTTGATGATTTGTGAATGCCACACAGTTAAATCCATGCAAATAATGTCACTAAATATTAAGAGCAAGCATTATGCCATGTCCCGATCCTACGCCCTAGACATGGCCAACACACAAAAACCATTGTTGGTCCCCAAGCAAACCCTTGGACTGGCTCACTACTCAGTAGAAGACTCACTCAAACAACCTAGGAAACTTAAAATTGAAAATTACACCCCCAAGTGTCTCAGAAGAGACAACATAATAACTGTGACTATTAGAAATACTTAATTAAACACAAGTGATCAACTCAAAGTGTCAACACAATACAAAGGAAATGGTGAAAGACTCCTTAACTATTACTAACTATGAAGTCTCGATATACTATGATAGATGTCAGGATAGGACCATGACATCTTATAAAATACTAAAAATAAATGTGGAAACTTCCGAAAAGAAATGAGGCTCACCAAGACTACTAGTTGTGAAAAAGGTATAGACAGAGCGCTTGTTGATAACCCTAAACACATGTATATGTATCATTAAAATATGCAGGTCAAATGACGTCAGTACATTGAATGTACGAGTATGTAAATGGAAAATTGAAAAGCAATAGTTCACTAAATAGACAAGGCTGGAAGAAATACTCAGCTTAAGTTAACTCATTGTAACAACCTGGTATTTGAAAGAACCATTTTTGGAAAGAGTAAATTTGGAAAACTTTGCAAGTTGTGCTAAGTATGAGTTTTGAGTCAATTTTCAAACAACCATAACTTTCAGTACAAGATGATTTAAGTGGCCCATAAGCTATGAAATAAAAGTTATTGAAATCCTTTATCACGCCCCGAGACTATACCATAGTAGGATTGACACCCTAGAACCATTGTACCCCAAGAAAACCCTTGACTTCACTTACTTACTCAACACAAGACTTAGACATTCGCAAATAATCTAAAATAAAGAACTTATGAAAAATCTTAGAATTTTTGTAATGAAAGCATTCAAACTAGCCAAAATGGCTACTCAAGTCTAATAGCAAAACATCTTAAATACAAGGTTAAAAGACTCATAACAAACTGTTTGACTATCTGTGAAGTCTCTAAAACAACTGAGACGGATGTTGGGACAAATACCACAATATCCTAATGAAATGAAATAAAATTGAAATCAATAAAAAAAGGTTCTCCGAAATGTAAAGAGGCTCACCAAAAAACTTTGAACTACTCACTGGATCAACGATGCGCTGGATGTCGATCCTAGTTAGCTATGTCTACATCATAAGACGATGTAGGCCAACTCGCATCAGTATATTGAATGTATGATTGTGCGAGTTGGAACGCTAAACACAACATAAGCTTGAAAGGAATCTAAAGAACTTACCTACCTCAATTAAACTAAACATGTGTGAACTTCATTCAATATAAAGCAGTTTTAAAATGAGTGCAATATAAAGAAACTCTATATAAAACATGTTGTCAACTCTATATGTATGTAAAGATACAATATAACTCTGAAATGTATGTAAAAATAAAATGAATTGTGTATAGAAGAATACATTTATTTATGTGGGAGTTTCTCTATCTGACAACTATTTTTGAAGAGCGATATTGATGATACATTGGTTTGCCTCACCCCTCCAGGGACGTCCTACACCTTGCCATGAGTATAAAACCTGAACTGCTAAGTGGATCCACTAGTCTATGCTAAAAATCACTAAAGTAATCATCTAAAAAGTATGACTCTTTTCTACCCATGGTGGCTACATAATTTATATGGTTGTGAATTGTCTAAACTCTCCTCCATATAGGTGGTCAATACTACTCCCAAAAATCCGACATTATCTCCTATGTTTTTAAAAAAAACATACTTCCTTTAGTTATTTGAGATTAGTTCTAAGAACATAGCTCAAAGTCTACCATGGAAAATCAAAGTTTCCCCTCTTGCTTTATTATGAAAGCATATACTCTTTTCTGAAAACTAGCTTCAAAGATCTTTGAAAATCTCACTTTTCATTCTTATATAAATGTGAAAACATTTTACGCTTCTTGGTAATACTTATTTTCCATATACTTTTTTGAAGAAATGAACTTCAAATCTGAACTCTTTTAATCTTTAAAACGTAAGTCTTAAAACAAAGTTAAAACGTTTGTCAAAGACTTTTGAAAACTTTAAGAACTTATTTTGACTTCATGACTTTACTCTTAACTTCTTGACTTGACACTTAAATTTTCTTGAATTGAACTATGGGTTCAAGGATCATGATTTGTGATAGGAATGATCTCATGATGTTTAGAAATGATTTTACATAGCTAAACATGAGAAAATGATCAAAATCAAAATATGAGGGTGGGTCTGTGATGCGAAAAACATTTAAATTTTGGTTTCAAAAATAAATTTTGAGGCAGAACGGTCCGTGATAGCTCCGCGACGTGTAATGATGTTTCCCAAAATTGGGAATGGACACGCCACCATAACCCAGATTCGCCTGACGAAATTTCTCCTTTGTTTTTTAGCTCTAAATCCTCTAAACTCCATGAGTTCTTTACCAAACACTTATAATCGATTATATGATCAAAGTACATCAGAATATACTCAAAACACAACTAAAACGTGAATCAATCTCAAGAAACTCCAATCAACTCAACCCACAAGAATTCAAACAAAATTTATCATAAAGTCAAGGATTTACTTTCAAATCTAATAACATCGCTGAAATTGAATCATCACTGGCATGTGGATGAACTAAATCAACGCTATGTGATCTCACATATCTTGTAGGGATCACCCCTGATGAAATCCACAAGCTAATCTTGAACGAATCTTGAACATTCCTCTCATTTCTCCTTTTTTCTCTTTTGTCCAAGTCCTAACATGAAATTCACTTTTCTAAAACTGACTAAATTTTGAATTTACCCCAACTGAACTCCTAAAATGAATTATAATAATTGGTAAGGAAAAGACTAAATTACCCTTCAAAAATCTGAATTTAGACTTTCATTAAACCAACAACCCAACTTCCAAAGGGATTAACTTACTCATACGAACTCAAAATCGCGCAAACAGGGCGGCATTGAAAAGATCATTCCAAGAGATTTCCAACAATAACTGAAAGTTCTCCTAATTAATAATGAGTTAGAAGTTATGGGCGTTAGAATTTTACCAAGAACTTACTTTTTCTAATATATATAATTTTCCAAATTTTTAACTATTTCCAAAAATGACTATTTCCAGTTCTTAGCTTCTTCCTAGCTATTTTGGATTGCGAGATGTTACATTGTCATTCTGAATCCACCGAGCTTTATAATTTTTGAGCTTATATGGGGGAGCTATGTCCAGTTGAAGTCTGGTGTCTTTATTTAGGAAGGTTACCCAAATTTAAGAGGGGTAGTTTTGTCTTTTGCGTACTCAATTAACTTAAAACAAAATTTTGTATTATATATGGATCAAAAATGATTTGTTTCAGTTTTAAAAATCAAAATTTATGCTAGGGTTTTTAAAGTAGATCAAGAAGAGGAGAATATAAGAAAAAGTCAAATGTTCGTCAAGTTCTTAAGGATTTTCTTTGTGGATTTCGCCAAGAGTTGGTCCATAAGAGGTATGTGAGTTCATATAGAGTTGAGTTTATTCGCCGACACACCAATCATGATTTATTCTACGTAATTTCGTTCATCAAAGTAATAGATTTAAGGTCTTGATGAGTTTCATAGAAGTTCTATTTTTAATATTGATTGTTGAGGTTTTGATGCGTTCTTGGGATAATCTATGACTTTGAAGGTTGTTTTTTAGTATATGCTTGTGTACTATTACTAGGCATTTGAATATAAGTGATTGGGGAAGAAACCATTCAATTCAAGGGGAATTAGGGTCAAAAAATGAGTAACAAAATTCATCAAACTTTATGGGAAAAGGGGTGGGACATTGTGCCACTAACTTCTCCCCACATTAGTGTCTATAGTTTGGTCTCTAGGACATCACACCACTCAGTGCGCCCCAACCCAAACTTTGGAATTCAGGGTTTGGCGCCTTTTGTCACTCACTATGGCAAGGACACCAAATCTTCTACCCTTTCCCACTTCTTTCCATTTTTGTTTCCTAGAATCGTACCTATGTTTTCTAGTTGAATTCAACACTCTAAGGTATATCTAAAAATAATTATATCATCCATAATTTTATATCATAATCCATGAGGAATTCAAATTCAAGGAAGAGATAAGAGTCAAGTTTAGAGAGTTCTTAGAGTCTTTCAAAAGTCTTTCACAATTGTTTTAAGACTTAAGCAATAAGTTTGAGAAAGAGTATAACCGAGTTCATGTCTTCAAAAATGATATATGGGAACTAAGTATTCCCAAAGAGTAAAATTTTTCACATTTATTGTGAGAGGGAAAACTAATTTCCAAAAGAGTTTTCATGATCAGTTCTGAGTACCATCTCTTTTAAGAGAGGTTTTTTAGTAATAATCTCAAACTCCAAAGAAAGTTATGTTCTTAAACATACGAGCTAGTTACATTTTAGGAGTACTATTAAGCATCAATATGGGGATGAGTTCAGAATGCCAACGTGTATAAAAGAAGGTCATACTTTTAGAATATTATGCAATGTTTTTATCATAGACAAGTAGATCCACTAAGTAGTAAGTTCTATACCCTAGAAAAGTATAGGACGACCCTGTCAGCGTGAGGCAAGACGTTTTATCATTATATAACTCACTGTGATGTTATCGATTAGAGAATCTCCGACAGAGTTACTTGTATTTTCATATATGAACTAAGCTATGGTTGTGTTTTCAATACACTTAGTTGTTATCTACATTTTTTAAAGCTTTTCTTTGTATTTCATTTCTATTTCTGCCTTATATAGAAAAGAGTTGAGTTGAGATGAGGTAAGTTCCTTTAGTTCCATTTCAAGCTAATGTCTTGGTTTAGAATAAAACTCATATGCTCGTACATTCCATGTACTGACATCATTTGGCATGCATCTTTTATGATGCCGATACAGGTAACTAGGACAATATCCAGTGCTTCATTGATCTAGTTTAGCTTTAGAGTTTTTGGTGAGCTTCATTTCTTCTGGAGGATCCCCTTCTATTTACTTTATTCATCCTAGTTTTATCTGGATGTCGTGGGTCTTATCCCGATGGTCATCTTAGTTAGTAGAGGCTTCATAGATAGATAATTATAGTTCTTTGGTCTTTTCATTTCCATTCGGTTATTTTAAGACTTGAGTTGTCACTTTGACTAGTTGAATGTTTATATATAAAACATTCTAATTTATCATTGAGTACAATTAAATTTTAAGGTGATTTTATTATGAGTTAGTCTTCCGTTAAGAGTTAAGTCAGGTGAAGGGTTCACTTAGGTCCAACAACGGTTCTTGAATGCTAATCTCTCTCAAGGTGTAGGATCTAGGTGTGGCAATTTTGGTATCACAACATAGAGTTGAAGAGTCATAGGGTGTCTATGAAGTTTTACTTGTAGGGACCTAGTTATTAGTGTGAAGCGCAACACATCTATAATTATTATATAATTATTATAGAAGGCTGCAACATTTAGGAGCTACCTCACTTTTTTCATACTCTTTTCATACAATAGATATCATCTCTATAAATTCTCTCTAATTCTTGCTTGCGGGTAACTTTCAGATCATGCTTCCACAAAGAGCTATTTGAAGTTTCATTTTAGGAGAAATGTTGAACCGTAGGATCAAGGGCTGCCCATTGCACTAGGAGTTCAACACGAAGGAGAGGTTACTAATGTTGAGTTCTGTGAAGCTATTCAGATGTTGAGCCAAGTTGTGACCAACCAAGCTTGGCTAAAAAGAGAGAATCGACAGGAAGTGGTTGATACTTCTAGGATTTGTGAGTTTTTTATATGAATCCTCCCAACTTTAGTGGTTCAATCGTCAATGAGGATACGAAAAACTTCGTAGAGGAACTACAGAAAGTGTTTGAGGTTATGCATGTTGATGTTGAGCAAATGAAACTAGCTTCATATCAATTGATGAGTGTTGTTAGAATTTGGCTTGACTGATGGAAGAAGGGTAGAGTTTAGGGTGCACCAATAGTGAGTTGGGCTGTGTTTGAGAGTTCCTTCATGAGTCATTTCTTTCCTAGTGAGGTAAGAGAGGCAAAGGTACAAGAATTCTTTACTCTTAAGTAAGAATCTATAAGTGTGAAAGAGTATAACCTTAAGTTCATTCAACATTCCTAGTATACAGCAAAGATGGTTGCTCACATGAGGAGTAGGATGAGTCTTCTTCTTGTTGAGTTGTCTCATATGTCAGGAAAGAAAGGCAAGACAATATGCCTAATAGGGTATACGGACATAACAAGGCTAATGATACATGTGCAACAGATTGAGAAAGATAAGTTGAAACATAAGGGGAGAATTTCAAAACAAGAAAGTTAGGACAGAGAATGATTCCACACAGTAAAAGAGTAATTCCAACAGTTTATATTTTCAACATAAACAAATGGGACCTGCTCCGTCATCTTCTAGTGAACCTGCACTAAGGAATAGATGTAATTTCAACAATCAGAATTCACAAAATTTTAGAGCTAGACCTGCACAGTCTTAAGGTAGTGTGGTACAAGGAGGTAATAGGTCTAGCATGTTCTCAGTGTGTCTTTATCGTTCCACTGGTTGTTTCAAGTGTGGTCAAAATGGTCACTTTATGAAAGAGTTCCCTAAGAATAGACAAGGATTCTTACTGGAACAGGAGTAGATCCAATCATTTGTCAGTTCCCCCCAGACAAGCTTATGCTAGTAGAGGTACTTCACGGTCAGGAAGAGGAGCAAACTGTGTGTATGCTAGCACTAGTCTCCAAAAGTAAGAGGATTCTCCAGATGTTGTTACTGGTATGATCAAAGTTTTTATTTTTGATGTTTATTATTTTCTAGATCCCGAAGAAATTCTATCTTTTGTGATTCCTTATGTTTCTATGAATTTTAATGTCCTTCCTATGAAACTTCTTAAGCCCTTCAGTGTTTCTACATTTGTTAGTGAGTCTATTATAGCTGAGAGAGTATATTGTTATTGTACTATTTCCGTCAACCACAAAAACATCATTATTAACTTAGTCGAGTTAAACATGGTATATTGTAATGTCATTATAGGTGTGGACTAGCTTCATGCCTATTATTCCTGAGTCAATTCTGAACTCGAGTTGTTAATTAAGTTCCAGTTTTCTAATGAGTCAGTGATAGAGTGAAAAAGTAGTTTAGCAATACTTAAGAGTCATTTCATTTCGTACCTTAAGGTGAGAAAGTTAGTTTCCAAGTGGTTTGTATGTCATTTAGTTTGAGATATTGACTCTAGTGTTCAGACACCTTTTATTCAGTTGGGGGCAGTGTAAGGATTTTCCCCAGAGATTTCCAGATGATATTTTTCGGAGTCTCTTCATGTGCGAGAAAATAGAGCTTCATATATATTAACTGACCCTGTTTTAGTCGTTTTGAGCCCAGATTTTATTTTCTGAGAACACTGGCTGAGTCGACGACCCCATTAGACGTCAGGGCACGACGGACCGTCCTGAGGGGGTCTCATCCAAAACACTTTGGGAAGCTGACAAAATTTGGGTACTGGATCACTCCCTCTGAACGTCACTGACAGTGGTGCAAGGACCAAAGCCGTTGTCCATGGCATGACGGGCCGTCACAGACCTTTTACTGAAATCTGGTCTCTCTGAACTCTGATGACCGAAGGCAGCAGGAGTACCTCGTCGCATGCCGACGGCCCGGCACAAACCGACTTCGTAATTCCCAGGCTGGGTCGGAGTTTCGGTTACATGTTAAGGGCATTTGGGACTATTCCTGCTTATCATTATAAGGTAGTGGTTGAAGATTATAATCCATGTCTTGAGGTTAAAGGAAGATAACCTTAAATTAAAGCGTGGTTTACGTTTTGTCATCTTTATACTTATTTATATATTATTTAGGGTAAAAGACAAAAGGGTTTTGAATAAGAAAAATAAAGAACAAGGGAAAGGGCGAAACGAACGAGAACTAGGAAGAACTAACAGTAAGCCAGACATTGAAGATTAGCACCTTGTTTTGATCACAAATTCCTTGCGGTGGGGTAGGTTATGGTTTTTTTTGGCTAGTTCGTATAAATTCTTTATAGCGCATGAGATGTATTTGGTAGTATTGTAAAACCCGTCTATATGCACTTGTAATGCTTGTTGGAATTGAGTTTATACAATTGTGATAACATAAGCATATGAACGATTTAATCTTAATCTTGAAAAACCTATCTACTTTGATTTACTGGGGATAATTGATAGGCCTATGGTAAAAAGAAGGCATGATGCACTAAAGTGATGAAATTATGAACGGGTTCATGGGCGAACTAACACGTGAGAATTAGGGGATGGCGGGTATCACGAGCCACACTAGTTAGGGGGATCGGGTTGTCACGCACTGAAACGTGAAATTCGTGATCTGTTGTCCACGCAACCGCACGTAGTATTAGGGGATCGGGTGTCCGAAACTGACACATAGAATTAAGGGATCGGTGTGAACGAACTGCACGTAGAATAGTGGAACGGGTGTCACAACCGACACGTTAAGAATTAGGGGGATAGGATGGTCACGACCGCACAATGTATACATAATGCTCTTGACAGATGTTAATATACCCATCAATGAACCGATTCCCAATGGGTATGGCATTGAAGGCTGTGAGGTCCTCATGGTGAACTTGTGCGGTGCTTGTTAATTATTATAACGGGTTGTTGCTACTGTTGAGTATTGTATTGGATTTTATGATATTATTTGATATATAATGTTTTTCTATTTTGAGGTGGCCGAGATACCGTACTCAGTACTTGTGTTTTGTACTGACCCCTAACTGGTCTTTTCTTTCTTTTTATTTGTTGAGTGCGCAAACTACCCATCGTCTTCAACTCAACCGCAACTCTCTCCAGATCTTCCTTACTCCGGATCGCAGGTGAGCTAATGCTATCTGCTTGGACTTGATCATCTTCTCATGGCCTGGATGCCTTGAAGTCCCCTGGCATGGACTAGCGTTTTACTTTATTTAGCTCTTAATACTCTTAATTAGAAATTTGAGGATAATTTTCTTGTTGTTGATGACTTCCGGGTTTGGGGAATATATATAATTGAGTTTTTGTAAGTTATTTAATCGATTTTCATTAATGATTTTAAGTCTTCCGCATTATATTTTGTTATTTCTTGTTGAAAACGTGGAATTGGATTGGTTGGTTCACTCATATATTAGGATACAAGTGTGAGTGTGCCAAGCGCGGCCACGTTTTGGGTCCGTGACAAACTGGTATCGCCAAAGAGCGTAGGTTCTTGGTCTCATAAACAACCAGTCTAGGGTAAGTCTTAAGGAACGATAGGGGGGTGGCCTTTACTTTATCTTTGAGAGCTATATACATTTAGGTAAAATTAATTTCTTCTGTCTTCCGTGCTATTATATTGGATCCAATTGGTATCTAGTTATACAAATTGGTATCTGCCATCTTCCTCTATTGCGCAGATGTGTTAGAACTCGAGCAACGACTACGTCACACACCACACCGCCGGGAAGGGGCGTCTCAAGCAGCCACTGGGCTTTAGCTCGAGGGAACAGCGACAAGAGGGGCCGTTTAGAGGTCGTGGTAGACGTCCGCTAGAGAAGAGTATGAAGCACCTAGAATTAATTAGGGCGGTGGACTACTCATCCAACTGAGGAAGTGGCAGAGATAGGTGAGGATGGAGAATGAACAAGTGCAAATGAGGGAATTGCCTACCACCCACCTACCCCATAGATGATCAATTTAGTTCTTCTTATCTTCGAGCGTTTATCTACGGGTCAACCACCTCCCAGTGTTTGTTCGGCACCCCACCCTCCGGTTCTGAGGTACTACATGAAGCTACGAATGCTTCCCCGCATGGATGCCTCATTGAATAGCATGTTTCCTCGTTGGACTACAGGCCTAATTACAAATGATCCAAGCAATGAAACTTTGTCGTCAGTTCTTAATTGAAACCTCCAGTCTTCAAGGGGCGAATCTTGAGATGCCTAGGATTTTTGGTTTGACTGTCATGAGCTCCTACACAAGATGGGTTATAGTAGAACGGTTTGGTGGTTGAGTTTGTGACTATCATTCAAGGGAACGCCAAAATTATTTGGTGGTCACAATGTTTAGTGTCACCACAAGGCCCACCTCATGCTTGGGCATCATTCTCTAGTTTTTTAGGGATGAATTATATTCCTCCGGACTTGAGAGAGAGGAAAAGAGAGATTTCTTGAGCCTATGAGCTGTAGGAGTGTCTTACTGCATATGTCGAATTTTCGTCATTTCCAGGTATCCACCCAACTATTTCATCCAGCAAGAGCGAATTCGCCGTTTTGTGTCAGGGGTTCGGTCAGAGTTGGGATTCAGCCTTACAGGTACGGCTACGGCAAAATCCTTTTCAGAAGTGGTAGACTTCTGATAGAGTGTGGAAGGAGTGAGCCGAATGACTTCACCATTGCTCGACATCAAAAGGTTTCGAAACGGGAATGTTTAATTGTTCTTACTCTAAGGACATGGTTCAGGAGGTTCTCGGTCCCGACCAATTCAGTCTCACTACCGCCTGTAGTTGGGGGTCCACCCTCAGACCGGTCAACACTTTTCTGAGAGACCTATGCTTGAACCCAGGAAGTGTGATGGAATGTGGGGAGCCTGGCATATTAGATGGAATTGTCCAAATAGAGTATAGGCCCCCATACTTAGCGATAGAGGGTGGTCCATGTGAAGAGGCCATTTTCCTGGAGAATTCGGTGGCCGAGTAATGGTGGTCCACCAAAATTGCCTGGGGTTAACGTTACAAACTGGAGCCACTAACAAGCGCACAACATGGTAGGTTCACGGGACAGTGATAGTCCCATTGCTACGCTTTCCCTGGGGGCTTGTCTGAAGGGGGCATGGATGCTGTTATCACAGGTAATATTTTGTTTTGATGTATGGGGTTCTGTACTATTGACCTTGGCTCCTGAAATTTTCATATGTATCTTCGCATTGCTAATGGTCGAATTACATTGTTGGAATGCTTACATGCCTATTGTGTTTCTACTTTCTACGCCGGTGGGTGAGTCAGGCGGTGAGAGGTGAAAGGGTATAGGTCTTGTCTTGTGATTTTGGTGGGCGCAATCTCAAGTAAACTTGGTTTATCTGTAGACATTGTTGTGACTTCGATGTAATTCTGGGATGGACTTGGCTTTCCCCAAATTTTCAATCTTGGTATGTAATGCTAAAACTGTGCGTTAGCCAGCCTGGGACAAATCCTTATGTGGGAGGGTGACTACCTTCCAATCCTGTTTTCGTATCGTCTCCTTTCCTTCGTGCAAGCAGATGGTAGTACGGTTGTTAGGCGTTCTTGCACACCTCAGATGTACTACCCAAATACCTCAAGTGAGGTTTCGATAGTCCGCGAGTTTTAGATGGTTTTCTGCAGACCTTCCTGTATCCATCGTAGAGATACTGACTTTTGCTCGATCTTGACCGTGTACTCGCCCCATTTCCTATACCCGCCTATAGAATGGCCCCGCTGATTTTATAGTGAGTTAAGATGCCCAACTTCAAAGAGTTGTTAAGTAAAGTTTCATTTGACCAAGTGCATCCCCTTGGGGTGCGCCTGTTTGTTTGGTGACAAAAAATGGGGATCTTCGATGGTGCATAATACGCAACTAAATAATTACTATTCAGAACGTATTGCTCCATTTCCTCGCATTGATATTTGTGTCATCAATTAACACAATGTGCTGTGTCTTCTCCAAGTATTGACTTGATTCTGGTATCATGCAATAAATACAAAACGATGTCCAAAGGACTGCTTTTCGAACCAGGTCTGGGACTTATAATTCTTGTACTCCCTTTGACTAACGCAATCCCCTGCTCTTCAGGGCCTTGAGATGGATTTTTAGCCATATCGGGATCTCTTTGGGATCGTCTTTTATGATGATATCTGATAGTACTCCAGCGTTAGAATGAACATGAGGACATTTGAGAAATTGTTTGAAATAGTTGAGGAAGGGTAAAAAGGCTCTAATATGCCAAATTCTCCAAGTGTGAGTTTTGGCTAGATTCATTGTCCCTTCTGAGGCCACGTGTTTTCTAAGGATGGGTGGAGTGTGATCCTTCTAAGCTCCGAAGTAGGAGAATTGGGGTAGACCTACTAATGGTGTCAGAAATAAGAAGCTTGTTTGGTTAGCCAGTTACAACCGGGCCGATTGTCAAGGGGATTCTCTTCTATTTTCCCAATTGACGAACTTGACTACTGCCGAAGTTCCACCAGTTGTATGGTCGCTGATGTGATGAATCTTTCAAAACTAAAGACCTTGCGACTACCCCGCACCTATCCTTATCCTTGCAGTAAGAGGGTAGACTCGTTTCTTCGTTGTGTATTGTGGATGGCATCCTATTCCGGTTTGGTGCAGTGCTAATGGGCAAGAGAAGACTAATTGCTTCTGCCTTCGAGGCAATTTAAGGTGCATGAACGTAATTATCCGACCCACATTTGGAGTTGGCTGCGTAGTGTTTTGCATTAAAGCAATGGAGATACTACCTATATGGGGTTAAGTGTGAAGTCTAATGAACGGATCATCGTAGCCCTACAGTATTCTTTATTCAAAGCATTTTGAAGTTGAGACAGAGGAGATGGAATTTTGTGCGAAAAACTACCGAAGTATTGATGATGTGTCCATCTTGTCATCCCCGGAAAGGCTAATAGTTGTGCAGACACCTTAAGTAGGAAAGCAGGTAGCATGGGTATTTTTAGGCCCACTTACTAAGTCTCTAGACGCCCATTGGCTAAGAGGTTCAGACTCTGGATAGTGACCTTATGATGTTGGAATAATGAGAGGGGGTTTTTGTGGCCATGTGGAGCAATATTCTCCTTACTTGACAAAAGTAGGAAAGCAGTTTACTGATGAAGAAACTGATTCGGATCCGAGACTAAGGTGTGCGAGGAGAGGCTAAAGAGGGCATATGGATGAGGAAGGTGTTAATTGAGAATTAATGGGAAGAGGTAAGTGTGCCCCGTGTTGATGATTTTTATCCACCTATTCTTAACATAGCCATAGTTCCTGATATTCTATACATCCTGGTTGCAACCAAGATGTCCGTGACCTAAAGCACACCTTTTGATGGAGTAGAATGAAGCGCACATTGTTGATTTTGTTGCCAAATGCCCAATTGCGAGCAAGTAAAGTAGAACACCAGAGGACCAGTAGGCA
Source organism: Solanum habrochaites (assembly GCA_027704765.1). Lineage (NCBI taxonomy): Eukaryota > Viridiplantae > Streptophyta > Magnoliopsida > Solanales > Solanaceae > Solanum > Solanum habrochaites. The sequence continues at coordinate 13,862,069 of JAKWJA010002497.1, forward strand.
CACTTCAAGAATGCCCATTTCCTGAAGGGAAGTGGGAAAAGGATTGAATGACTTCCGTGGTGGTCCCTTTTTCAAATACAAATTGGGCAAGTTGATTCTATTTGGTAATTTGTGGACAGATTTAACTAAATAGTATGGCTCATTTCATTTGGTTAATGTGACGTCCAATGCGGAGAAGTTAGCTAACTCTACAATCTCCGAAATTGTTCGGAAGACCTGTCATGGAGTTCCACGTTCCATCATATCAGATAGAGTACCAGTTTTCTTCTAATTTTGGAAAATTGCATGCCTAAATTAGGTACAGTTTGGACCTTAGTCAACTTTCACCCTCAGACCGATGGCAATTCTGAGCGAACATTCAGGTGTTGGAAAATATGCTTCGTGCATGTGTGATATAATTTGTGGTCATTGGGGGAAACTTCATACCCTTTATCAGAGTTTCATACATATAGCTTAATCACTCCCGTATTGATATGGCTCCGTTTCGAAGCATTGTAGGGAAGGAGATGTGGACGCCCATTGGTTTGGTTGCTGCATTCGAGGTTAGACCTTGGGTACGACATGTTTGAGGTATTCTTAGAGAAGTGAAAGCTATTCAGAAATCTTTACGGCTCAATTAGGCAAAGAGTATGCGGATCGACAGGTTAGGGACTTGGAGTTCATGAGGTTTGAGCAAGTTTGCTGAAGGTTTCACCCTCAGGGGTTTGAGCGGTTTGGTAAAAGAGGGAAGCTACGCCGAGTATATTGGGGGGCCATTGGACGTACTTAAGCGAGTAGGGGAGTTGGCTAGGAATTAGCCTTGCCTACAGGGCTTCAGGAATGGCAGCCGGTATTTCAGGTGTCTATGCTGAAATGAATACCATGGGGATGGAACTCTCATTCGTTGGGATTTCAGTCTGCTGATGAAATTTGACTTATACGATGAAGCCTGTTGCCATTCGAAGATAGAAGAAATTCGCAAGTTGAGATCAAGGGGTTGCAATCCATCAAATTCAATGAGAATCGACCAGTTGAAGAACCCTTGGAGAAGAGGCTGCATGCAAGAAAATACCCACGACCTGTTTACAGATTCCGGTACTTCCCTTTTGCCCTTGTTTTTCCTTCTTATGATCGTTCGGACGAACGATGGGTAAGATTGGTATCTTATTGTATGACCGGTTTAGTCCATTTTGAGAGCCGATTTTTATTTCTGGAAAACTGGCTGGGTCGACGGCCCCACGACCGACCGCTGGCCCACTGACCGCGCGAAGGGGTCTCGTTCCAAAACACTTGGAATCTGACAATTTGGATCCTGGGATCGACTCCAGAACGTCACGATGTGTGAAGGACCTGACCGTCTCTGCATGACTGGCGTCACAGACCTTTTACTGATCTCTGAACTCTGTGACGAAGCCCAGCAGATGGACCTCGCAGGCATCACGACGGCCCGTCACAGACATTGCGTAATCCCGGCGGGGTCGAGATTTCTGTAATTGTTGTAAGGGTTTTTTGGACTATTCCTGCTTAATATAAGTTAAGTGGTTGAATATTAGATCCAATTTCTTTGAGGTAAAGAGATAACCTTAATTAAATTAGTGGGTTACTTTTGTCATCTTTTATACTAATTATACTATGACATGAAGGGTAAATAAAAGGTTTTGAATAGAAAAAATATAAAGACAACAGAGAGGACATGGAGAAACGAACGAAGAAAAGAAGAACGAGAGGAAAGGCAAGACTTGTAAGATTCGCTTGTTTTGATCACGAATTCTATCGGTGGAGGTAGTTAGTGTGTTTTTATGCTATTCGGTAGTGTAAACTCGTAATACGAATGATATGAATTGGTAGTATTTGTAAACCCTTCTATCATGCTTTAATTGTAATGCTTGTATGAATGTATTATACAATTGTGGATAAAATAAGGCATGATGACGCTATTGAATCTTAATCTTGAAGAACCCTAATCTACTTGTTGAATGAGAATTGATGAGCGATTGTATAAAGAAGGCGTGATGAACTAAAAGTGATGAGATTAGTGAACGGTGTCACAAACCGACCAACTTAGAATTAGATCGGGTTCACTAACTGACACATTAGTATTAGGGGGATCGGGGTGTCAGAACCGACACGTAGATTAGTGGTCGGAGTGTCACGAACCGACACTTTATTAGGAATCGGGTGTCACGAACCGCCTACATTAGAATTAATGGATCGGGTTTCCCATCACAAACCGACCACTAATTAGTGTAACGGGTGGTCCACAACCGACACGAAATTAGTGGGATCGGAGTGTGCACTACCGACCAAGAGAATAAACATTATCTTTGAAAAAGATGTTAATATAGCCCAATCTAATGAACCTAATTCCCAAATGGCATGGCAATTGAATGCTTGAGTCCTCCATGGTGAACTTGGCAGTGCTTATTAATGATTATAGACTTGTTGTTGCTACATGTTGAGTACGGTAGTTGATTTATGATCTTAGTTGATATATACCTGTTTTCTTTTTGAGTTGGCCGATGATACCTACTCAGTACTTGTGTTTGTAGCGGACCCCTACTTGTATGTTTCTTATCTTTCTAGTGTGGAGTGCAGCAAACGTACCATCGTCCTGCACACTTCAACCGCACTTCGAGCCAGTCTTCATCCACTGTCGAGCTCAAGGTGACTAATGCTTCTACTTGGACGGATCATTTCTTCATTCTTGATGCCTTGAAGTTTCGCATGGAACTAGCGTTTTACGTATTTGTAAACTTCTTTAGATACTCTTAGATTAGTAATTTGAGGATAGTATTGTTCGGGGTGAGGACTTCCAGGTTTTGGGAATAATAGTTATTGGAGTTTTTATAAGTTATTTATCGATTTTCATTATGAGTTTTAGTCTTCCGCATTATCTTTTGTTATTTATGGTTTTGAACGTTTGGATTGGATTGGGTTGGTTCGCGCACCATAGTGAAAGTTTGGGTGCCAAAGTCGCGGCCCGTTTTGGGTCCTGAACAATATACATTCTTCTTGATACTCATCCTATTCTCTTTTCTCTTCCGTCATATATAATGACCACCAAAGATATGACGAATTAAAGAGTAGTTGAAAGATGTTAAAAGAGTAGTTAAAAAGAGTTACAAAAACGTTGAATATTTGCCAAGTGTCCCGCACGTGGGGGCGCTCCCGTTCTTATTATCAGGGGGCAGGAAATGATAGTTTCTCCTATAGAATGTACTAGATAAACCGTTGGTTGAACGAAGGTTTACAACATATATAAAATGCTCTTCCAAGAATTGATGATCTTTTTGATCATTTCAGGGTGGTCCTCTTTTTTTCTAAGAGATACTCAGATCATCTATCAATCGGTGGCACTAAAATAAGTGATTCCCTAGATAGCATTTCAGGACGATTATTTTCGCTATTCGTTTCTGGTCATGTCGTTTGGTTTGATTAAGCTCGGCAACATCATGGACATTAATGATATAGAATTCAGCCTTATTTAATAATGTTGATTATCGATTCGGATGACATTTAATCTATTCTAGAGTGCTAAAACTCATCTTAGTTCATCTTAAGATTAGTTTCATAAATCTATAGGATGAAGAGTTGTTTGCTAAATTCTATAAGTGTGAGTTTTTTCTTGAGAATATGGCATTCCTAGGCCACATTGTTTCTTGTAATTAAATTAGAGTTGATACTCAGAAAATAGAAGTAGTGAACAATTGTCCTAGACACACATCTCTGAATGATATTAAGATTTTCTTGTTGTTGGCTGGATATTATAGAAGGTTCGTCGAGGTGTTCTCATATATTTCATATCCTTTGACTAAGTTGACTCAAAAACACTTAATCTTAATTAGTCTGGCGCTTGTGAGAAAAGATTTTTTGAATTAAAAAAGCGGTTGACTATTGTCCGTTATTGATCTTACCAGAGGGTACACAAGGTTTTGTGATATATTGTGATGCATCTAGAGTTGAACTGGGTTATGTATTGATGAATAATTTCAAAGTTAAAACTTATGCCTCCAGACAGCTTAAGGTTCACGAAAAGAATTACCCAACCCATGATCTAGAGTGGGCTATTTTAGTGTTTACTTCAAAGATCTGGGCCACTATTATGGAGTTCATGTAGATGTGTCCACCGATGACAAGAGTCTTTAGTATGTATTGAGTCAGAAAGAATATAATCCCATACAGATGAGGTGGTTGGAGTTACTCAGGTACTACGACATGAGCATTCTATTTCTCCCATGTAAGGATAATGTTGTTGTTGATGACTTGAGAGGTTGTCCGTGGGTAGTATTTCCCATGTTGACAAAGACAAGAAAGAATTAGCAAAAGATGTGCATAGGCTTGCACGATTAGGAGTTCAACTTATGGATTCCAATGCTGGAGGAGTAGTGGTGATGAATGGGGATGAATTATCATTAATGTCAAACTGAATACGAAATAAGACCAAGATCCTATTTTCCTTTAATTAAAGGCAAATGTTCATAAGAAAAAAGTGATGTTTTTGAACAAGGGGGAGATAGTGTATTGAGGTATCAAGAGAGATTGTGTGCCCAGGACGGAAGAACTCCAAGAGAGGATCATGGACAAAGCTCATAGCTCTAAATATTCTATCCATATTGGTTCCACAATGATGTATCATGACTTGTGACAAGTCTATTGGTGGAGTAGTTTGACGAAAGGAATCGCATAGTTCGTTGCTAAGTGCCCAAATTGGCCACAAATCAAGCTGGGAAACCAGAAACCGATGGTATGGCTTAGATTATAGAACTCTCAGAATTAGAGTGGAGAATATCAATAGGTGGTTGAGGATTGAATAACCAAATCATCCCATTTCTTACTAGTAAAGACTACTTTTTCAACAGAAGATTATTCTAAGTTATATATTTAAGAGGAAGCCAGACTTTATAAAGTTCCAGTATCTATTATTTCAGATAGACGTTCACAATTCACCATAAAACTTTGGAAAGTCTTTCCAAAAAGGTTTGGGTTCGAAGGTGAACTTGTGTACTACTTTTCATCCAAAGACAGATGGGAAATCAGAGCATACGATTTAAACTTCGGAGTATGTTGAGGGAGTGTGTGATCAATTTCAAGGGTAATTTGGATAATCATGTACCTCTCATCAAATTTACTTACAACAATCATTACCACTCTAGCATCCAAATGGCTCCATATGAGGCAATGTATGGAAGAAGATGAAGATCTCCTATTGGATGGTTTGAGGTTGATGAAGCTTGGTTGATTGGACCAGACATGGTTGGAAAAATTAAAGGTTTTTCTAGAAAGGTTGAAAACAGCTCAGATTCGCCATAAATCCTATACAAATGTTAGGAGAAAAGACTTCGAGTTTGAAGTAGACGATTGAGCATACTTGAAGGTTTCACCCATGAAGGGTGTCATGAGATTTGGTAAGAAGGGGAAACATAGTTCCCGATATATTCGTCCTTACAGGATATCTAAAAAGATTGGTAATGTAGCTTATGAGTTAGAGCTACCACAGGAATTAGCAGTTGTCCATCCGGTATTTCACATTTCCATGTCAAAGAAGTGTAAAGGGGATCCTTCACTTATTATACCTACCTAAAATATTGGTAATAAGAATTTCAATTAGGAAATTCCTATTCTGATTCTAGACCATCAAGTTCACAAATTGAGAATCAAAGAGGTAGCATCAGTGACGGTTCAATTGAGAAATCAGTTTGTTTAAGAGTCTACATGGGAAGCTGAGGAATATATGAGAAAGATGTATCCACATATCTTTGGGTCCAAGGAAATTCCAAATTAAGGTATTAATCATTTTCTTGGCAGTTAATTTAAGTTTGTACGTTGTGTTATATATATTGTTTGTTGGGTGAGCTGAATGTTAGATGTTACACCCTTAGTATACTTAGAATAATCTCATTCGAAGATGACTATTCCCAAGGGGCAGATATTGTAACATCCCGGTATTTGAAAGAACTAGAATTGGAAAGAACTATATTTTGAAAGACTAAATTTGGAAAATTTGGCAAGTTATACTAAGTATGAGTTTTTGGTCAACTTCAAATAACCATAACTTTCGGTACAAGATGAGTTAGGTGGCCCATTGGGTATCAAATTAAAGGTCTTGGAATCCTATTTTCAGTTCCATTAAGTTTGCTAAATTTTGAGCTCGTATAAGGCAATATGTTCATTTGAAATCGAGATGCCTAATTAAGGAAAGTTACCCATATTTAAGAGGGGTATTTTGGTCATTTCCTTACCCAATTAACTTAAAACAAAATATGGTAATATCTAGGGGTCTAAATGAATTAGTTCAATTTTACAAATCCAAATTTATGCTAGGATTTTGAGAGAAGTTCAAGAAAAGGAGAAAAAGTCAAGCATTCATCATGTTTTTGAGGATTTTCACTAAGGGTTGGTCCACAAGAGGTATGTGACTTCACATAGTGTGGGTTCCTTCAACCATGCACCAATTATGATTTATTCAGTGTAATTTCATTCATGAATGTTAAACATTTGAGTTCTTTATATGTTTCATTAAAGTTTATATCATAATCTATATGAGGTTTTGATGCGTTCTTAGGATAATAGTATGAGTTTGAAAGTTGTTTTTTGAGTTTATTCTTGTGTAATATTGTTGGGTATTCAATTATAAGTGATTGGGGAAGAAACCATTTGATTTTCGGTGAATGAGGATCAATAAACAAGTAAGGAATTTCGTCAAACTTTTTGGGAAAAAGGGTGGGGTATCACGCCACTCACTGTACCTCACATCATTGTCTGTATTTTAGGCTCTTGGGAGCCACTACACTCAGTGCGCCCAAACACAGACTCTGTAATTCAGGGTCAAACACCCTATGCCACTCAGTATGCTAGGGTCGAAAAGACTTCTACCCCTTCCTATTTTTTTTTTCATTTGAGTTCCCTCGAATCATACCTATGTTTTCTAGTTGAATTATACATTCTAAAGTACATCTAAACATCCTGAGATTATCCATAACATGAGATCATTACCATTGAATCCATAATTCAAATTCAAGGAAGACATAATAGTCAAGTCTAGAGAGTTCTTAGAGTCTATTCAAAAGTATTATACAATTGTTTTAAAAACTCTTATGACTTGAACATTGAGTTTGAGAAAGATTAAAGCCCAGTTCATGTCTTCAAATTTATATATGGGAACTATGTATTCCGAAGGAGTAAATGTTTTCACATTTAAGATGACACGAAACACCAATTTCCAAATGAGTTTTCATGAGAAGTTCTGAGTACCATCTCTTTTAAGAGATACATTTTTGAGTCATAATATCAAACCCCATAAAAGTTATGTTTTTAGACATATAAGCTAGGTACATTTTGGGAGTAGTATTGAGTACCGATATGGGTATGAGTTTATATAACTCAAGTCTCCATAAAGCATGATACAATGTGGGTAGAAAATGGTTATACTTTCTAGATGATTCGTAAATGCTTTTAGCATAGACTAGTGGATCCACTTAGTAGTAGGTTTCATACCCTAGCACAGTATGGACGGCACTGCAGCCTGAGGAAACACGTGGTATCATCACATAGCTCATAGTGTTGGTTGTCAGTTAGAAAATCTACCACAGAGTTACTTGTAATGTATTTTCATATACAATTTAAGTTATTGTTATGTTTTCAATAAACAGATTTGTAATCTACATATTTTAAAGCTTTTCTTTGTATTGCATTTCCATTTTTGCCTTATATTTAAATGAGTTGAGTTGAGTTGAGACGAGATAAGTTCCTTTAGTTCCATTTCAAACTTATATCTTGATTTATAATTCCCCTCATATGCTCGTACGTTATATGTATTGATGTCATTTGTCTAGCATCTTTTATGATGCATATAAAGGTAAACGGCATCAACATCTAACACTTCATTGATCCAGTTGATCTTTAGATTTATTGGTGAGCCTCCTTGCTTCCGCAAGATCCCTTTTTATTTTCTTTATTTATTCTAGTTTTATTAAGATGTTTTCGGTCTTTTCCCGACGTCCGTCTCAGTCAGTAGAGGCTTCATAGATAGATAGTTATAGTTCATATAGTCCCGTTAATTTGGCATTCGGTTTTTATGTTTGAGACTTTAAGGTTCCACTTTTATCCTAGTGAATTGTTTGTTTATTTAAAACTATTCATAGTATATGATTCTAGTGTACTTTAAGGTTTTTGTTATTGATGACCAGTGCGTCCGCAAAGAGTTAAGCCAAGTCAAGGGTTCACTTAGGGCCGTAAATGGTTCTCGAATGCTAATCTTGCCCAAGGTATAGTCCCAAGGTGTGAAAGTTTTTCATGAAAAAAACAATAACAGATGTAATATTTAAAGATTTTAAAACAGTTGAAATTAAGTTAAAATGTATAAAAATAAGATAACAAACTCATTACTCTTAACTAGGACTTTCGCTAACCGAGAAACATCACTATGCTCTACGTGACAATAGAATTGTCCTTACCATGCCTGGATATAGAACACCTCAGTTGTGACACTTCGGGGATTATAGCTAAGTGTGAGAGTAAGAATCAAGAAAGAAGGGTGAGGTCCAAGAAAGAGGGATAGGCAGCCTATTATAGCCTAAAGACTGCCCCACGAGCACCACTTGTGGTGGGGACCATGGATTGTGGTATGGCTAGCATTATCCTCCCCAAAACTGCCCAATACAATCCTCTCTTCACGATCTAATTCACGACTCGTGAAAAAGAGTTAGTTTTTAGGAATACAGCTGCCTAGATATTGGTTAATAGTGAGAACCACAACTCGTGGTGCCTCTCATGAAGGTGGACAATAGGATGGCAGATTGAGAATAATCAGGTCATGCCGATTTTAATTAAACAAGAAGAAGAAGAAGGAGGAGGAGGAGGAGGAGGAGGCTTGAGAGGAGGATGTATGAGGATTGAGAAGGAGAAGGCAGAAGGACCCCGATAAGACAAGAGGATGAAGAGGGAAAAAAAAGATAAGAAGGAGAAGCAAGAGAAGAAGGAGAAGCAGGTTAAGAAGGAGAACGGGGAGAAGGAAAAGGAGAAGGAGAAGAAGGAGGAGGAGGGGAAAGAGAAAAAGGAGGATGAGGATGAAATGAGAAGGATAAGAAGAATAAGAAGAAGAAGAAGACGAATACTTATAAGAAGTATAAAAAGAGCAGGACTGTATAAGGATAAGGAGAAAACAGAAATAGAATAAAGATAAAAAAGATACGAGGAGAAGGGTAAGGATAAAAAGTAGGGTAGAATCATGATAAGTAAAGGCTTGACGTAGAAGAGGAAGGATGAGTAAACCCTGATTGAGCAAGCGAAGAAGGATGAAGAAATTATAAGGAGATAAGGGGAGAAGAAAAATGATCCAAGATATGAGAAAGAAACTTGATAAACAAAGAATGAATATGAAGAAAAGATGCAAGATAATGGAGTAAGAGGATGGATAAGGATGAATTAGTAGTAGAATGGAAACTGAAGAATGTAAATAAGAAGCAAGAGGCGGAGGAGTAGGAGGATGAGAAGGAAAATGAGGAGAAGCAGAAGGAGAAAGATGAGGATGAGGAAGAGGAGAAGGAGGAGGATGAGGAGAAGAAGAAGAAGATTCAAGATAGGTTTTCAAGAGAAAGCTTTTGTACATCAATTTCTTGTTGTTAGGGTTTAATTCAAATGTCATGGGTTCCTTTCAAACTTCATTTAAATGATTAAATTGAGTCATGCTAAGAATTAATTGATGGTTGCTTATGATTTTTTGATGTTTCTCTATGAACCCATGTAATTCTCATATTTTTCAGTTGTGATGATATGATGTGGGTCCTTATTGATGATTGAAGGATTTTATAAACTAAATACATGAAGTGATAGAATCACATGAATTATTATAAAATCCATGTCTAATGCTTCAATTATAAATGTGATGATTCAAAGCATGTTTTGAACTCAAGGAGGTAAATTATGAGATTATGCATGTTTTATGAAATCTATTTAAATGCTTTAAGGATGCTTTGAGAGTAAAGTATCAGTGATTATGATTGGTTTTTGTGTTGTTGTAAAGGCATTATCATCAAACACATATTAGTGTAATTGTTAAAGGAAATTCTCATATAGTGAGAATTCCTAGGTTGAAAGGAATTTCTCACCTAATTGAATCTAAAATTAAAAGTGATCATGGATGGTGAATGGTTTCCTACGCATCGTCTAAATAGCTATCCTAATGAACTAAATTGAATCAGTAGGCCAAGGGAACCCTTTCATGAGTAATGCAGTTAAGTACGAAATAACTACTTAGTAGGATTTAGTCTTAGCACCGAGTAGATATTGTATTGAGATGGAATCTCTCCAACATAAAGGTTAGGTTTCTAGATAGAAGTTCTCTAGCAGAAAGGTCAGGTTTCTATAAGCAATCTCTTGAGATGGAAGCTCTTCAGTAGAAAGATCGGGTTTGTAGTAACAATCACTACAATCTTATTATTGCATAAACTATGTGCCCCCATAAGTTATTAGCTAGTGGATCCACTTAAGATAAGAATTCATAGTGCTACCTTTGGCAAGTAGAACACCATTTTAGAGTGGGAGACCCCGGGTGATCATGTTATATCTCACATGGTCTAAACGTCGGTTGATGCTAATTCCCATAATTAAAAGATAATAAATAACTAAGGCATGCTTAAAGAAGTATACCGTAATGTTCAAATATTTTAAAGATGATGCTAGTTTGCATTAACTTGATGATATGACTTATGTTTTTCCAACTCTCTTACATGATGTTTTAGCTTTATAAGTTTCATGTCATGAAAATAAAAATGTCAATTTTAGCACATTTTAAATGTTTTTACGCATGGTTATCATGCTTAGTGTATTTTTATACTAACACATACTCTTACAAATATTTTCCTAGGGTCCAACAGTCATGGTTGACAATTTTTATGGCTATAGCTTGGATTTAAATATATTGTATGGGCTAGGCCTAATTTCATTCGATATTGTATTACATGGCTATGATGGGACTAAGTGTCCACTTTTTTTTATTAAAAACTTTTTAGACTTGAAATGTGTTTTATTATTGTTGTTCTATTTCTTATGTTATGAGGAGTAAGTGGATTGTATGGGGTCCTTTGGGGTTCAATACGTCTACATCTAGGGGATACCCCTAGGTCGTGAAAAACTTGGTAATCATAGAACAAGGTTTAGAATGGTCCTACGATGTCTCTTAAGCTTCGTCTAATCGAGTCTTGTTCATGAGTGTGAATCACACTTCATTTATTAAAGAAAGGCTACAATATTTTTACGAAACTCCATTTCTTTCATTACACTTATTTCGTGCGATGGAGTCTAACTCTATAAAGTCTTGCTCCTAATCCTTACCTAATGGTATACACCATATGACTACTTGAAGGTATCATGCTAGAAGGAATAAGAAAGACAATATGAATCAAAGAGATCCTCATCAAGATCTTCAAGATCTGGTGGACCCTTTGGCCAAACAAGTAACAAATGCGGAGTTTAGGGCTACTTTCTAAGTATTGGGTCAAGCCATGATGGCTCAAGTAAATGGAGAGGTTATTTATCTCATGAATCCAATGTAGATGTGGAGGTTTGAAGAGTGAGGGACTTAATGGATTAACCCTCCAGAACCTCATGGTTCTAAGGTTATTGAAGATCCTCAAAGTTTTATAGATGAGTTTTACAAGGTTTTGATGATTATGGAAGATACGCCACAGAAAAAGGTGGAGTTTTTCGCTTATCAATTGAAATGTGTTGCTAAAGTGTGGTATAACAAATAGAAGGAAGAGAGGTTGGTAGGAGCAGGCCCTATGGAGTGGGAACTGTGTATATCTGCTTTTCTTGATAGGTTCTTTCCCCTTGATATGCGAGATGCAAAGGTGCTAGAGTTCATTAACCTTCATCAAGGAAGTATGAGTGTGAGGGAATATACTCTAATGTTCACTCAATTGTCCAAGTATGCTCCAACAATGATTGTGGATTCAAGGGCTAGGATGAGTAAGTTTTTGATGAGTGTGTTTGAAATGGTGGTTAAAGAGTGACTCACCACCTTACTCGTTAATTACATGGACATCTCTCGTATTATGGTCAATGCACAACAAACTGAGGAGAAGAAACTCAACAAAAAGTCTAGGGAGGTAAAAAGGTTTAAGACCAGTTATGGAAATTTCTCTAATCAAGGGAATGATGACAAGGTTTTACCGAGATTTCACGAAGGTTTCCCGATCAGGCTTCCTCCAATGCTCTCCCAATGTTCCCAAAGACACGGTGTCTAGACTAACCTCAAGAGGTAATGGTGGTGGATCTTTGTTGCTTAAGTCTAATTGCCCTAAGTTTGGAAATAATCACATTCCTTAGTGTCTAATCGGAACATATAGTTTTTATGGTTGTGTTTAGAGTGGTCACCATTTGAGGAATTTTCCAATGCTTGCGACTAAAGAAAGAGATGGAAATCGAGCTCCTCTTAGTGGTTTGAATTCCAATGCTCTCTAGAAAAACCACTTTTATGCTCTCTAATCCTGAGGTAAACAAGAGAGTTCTTTCAATCTTGTCGCTGTTATGTTAAAAAAATTCCAAATAGATATGTATCCTTTATTAGATTCGGGTATTACATTGTCTTTTGTGAAGACCTATGTGTCTATGAGATTTGATGTTTTTTCGTATTTGTTATTCGGAACTTTTTCTTTCTCTGCACCTGTTGTGATTTTGTGGTGGCTAAGAGAGTTTGTATAAAGAGTCTTGTTTCCTTGTCACTTAGAGTTACTCTTGTTGACTTGGTAGAGCTTGATATTTTATACTTTGATGTTATTTTTGGTATGAATATGCTACACTCTTGCTATGCTTCTATTTATTGTAGAACTCGTGTAGTCAATTTTTAGTTCCTAAATAAGCCTATCCTAAAGTGGAAGGGGGAAGCTCTATGCTTGAGAGTCAATTTGTCTCATGTATCAAAGCTAGAAAAATGATTTATAAAGGTTGTGTTTACCATCTTGTTAAGGAGAGGGATGTAGATTCCAAAACCCCTATTCTTGAGTCGGTCCCCATTGTAAATGAGTTTTAGGAAGTTCTCCTCAATGATTTACTCGATATTTCTCTCAAATGGGAAATAGACTTCGGTTTGACCTTTTCCCAAATGCGCATCATGTTTCTATTCCTCCTTATAGATTAGCTCTTACTGAGTTAAAGGATTTAAAATAACAGATGAAGGATTTGTTAGGTAAAGGTTTCATCCAATCAAGTATCTCTCCATGGGGTGCTCCAATTTTATTTGTTAGAAAGAAAAATGGATCTCTTCGTATGTGTATTGACTATCGTTAGTTAAATAAGTTACCATTAAGAATAAGTATCCTCTTCCAAGGATAGATGATTTGTTTAACCAACTACAAGGGGCAAGTTACTTCTCTATGATTCACCTTAGGTCGGGTTATCGCCAATTGAGGGTCAGAGAAATGATATTCCAAATGTGGTTTTTCAAACCCAATATTGTCGTTAAGAGTTTTATGGTAATGTCATTTGGGTTGACTAATGATCTGGTGGTTTTCATGGATTTGATGAATAGGCTATTTAGACAATACCTTCATATATTTGTAATTGTGTTTATTGATGATATTTTGATCTATTCGAGAACTGAGAATGGGCATATGAATCATTTTTGGATTGTGTCTCTAGTACTTAAGGACCAACAACCTTTTACAAAGTTTAGTGAATGTGAATTTTTGTTAAAGTCCATAGCTTTTCTTGATCATGTTGTGTTAAGTAAGGGAATTGGGTTAGATCCTCTAAAGATGGATACGGTTAAAAGTTAGCCTAGACCTCTAATCGCCTTCAGACATTGGAAGTTTCTTGGGTTCAGCAGGTCACTATAGAATGTTTATTGAGGATTTCTCTTCCATTATTTCTCATTGGAGACTTTGACACAAAAGAAGGCTAAGCTGGTGTAGTCAAAAGCTTGTGAGAAAAGTTTTCAAGAGTTGAAAGATAGACTTACTTCCGCTCCGGTGTTGACCTTACCAGAGGGTACAAATGGTTTTGTGGTATATTTTGATTCCTCTAGATTTTGGTCGGGATGTGTGCTTATGCAAAATGGTAAAGTCATTACCTATGCTTCAAGGCAACTAAATATCCATGAGAAAAATTATCCGACCCATGAATTAGAATTAGCGGTGGTTGTTTTAGCCCTAAAGATTTGGAGTCACTATTTGTAGGGAGTTCATGTTGATAATTTCACCGATCATAAGATTTACAATATGTGTTTAGTCAAAAGGATTTTAATATTTTCCAAATAAGGTGTCGTGAATAATTAAAAGATTATGATATGAGTGTTTATTATCACCTTTGCAAGGCAAATGCAGTAGCAGGTGTGCTTAGTCAATTTTGTATTGTATTGTTGCTCATGTTTATGATGATAAAAAAAGAATTGGTTTGGGATGTTTATAGTTTGTGTCAATTAGGTGTTTAACTAGTGGCCACCACCAAGGGTGGCATTATATTTCGTAATGGGTCTGAAATGTTTTTTGTGGAGGATGTGAAAACTAAGCAAGGTCTTGATCCTATTTTTGTTAAATTGACAGAAGCGGTGCTTAAGTCTTTCTCTAAAGGGGGAGATGGTGTACTTATATACTAAGGTCATTTATTTATTCCCAATGTTGATGACTTTGAGGGAACAATTTTGTTGGAAACCCATCGCTAGTGATATTCCATTCACCCGGGACCCACTAAGATGTATCATGATTTACGGGAAGTCTAATGGTGGAACGGGACGAAGAAGGATATTGTGGAATTTCTGGCTAAGTGTCCTAATGTTAACAAGTTAAAGTTGAGCATGAAAGACCGAAAGGTTTTTCCTATGATATTTTTAATCCTACGTGGAAGTAGGAAGAAATAAGTATGGACTTCATAATTGGGTTGCCACACATTTGGTGACAACATGCTTTGATTTGGGTTATAGTAGATCAGATGATGAAATCAGCTTGTTTTGTTCCCGTTAAAGTTTATTATTCGATAGAAGATTATGCTAAGTTATACTTGAGAGAAATGGTAAGGTTGCATGGAGTGCCCTTGTCCATTGTTTACGATTGTGGTACTCAATTCACTTTAAAATTTTGGAAGACATGTTGACATCTTGTGTGATTGATTTTACGGGTAATTGGAATGATCATTTGCCATTGGTTGAATTTTCCTATAATATTATTTGTATGTCTCCATTTGAGGCTCTTTATGGTAGGATGTGTAGATATCTCATAGGTTGGTTTGAGATGGGTGAAGTTTCTTTGAAAAGTCTTGAGTTAGCTTATGAGGCTATTAAGAAGTTCGACTTATTTGAGAGAGGTTTAAAATGGATCAAAGTCGACAAAAGTCTTATGACGGTGTTACAAGAAGGGATCTTGAATTTGATGTTAATGATTGGGTTTTATTGAAAATTTCACCTATGAAGGGTGTTGTGAGGTTTAGTAAGAAATGAAAACTTAGCCCCCATTTTGTAGGACCATATGAAATTTCGATACGTGTTGGTAAGGTTGCATGTGTGTATGATTTTCCTAATTATTTGGCTTTGGTGCATCCTACTTTCCATGTCCCTATGCTGAAAAAGTGTGTTGGAGATCCTACATCCATAGTCCCCTTATAAAAATTGGGAGTTTATGAAAGTCTTTCCTATAAGGAAGTTCTGGTTAAGATTATAGACCGGCAAGTTAAGAAGATGATAAAAAAGGAAGTTGATTCCGTAAAGATGTTGCGGACGAATCATTTAACTAAGGGTGCTACTTGGAAGGTCGATCCCAGTATGATGTCCCAATATCCTCATCTCTTTCCTTTTATCTCTCATCATGTGTGTTATATGATTTCCATGATTTCTTTATGTTATGCATGTTCATTAGAAACTTGTGTTAAAAAGAGAATGAGATCAAATAATTAATTTTTCTCATGTTGTTGGGGATTGAGTATGAGTTGCCTATAAACTTTATGAGTTGAATTGTTGAACATGCTTTAGCTATGCTTTTTAGAGTAAATTGCATAAAGGCTCCATGAGATTGTGTTGAGCATATTTTTAATCTTGGAAAAGGTAGTTACTCTTAGAACATGAGAAATGTTGAAATTTCATGCATATTGGTTGTTAAATTTAGTTCCTACTTCCTTGTGATGCATTGAATATGTCTAGTTTGGAGTCGATGTTTCCTCCTCTGTGGTGCGCAATTTATGATGATTCCATGCATGATGGGCTACTAGTCTTAAGTATTTTACTTTCGCAAGGTGTCTAGAATGTCATTCGAGGACAAATGTTCTGAAGGGGGATATAATGTAACACCCTAGAAAATAGTAGACTAAACTAGAGCTAAGTGTGAGAGTAAGAATCAAGGAAGAAGGGTGAGGGCCAAGGAAGAGGGCTAGGGAAGCCTATATTGTCCTATACACTGCCCCACCAACCAGGAACACCACCACGGCTCATGGTGTAGGTCAAAGTATGCTAGGTAGTGGTCTCTCCAAGACTGTCCAAAACAATCCCCTCTTCACAAGCCACTTCACGGCTCGTGGTGATGACCACAGATCGTAGGAAGGCTCATGGATGGGATTTAGTTTTTAGGAGTTGAGGGTTGCCTAGCTACTGTTCCATCACTATGATAAGTACTATGGCTCGTGGTGCCTCTTGTGAAGGTGGACAGTAGGCTGGCAAGTCATCCCGGTTTTGATTAAAATAAAGCTATGTCATTTTGCCTAATCCTAGTAACCCCATATAGATGATTTTAACTCTAAAACTGACACATTCAAGTCATCATTTCCAAAACCCAAAATAAATCTCAAAAGTTCTTCCTCTCAAAATACTCTCTCTAGAAACATGAAGAAGAAAGAGGAGGTTCAAGCTAGGGTTTCAAGAGAAATATTTTGTACATCAATTTCTTTGGGCTTTAATAGTAAAGTATGATATTTTTCATCCATGGTTTCCTTTCATCCATGGAGTTTTTCAAAATCTTCAATCTCAAAAACATAGAAAATACCAATTGTTAGGGTTTGATTCAAATGTCATGGGTTCCTTTTAAACATGACTTAAATGATTGAATTGAGTTATGCTAAGCATGAATTGATGATTTCTTATGATTTTTGTATGTTTCCCTCATGAACCCATGTAGTTCCCATATTTATCAACTATGATTATATGATGTGGGTCTTTGTTGATTAAAGAGGAATTTTAAGAATTAATGCATAAAGTGATAGAATCACATGAATTATGATCAAATCCATGTCTAATGCTTGAAATCTAGGAGGGGGTGATTGAAAGCACGTTCTAACCTCAAGGAGGTAAATTATGATATTACACATATGTTTATGAAATCTATGTAAATATTTTAAGGATTCTTAAGTATAAATGATTATAATGTTGTTGCTTTGTTGTTTAAAGGACATTCATGTTCTAGTATAATTGTGAAAGGACATTCTCACGTAATGATCATTCTTCGGTTGAAAGGCATTTCTGACCTAATTGAATCTAAGATTAAAAATTATCATGGTTGGTGAAAGGTTTCTTCACACATGATCTAAAGAGTTATCCTAATGAATTAACTTGAATCGGTAGGCCAAGGGAACCCTTTCATGAGTAATGAAGTTAAATAAGAAATAACTACTTCTGTGGAATTTATTCTTAGCACCAAGTAGATATTATATTGAGATGGAAGCTCTCATATAGAAAGGTCAGGTTTCTAGATAGAAGTTATCTCATAGAAAGGCTGGGTCTCTAGAAGAAATCTCTTGAGATGGAAGATCCTCCATAGAAAGGTCGGGTTTCTACTACCTTATCCCATAAACTACGTACCCCCCCCCCATAGGTTATTAGTTAGTCGATCCACTTAAGCTAAGAGTTCATAGTTCTACCTTAGGCAAGTAAAAAAACCCTTTCGGTGTGGGAGACACCGGGTGATCAGGTTATAGCTCACATGATCTTAATGTCTATTAAGTCATTCCCACAATAACAAGATAATAATGAACTAAGGCATGTTTTCGAAGGTTCTATAGATGATTCTAGTTTGCATTGACTATGATGATATGACTTATGTTTTTCCAACTCTCTTACATGATGTTTTAGCTTCATAAATTTTTAAAGCATTTGTTTCCTCAAAATTTATATGTTTCTTAATAAATATTAAAGTCACTGATTGTCTCTATTTAAAAATATGATTTTATTGTTTTGGTTATCAAATTTGACTTCCCCAACTTGTTCATTTGTTATTATAACTTAACTAGTCACGTGGCCTAATCATAATATGATCACATTTATTTATCTACTTGGAGCCGCTGGTTATTGAAATTTGGTCATTTTTTTCATATCTAGTTTTTTGCGTTTTCTTTATAATTTGTTGAAATTATGAGTTTTCATACATTATTATAGGAAATTGTGGAGAATGGCAAAATAAGGACGGTATTATACTAATTAATCCCCTGGTCATTTATTTCCTTTAAAAATGGCAAACTAAAGTTAATTTGCTATGGTCCAACGTTTTGTATAAAAAATTTCCTAAAACAAAACCCTCATTTTTCCTCCTCTCTCTCCGTCCGTCCATTTTTATAAAATTTGGTTTTCTTCCTCAATTTCTCCACACTTGTTCTCCACAATTGCAAGTTGAACTTCCAACTTTTCTCCTAGCACGCACATTAGGGCGGTTTTCCAAAATTTTCAAAAATATTAAGGTCCACCGCTTTAAAACCACTTAAGTGTCAGTTTTTTTAATTTTTTTTTTAATTTTTTAAAACGGATTTTCACTTCAACCGTTAATCGCTTCAAATTTTGTTTGATTAATGGATTTCCCAATCTCCATCGACTAGATTTACGAGAGGTATACCATTGCATGTTCAAATTGAATGTTGAAAATCCATCGTTTTCATTGGGTCTACTCATACATTTGGGAGATTTCAGGTTCAAATCCTTGTCCCTAAATCACTAACATACAAGATATTAGATCCAATTCCAATAATGACCCAATTAGTTTTGTGATGGAAGCTGAATGATACGGTTGATGTTTTACTACGGGGGTCTAAAAAAGAAACGAAAACATAAATCTTTGTTCAATCTTCCTCCTACAATGATAAAAATGAAGGCGTTGGTTCTAGGTCAATTGAGCATAAATATGTGTATAATAATGCTCATTATTGTTTAGTTTTTATGTTGATTCATGTTTTATTATACAATTATAAATGTATAATTATATTTTTTTATGTTTTTGATGTTTTCTGTTGATTTGTGCCTTATACAAATTTTTTTTATAAATGTATATATCTTTATACATCTTAATACTTGGTTTCTATTTCGTCTTATAATGCCTAAATACTTACTGCGTCATATACAACGTGTCTATAAAGTATTAATTAGTCTGTCTAATATACTGCATCATTTATACAATATTTTAAAAGTGTATAATTGATTATGACTAATTTCTGCATCATTTATAATTGTTTTAAAAAGTGGTATAATTAATCTGTCTAATTTACTGCCTTTATTATACAACTGTGGTGTATACGTGTATAATTTATTCTGACTAATTTAATTTCCTCATGAATACAAGCAATTGTTTCAAAGTGTTAATTTTAGTGTGGTCCTGATTACTGTCTTTTACAACTTGTTTTGGGGGTGTATGAGTGTATACTTTATTCTGACTAATTTACTGCTCATTACAACATGCAACGGTGTGTATAGTGTAAAATTTAGATGCTTTATCATTTTGTGTCTACTACCACTATTCTTTTTAGTAAAATGTATCGCTTTTTTTTCATTGATGTTCAGTATTTAGGTCCAAGAGCACCAACAAGAATTTCCGCACATCCCAGTGTTTAGCACAACAAATATTGACGTTATAAATGTTCTATCTTCAAAGCTTACTGAGTCAACAGAGTACAGACAATTCTGTGGAAATACGTGTTTTGCTCACCGATTGCACGCATTCATGATGTCCACGTTCAGTCACAACTAATGAGGTGCATGTTTTTGAGAGAATTGAAGGTATCTCAAAGATGCAATCCTGATGCATGTAAATGGCCACTATCTGCGTTTCACCATTCGCGATCTTGCTTTAAATAACTGGGTTAAAATTTTCAGATAATGAGAATGATTTTGTGTCTTTATTTAATACTGATGAACCAAATAGGATTATTCATCCTATTTTGCATTGGAAAACCCTCACCACAAGAGTCGATGGTTGATGACAAGTTTGAGAAAAAAAATTGGGGATATGAATGATGAGCGGTTAATTTTTGCAATATTGTTCTACATTCATTCATTCATCCTTTTCTCATCTTTTTCTGACGAACCACCTGTACTGTAGATTGATAGAAAATAATTTTGATTTAGTGAAAAAAATCTGCAGATACATTGACTATCCTTGGGGTAAAAAAGGCTTTTGATATAATGATTATGCATTTGCATAGGAAGATCAAGCCTTATGGAAGTATTTTAAGGTTGTATGGTTTTCCCAACTTGCTTTGCAAATGTGGTTTTTGAATGTTTGTTCGAAATTTGATATGAAATTGCTGTTAAAGTACATCTGATCACATCCCTAGGATACTCAACTGGGAGACAAAAAAAGTATTCCCTCTCTAAGCTATTTCGCTAAGGCATATTCAGAGAATGGCAACAATCCGCCACTGCATAAATATGGTATATTTTATGTTCATTATTAGTTACATATCTATACAGTTCTTAAAATTATAGTAGAATATATAACTGTATAAATATGTAACTTGTATAAATATAAATTAATAGTTTATTTCATTTAAAACTAATGTATAATGTGCTCCTTGTATTATATATGTCATGAATAAGTTTCCTGAAAATGTATAATTTGCATATAATTTACTAACTTGTATAAATATAGCCTTATTTGTAATTAAAATTTTAAACTATATATAAATATTTAAAACTGTTTGGAATGTATTGTCAACTTATTGTAGAAATAATTTATGAACTGTATAATTAACACATATGAACCTGTATATATTTTGCATTGCCGCTTTTTTTCAGAATCTGAAAGCCCAACTGAAGGGAACTCAATATTCCTTTGGAATTACCCCTGAGTTATGTTTCCAAACGAGCAACCGCCAACAGAAACAAACAGCTGGCAAATGATTTAGATGATGATTTTCAGGATCCTCCATTCCAATAAACCATCGTGGGGGAAAGAAAAGATTGATACTTATTCGTCCTTCCTCCTAAGAGAAATCAATGCCGCACCATCAGTCATATTCAGATAAGTCACCACGCCCCAGTATTTTTTTAGCAGCGCGGTTTGACAAAGTCCTCCTCGAAATTTAGTATTGCAAAACTACTAAGGCACCACAAGCTCCGAAAAAGCAGACCAAAACAAAATCTGCTAAGGTTCCGCAATTGCAGGCCATTAAGAAATTTTGAGTTTAAAGAAAGTGTGGCTTCTAATCTAATCCACCACACTTCCAGGTTTTCAAACAGATATTGCGTGATGAGTTTGATCGATTCAAAAATTTTTGGTATTTATTTATTAAATATTTTTTATGAAAATAATTTATTGTTAATGTTATTATACATTTGATGTCAGATGGAGACAACTTTACTGATTTTAAGAAACTTCATTGAATCAACTTTCCACAGTTGTGTTGGATTCATCAAAACCAGAAGGCGGAAGATAAGGTTTTGTTTACTATTCTCAATACCTGTATTTTATATAATATATATATAATATATATATATATCTATATATAAATCTATCTAATATCATATATATATATTTCCTTTTCTTTTCTTTTCAGGGTGGACGGTGTAGAAGTCACACGTAGTTCCACAGTCGGTGTCGATCAGTCCGAGAACTTCTCTGAATTAACCTTCCTAAATTGAACTGTCCATATGTTTTGAAATGATCTAAATGATCAGAGGTAATATCCTTATTTTATCTTCTTTGTAATTCAAATGTGTATGCGTTTTTTATCTCTTTATATTTTAATGAATAATTTTTTTGCAAGAATTTTTTGTTCGAGTAAATGTCACATCTCTAGTCCCTGAAGTTACATTCCATTCAGCAAGTCATCTTCACGCTCTCCGAGCTGGTCATCAGATTTTAGCCCTTTTAGTGTTCTTCACTTCACCTTTTCACATCCCGAGCCAAGGTTATTTTTTTTTTATGAACAACATTCACAATTTGTAAAATATATATAACTAAAGTACAGATATATCATTATACCTATACAATTTAGTACCATCTAAAATAATATATAATACTTTAATTGTATAATGTATAACAAATTTCAACTGCACAACTATACAAAATGTTAATAAGTATAGCAGTTCAATGTTCAAATCACCTGGATATTCAAAACACTTTCAATATTTCTGAGTTTCAAAACACTTTTGAGGTTTGAATTCCTGAAATAAACATTTTTTTATTTGTTATAATCATGTTTATATGTATATATTACTAATCTTAACATTTATAGACTTAGAAATGTGAAGATGTTTCCCTAGAAGTGGACCAAGAAGATCCCAGTCATGGATAATCAGCAGAAGTCAACAATCCTTCATTTGTATGTTATTGTCTTCTTAAATTAAAGGGGTTAAGTTGTATTATATATATGATCATAAATTTGTTTTCTTTTGTCAAAAGTTTTGTCCTATTGTTATATAACAGCAGGAATTAATTGAAGTTATAATATGATCAAACTGAAAGATGGAGCGATAAGAATTGGGAGATACAAACACCAGATATCCAACGCAGATGAATTAGTTGTTTAGGAAGATTTCATCGTTCCAAAACTCTCAGATTTGTAGATGATGATCAACAAAATTTACATAATGAAAGCATTGTGTTACAATCCTTGTTAGCCTGGGATGAACACACACGCATTAACCATTTATCAAGGAAGACTCCAGGCCCATTCAACACAGATCGCCTTATGTTACAACCAATTCCGTTCTGAATGGTTCCATACCAAATTATACATTTTACATTTAACCCAGTTTAATCAATAAGTGTTTTCACACCTAAAAAATAATATAGGTCTTTATACATTTCAGGTAGTATCATCATTTTCAACTAACGTGGTTTGAACTGAAACTCGTATTCTGTTGCAATGTCGGATGTGGATCTTAACAACTTAATATCTGCATTTCTGAAATGGTTAAATGAAGGGCTTCCTTGTCAGGCATAGCGCAAGAGTAAATTAGTTAGTAATTAGTAAATATAATTATTCAATATATATTTGTTATTTGTATCAAACATTCTTTTTATTTGAATTTTTTGAATAGGATAGTCAAGAAGAGCGATACAAAAGAACAAGTCTCGCTTACAATGTGGTTTCATCATTTTGAATTGTAACTTCCACCGAAGAACTGGTTCTATAGTCTTGCATACAAAGATCAATTGCTTGATGAGCGGTAAGCTTAACTAATTCTTTTGTTTTATACAATTTACAGTTTTAAGTATTTTAAATTTATGATTATTATTTTTAGCACACATATATGTCCGATTTATTTACATACGCAAAATAGCCAATACTCCGACTCCGACAACAATGAAATCTAGCTTTATCTGGGATTTCAATTTCAACAATAAACTAATTGCAAATTGTGGGATGCTTATTACAATTTGAATATACATCACAAGGAGAGTACAAGGAGTCCATTATTGAGTACATTAATGGATACAAGAATTTATGTTCTTTCATCACCTTGGCATACCATGATAATTCGCTTATCCCTGTTAACTCAGAGCAATTTTTTCATTGGGTTCTATGTTGTGGTCCTTTAATGAGAGATGTATACATTTCTATGATTCTCTTAGGGGTGGTTCACTCACAATTCGTCAGTTTCAAATAGATCAAGAAATAATGCACAAACGATTCCCAGGTATGTAATCTAGTTAGGTTTTACAGGAAGAAAGGCATTAACAATCTTCACATCCGAGTAAAGTCGCATTCCGAAGTTGAACTCTTTGAAATATCATGTCAATGTATACACACAACAACATGAAGGAACCTTAAGTCCTTATTATTACTCTTAATCAAATTTTTCATTTTTAATTTTACACGATCCTAGACGTTGTGTATATTTCCAGCGATTGTGGACTAATGTTTCCTGCCTATGCGACCATCTCAGTAAGGAATTGGTTTCCAACATTTGATCCTAGTTTACACTTATTCAATACGCGTCTTTGGTTTGGAATTATGGAATGCAAAAAATCCAAGTTGATGCCACCAGTGACAGTGAGACAACCAGAAGGCCAGTCATGATTCATAGGGATGTTGATATCAAGTGACATGATCACATGAATTAGAAACCGTAATATTATATTTTGATTTTGGAATATTTGGCCCCCCCCCCCCCCCCCCCCCCCCCCAAAAGCATAAGAATTTGGGTGAACTTCTATGTTTTTGTATTTGTAATTTACTTGTTTGTTCATTAAAGTCCTTTTCACTTCGTTTTTTGTTTACAATTAATACTTTATACAAACTACATTACACATATATTTTAACACATGTTATAACCTCTGTGTTTTATTTCACTTTGTTTTTTTTATAAAATTGATTTTAACCCTTTTATAGGAGACTTTACACATTAATTGTATAATCTCACATTTAATTTTACTTTCGTATGATTATACAATTATTGTATAAAAATCTCGACATTTATACAATTGTTAATTCATATGAACTGTATAAGTTATACATTACTATGATTATACAATTGTTCAGAAAATTCAAATTTTACAAATAGCTTATATACATTTATAGTTATAACTAACAATATAAAACTAGGATTCTTATGTGGATATATAATATACATTTTAAGGCTTACAAAATAGTTCATAAAGCATACATACATATTCAACTTAACAACACATATATTAATACATTAACTGTATAAATATAAGAGGAAAGAAGAAAGAAAAACAGAAAGCAAACACACACCACCCCCACATAATATAGTTATACAATTGTTTCATTCTTATACTGTATAATTATAATATACATACTAGGATTATCATTGTTCAGAATTTCAAATTTAACAAATAAGCTTATATAATTAATAGTTATACCTAACAATCTAAAACTAGATTACTTTATGTTGGATATTACACATACTTTCAAGGTTACAAAATAGTTCCTTAAAGCATATACGTCATATAATTCAACTTAAATAACAACATATATTTATACCTTACCTGTATAATATAGATGTTATACAATTGTTATTCCTTTTATTGAACTGTATATTATTAGAGATAAGTAATCTGTAAAGTAAACAAATGGTTAGCACATTAATAAGACAAAACACTTTATTCCATGATGAAAATACAACTCATACGGTTAACTACAAAACTACTTCAGAATACATTCAAATTCAATTGTATATCAATCAAATTTACAGTTCAATAGAATTGTAAAAACTTGTTAACTTCTTGAGGTCTATTTCTACATGAACGCCTATTGTGACCCCTGCAAATCCACATGTACTACATGTATGCTTTCCTTTTAGTCCCAATCATTCCACGTTTAGTTTTGAACGGGGTTTATTTTAGTTCTTCCGGGAGTCTTTTGACTTTTTGAGTCGGACGTTCATCATACATTCTGGATGGCTTCCAGGTATAACCCCTTCGGAAAGGAAGCAATGATAGATGTATTTCATAATCTTCAAAAAAAACCGTCTTGGTTTATACAAATCTGCGCAAATCCATCGGCTACTATTTCTTTTCTTCCCTTCATACAATCCCAAGCATGTTTCACAAGAATTTTCTTGCACAATTGAACTTCCACATCTGTCATGTTTTTTTTGTTCTTTAAACACTACAAAACTCCTACCATCATCAGTCACTTTATACTGTTTCAGTTGACTGCCGACTCCTTCACACAATATATTTATGTATATGTGATAAGTCTATCATTTCTAGAGCCGTGTGCATAACACTCATAAATAATATATATAATAGCATAAAACATACCCCCATTCGTTGCTCAGATGCTTCATATTCTATTAACAAATTTTGAGCTTTTCCAATCATCGGTAAATGTGCAGGATGCCCTAGTATTTGTTGTCATGATGCCATCTCCCCCAAACATCAGTCTTATCTCTTCCACAAAATTGATATTGGTAATTCCCTAAGCAGATACGATGCAGGCATTTAACTCTATGCATGTTAGACCGGTCATAGCCCATCCCAGAGAGTTCAGCATGCACCTTGACCACTTATCATATCCATTCTAGCTCCAAATACTCTTAACACCTCCATAATTTTTTTTGACCTATCCATCAGCCATCCATCAGCCTGTCAACTCAACTTTGTTGCAAAGTCTTTTGCCATTGTATAATACACCAGGACTTTAACTCCTTCGATGCCTTCCTAAATTTTCTTCTCTACATACCCTAAAGTGGCCACATACAAGCATAATTTGCACATTTCTATTACCTTGAGTCACTGCCTTTAGGATACTTCATTTCTATCAACACTACCCCCATATTAATATACCTTTCACCATAAGCCTCCTTTAGTTGTATAAAAAACAAAAAACCAGTCTGCATCATTTCGAATCAATGATACCATATGCTGTGGAAAAATGTGGGTCCTGCATTTTATTTACAACACACATTAACTTTTATAAAAATTTAACAATACCATAAATTAATCATACCTGCTACCTTACCTGCCTCCGCCGTCGTACTTAGCACACAATGTTCCATTACTACGGTCCTCTTAGGTGACTTCCATCCACAACAGTCGTCCAGCAATGTTCAAATCCCTTGTATAAAACTATTCATGCAACAAGACATACAAGAACTCCTTTTTAATCGATTGTTCTTTAGACTTATAGCGCGCCTGTATATGTTTTATATTCATCATATACAAATATGGTTTGATTCTCGCTGTAAGATTGCAGCTACAACAGTCCCCCTCAATGCAACATAGCCTTTTCTCTAGCCCTTCAAGACAACTAGTAATTTAATATCAACTCCGCAATATATCTTTACATCACTGCGAATATTATAAAGTGTATATTTTTCTCTTGGATCACAATTGGGTTTAAATGATCCCTCCAATCAGCAGGCTTGTGGCATTTTTTGTGAATACACTTTATATCCTCAAAGGCAAGTATGGTTTGGTATTAAATGCTCTTATTCTAACATACAAGACTTGTTGACATTAGATGCTTCATTAACCATTTCACATTCAATCAGAAATACACTCCAGTGTATAACTAACATTAGCAAAAACAACACAACACATCAATATACAAATAATTCAACAACTTATACATTACATATTTGGTATGTAATAAAGCAGTACTGATTCGTTGAACCTCACTGTTCCTAATTGAATTTTTTTTTTCAATTGCATATTTTGTTTTCCATCACAGATTTCAATAGTCTTTGGTCCTAACACTGGCTACCTCCACGACCTTATTACAGGATTTGAAATAACTCATCGAGCTCCCTGACCACAAAATATAAGGGCTCTACCAACTCACCATACTTTAGCTGCCTTTATCAAATTTCATCATTTCATTGATTCTTAAGATGTTATCGTATCGCTATCCGATTTGAACTCGCACACAGTTCATTGGTATCACCAATTATACTAGGCAGTTTGCAAATAACAGTGGATACTTGTTGAACTCATTTCAGAGTTTTTAAGCATAATATACACTCTAAACCCATGTCGTTTGTGAATCAACATGGTGTCTTGCCTTCTTCACTATATACTCAATTTGATTTATCATATTCCGTATGAATCCCTGGTTGCATTGCAATGACATTATCCAAATCATTATACGATGACCTTTCTTTAAAATCATCCCATCAGTGTAGAATCAACGTAACCAATTTCATTATCCCATCGACCGAATTCGTCAACCATATAGCCAGTGAAGCTATTTTCATATTTTCTGTATACAAAATCCAATTTACATGAAGTTATCAGCTAAATAAGCAGTAACAAACAGAGTATGTAACTTATACATATATAGAACCTTTCATTTTTAAGCTTAATAATACATTTTCAAATTATACATACAAAACACTCTTTATACCCAATTAAAGCTTTATAGAAGTATACACTTCAATAGCAACAACAAAAAGTCATGAATACAAGGACAAATTCGTATTAATAGACAACCGTTCCATTCATTAATACAATTTACAAATAACACTAAATATGATAGATTCTAACATACAACAACATCAATACACTAAACACTTATACAGTTTCAATTCCAACAATTTATGAATTGGAGCAACTCTCAATCAGTAATTTTTCAAATTAACATAATTTTTTCACAATTTTTTTATAATTCACATTAATTAATCAAATCTTAACCGACATATATTCACTCTCATATACATTCAACTGATTTGATGAAATTGAAAACAAAATTTGAAAATTTAAACACCATTGTCCGACAAATACAAAAACACATCAGATTACCTCTATTTCTATCTCTAAAAACAAATTTATGCTTGCTTGATTGCTTAAATCGTCAATAAACTGATCAACTTTTTTTGAATTGGTCAACAATTGAACTGCTGTTCGATCGAAGAGAAAGAAGGGAGACTGAAACTGAATTCATTTGGCGGAATTGTTGGGTTTTTTTCCCTTATTATCGCCGCTTTTGGTTTTTTTGTTAAAAATTAAACAGGTATAAATCCGCTTCACTATAGACAAAAGAAGACTCGTAGCAAACTTTTAGTTTGCTACGGAATGCAATTTTGTATTGTTTGTTAAAATATAAAATAACAATTTTTTCTTTGCTATATATAAAATTTTCCCTTTATTATATCTCTTTTTCTTTTTGTGAAGTCCTTGATGTTGAGTCCATTTCATATACGGCTTATATTTCTTTTTCTTTTAGTGAAATCCTTGATGTTAAGTCCAACGGACTCTTATCTCCTCTCCTTCGATATCTCGACTGAGCCATGAAGGCCCAAATATATTTTTCTTTGAATTGTATATAATGCAACCTAATAACTAATTAATGGAAATCTAGGGTTTGATTTAATGGTGTCTCATAGCAAACATTGGCAAGGAAAATTTCCAGGCGTCCTCTCTCCCATAAGTCTCGCTCGCCACTCTCTCATTCTCTTTCTCCCATTCCTCTCGCCTCTCTCGGCTTATAAATACCAAGAAGTGTATAATTTCTGTTTCTATTTTGTATAAGCGAGAGAAATTGTAATATACACAATGCAAAAATGTATATCCTCGTGTTATAACACTTCAATTAGATAATTTAACAAACATTTTACTCAAATATTGCAGAGAAAAAGGTCCAAAAAATTATACAATTGTGAATTATACAATTGCAAAGTGAAATACATTTTTTCTAGCTTTATACAACAAAGTGTTTATTGTGTTTCTGTTTTTGTAGAAAGCGAGAAACATATACTTCTTGCTATAAACACTTATAATTATGCAATATACATACATTTTAAATTCATTCACGGTATGCAAAACTAATTATACAATTGCAGCGAAATAGGCCCAGCAATTATACAATTTGGCCAGGCGAATTATACCCTTGTAATGTATAGTCTAATTTAACTTTTTTATGTTTGCTATGGAGCGCAATTATGCAAAGTTTGCTATAGCATCAAATATGAATGTTTTTGTTTGCTATATGTGAAAGTTGCCCTTTTTCTTTTAAGTCTGCCTCGTCATAGAATTGAAAGTCGATTAACAGGTCCAAAAAAAATTAATATGCAGGGCGAAAGGAAAGCTAAAATATATGGATTGTAGCAGTATACATCTAAATTTATACATTGTATACGATGGAAAATTGGTTAAAACCCCAAAATTTTAGCAGAGTAACAGGACCAAAGGACTAAAAAATGGGCTCAAGAGAAAGGAAAATTGGTTGAATCCTAAGGACGAGAAAATTTGGGTCAAAATTATCATAAATGGGCAAAAATAAGACTTGAGCCAGTATTTATAGTAGGAAAAATTTCATATATGGCAAACGGATTTTCAAAATAATTTTCTATGGGTATAATTTATATAATTATATTCTATGTGTATAGTTTAGTTTGCTAAGCATTTATTGAATACTACTTTTTTATTGTTAAAAATTTATAGCATATTTAATTTTGAAAATAAATTAAATCATGAACGCTAAAAATAGTAACAAACATTTATATAATCTCATGATTTAAGCTAAACGTCCAAAATCAAATATATTTTCCAAAAAAAAAAGAGTTTTACAACAATATAAACTCCATAACATCTTTTCTCCTCAAACGACTGAAGCATCCCCTTAATAATAATTTGTATATTGAAAACCAGGTAATCATTTCTTTCAAGGAAACACTTCATGTTTTGAAGAGTCAAGAAAGTGTACAATTGATTTGTATAGTACATAGTTAAAATTTTGAATAACAAATAATTCTTGTTTTGTTGATTCTGATGTTTCACAAAAATTTATTAATTTATTCCAGATTAGAGAAATCATATGTTAACAATTTGTTCTATTTTCAGCTGAAAAAAAAATTGAATGATACGATTTGTATATATGTATTGTATATGATTCAAATAGAATTGCGTTCTTTAATGCGAGTAAGTTTTGATATTTTATACGATTACTTATGTCCACACATATATACTTCAAGCAATTCATATATATACGTATTAATATACACGTGTAATTTAGGCAAAAACAATAGATAGATTTCAAAATAAAAATTATATATAACTAACAAAATATGCAAATATCAATATACAAAATTGGATGTTTGCGCATGAATCTAATTCCTTAAATTTTTACTATTAAGGAAAAATAACTTAAATACACAACTATAAGTTTTATATTCTCTAATTCCCTCTTTTTTTTTAAATACATACTTTCCTTGTTTTAATCTGTAATAATGGTATGATACATACCATTCTTCCTATAATACACAATTACCCAAATAATGGCCTATTTTTCTCCAGTAACACTCAACTTTTAACATTTTTGGATTTTGAATTTTCTCCATTAAAACCTCAACCTTTTAAATCAGTTTTGGATTTTTGAATATTACTTTAATTAAAACACCTAATTTTGAATTTCAAAAATTCAAAAATTTGAAATTTCCAAAAATCTGGACAATTCTCTCCCGTTCTTATTGTTTATTCTTTAACTCCATTCACGGCTTCATTTCTTCTTTCTCCTCATCGGCTTCTTTCTTCTTAACCCCGCATCTTTTTTTGGTTTCTTCTTTTTCTTCTTAATCCCATCATCGTCTTCTTCTTTCTTACCCAACATCTTTTTTTGGTTCTTCTTTTTCTCTTAATCCAGCATCCATTTCTTCTTTTTCTTCCCGTTTTTTGTTTGGTTGGTTATTGTTCTATTACATCATAGTAATGGATCCGTTAATACTAGAATGATATATGATTTCGACGATGAAAATTGGAAAGTAAATAGAACAAGTCTTTGCTATCTAACCAATCTTCAGAAGGATTCAACAAAGACTCTGGCGAACAATCATAATCAAAGGTTTCAAAAAATACAACAAAAAAAGAAAAAAGAAGCAGCAACAATGTTGTTAGGCTCTACATTATTTCGGGTTTTGTATTTTTGTACTTAAAACTGTTTTTGTTGAACTAGTAAAAATTTTAAGGAATCCAATATGTAATCAAAATCATGAAAATTATTATCTTGTATTCCTACAATAGGTTTAATACAATTAGTACAAGTGGATTATAATGTTTAGTCTATGCTTTGCACATGAACTAATGTGTATCATATGATTATTATGTATCAAGGGGTTTTTTAAGTTTTTATCATGTACCAATGTATATTTCAGATAAATGCGCCATCAAAGTGTGCTTGTGATACATTTCGAATCACTGTGTAATAGTGTTTTATATATGCATTGATACATGAATTGTTTTGTGTATCATAATATTTTCTATTTACATGACGTTTTTAAAAATTGTTATATGTATCAATTCACTAAGTTTTAATAACTGCGTCATCAACTCAACTGTGCTGATGATACATATAGAATCATGTTATAGTGTTTATAGGTCGATTCTGATACATGATTTAGATATGTATCCACATGTTATAACAGATTGTTCATAAAAAATGATTCAAATAGAGATAATATCTTTGATTTTCAAATTTTGAAATTAATAAAATATCCAATTACGTGCTGATTTAATCATGATGATTAATGACCTGTTACCCTTAAATTAAGTTGTTTTAGTTGACACGATTAACTTTATAAACCATTTTTTCCCCATTTTTTTTCTAACCGTTTAACTTAACTATATCATTTAACAATTATCACTGCGTCTAAAGTATCACGGCACACTATTTTAAGGGATTTTTAGTAAATACTAAATTTGTCGGGACAGAGTGTAATTATTGAATTACACTATGGGATTCCTTAAATTTTTACTATTATTAATTACATGCTTTTATACAATACAAAAACATTTGTATCAATAAGCTATATTTGCATTTTCTTTATATACAACTATAAATTTATGTGTATATGAGTATGCGTATATGAATATAGTACTTAAATACACAAAATACTCAAGCAATATTTGTATATATTAACTCAATATACAAATAACTAGATACTTATATACTTCAAGCAATTTGTGTACACACAAATCAATATACATATGTCATTTAGGCAAAAATTGTACAGACTTCAAATAAAAAATGTATAACACTAACAAAATATATAAATATCAATTTACGAATATGAATTAAGCAGAAAATATACATATATACTTCAAGCAATTTGTATAAATACATATCAATATACAAGTGTGATTCAGACAGAAATTATACAAACTTCAATATAAAAATGTATATAACTAACAAAATATAAAAATATTAATATACAAAACGTGATTTAAGCAAAAAATTAACATATACTTCATAAAAATCATGTTCATGATGTTCTTCGAATTTGTCAATTTTTGATGAAGCAGATCCACTCTCCTTTGAAATACTGTTTATGGTTTTCTCTTACTTCCTCCTTCAACAATTTTAATGCCTCTAGCATTCGCAATACTGATAACTTTATGAATTGCAAGTGGGTCATTTTTTTCTTCGATCTCAATTTTCAACAGATTTTTCAACTTGAACTTTTTTAGATTTCGTCATAGACCCTGCATTAATCTCAAAATCTTGTGTTAACCCGTTGAAAATTAAGATGGATTAACAACTATAACACCCCAGAAATATTTTTGAACTAGGACTCGAACCGTTCTTTGTAGTTAGTGAAATTTTTATCAAGGAAATTTAAAAAAAATTGAGTGTTAAGGTCACCAGATGTAGCACCTTGAGTTCCAAAAAGAATTAAAAGAGTTCATTCAAGTCATTCCTAGGTTCCTTTAAGTTTTGAGTCAAATCCTAATGACCATAACTTTCAGTACACAATGATTTAGGGTTTCTACTAGGTACCCAATGAAAGTTTGAATTATCTTTTCAATGCCACCGATTTCGCTAAGTTTCAAGTTCATGAGTGAGATATTCCCTTTTGAAGTTAGGTTGTCCAGTTAAGGAAAGTTAACCGAAATAGTAAGGGGTATTTTGGGTTTTTCCTTACCCAATGATATTAAATTCGTTTTTAGTGATATTTTAGGGGTCTAATCCTATTAGGTTCAGTTTTATAAATATAATCTACGCCTAGGGTTTTAGTTGAGAGTTCAAGAAGAGAAAATAAGAGAAAAGAGGAGAGGACCAAGCATTTGTCGAGATTCTTGCGTATTGTTGCGTATTTTCACCATGAGTTTGATCCCTAAGAGGTATGTAAGCTTACATAGTGTTGATTTAGTTCACCCACACACCAATCATGATATTTTTAGCGAAATTTCATTCTTGAAGTTGAAAGATTAGAGTTCCTAATGGGTTTTCTTGAATTCATTCTAAATCTTATTGTGTTGGGGTTTTGATGATTTCTTGAGATGAAATTTACTGATTTGAGTATTGTTTTGAGTAGATTAGAATTTAATTTTATTAAGTAATCGAATCTAAGTGATTAAAAAATTAAAAATCGTTCAATTCTAGGGGAGTTAGGTTTTGAAAACAAGTAAAGAAAGTCGTCAAAGTTTTCTAAGTTGGGGCCCACCGCCCTACGCTAGCCACAGCGTCCCAACCACTTTAATGGATGTTAGGTACTGGATCCCCACGCCATTTAGAACACCAGCGTCACCTGCCCCAACCTGTTCTTCATCGTTTATTCTGTTTGAGTTCTTTCAAAGGTACATTTACTCCCCTTTGATTCTAAACACTCTAAACTAATTCTAAACACCTAGAAATCGTTCATAATTGAAATTCAAGCTCATTTTAAGTTTTAATGAAGGGATTTATGCCCAAATTTTATTTAAAAATAAAAATATTTAGATTTTGAGGATTCTTTCGAGCATTCTAACAAAGTCCCTTTGAGTACTTTTGTGGTGTCTTCTACAACTTCTACTAACTTGTTTCAAGACTTGAGCAAGTGAATATGAGTATGAAGAGAATGTATTCATGAGTCTATCTTGTCATCATTAGATCCTCCATGTCATGAATCAAAACACTTGAATTCATAATTCACATTCAAGGGAGAGTTAAGAGTAGAGTTCAAGAAAGCATTTGAGTTCAATTGTAAATTCTTAAGATCCATCGTTGATTTGAACCAACTTTTGAGAAAGTAAGTAAGAGAATGAGAAGATTCACGTACATGAGTTTCATGTAGTTATGTAGACCTTCGAGTCGAGTTGTTTCATTCCAATAAATCTCATGTGGACTCTACAAATAGAGTATCATTGAGAGGAGTCAAGTTTTAAGTCTTTGCATGATCATCCTGGACATCATGGGTCTATAATGATGAGACGAATTATAGAAAATTCAAATGAACATCCATTAAAGAATCTGAAGATTCCTTTAAACGGCGATTTTCTTGTACGACTTCTTATCATGACAAGTTAATTGTGAGACAATCATAAATGAAAGTTGAGATTGAGTCCCCTACATTCTAGGAACGTATACATGAGGATACTTGTGGACTTAATCATCTATCTTGTTGATTGTTTAGATACTTAATGATCGTAAAGATGTTTTTTTCTAGATGGTCTCGTGTGTGTCTATTGTTATCTTGCAACTTGCTGTTTGCAAAAATATCAACACAAATAATACAATCACGTTCACAATTTTCTACTAATCAAATTAGTTCGTTTAGTGATGAAATCGCAACTCACCTCTAGAAGGGATAGAATTACTTAGAACAAATAAGTATGAAAACTACTCTCGGAGTAATAAAATTGAAATTCACTCATATAATAGTAAATTAGAAATTTACTAAAGCAAAAGACACATGGCATAATAAACTTGAAGTTTACTAGTACTAATAATTTTATGTTGGTAAGAATTATTTGGTCGTCTCAAAGATGTGTATACTAAGTAATACACATACATTGAACAACTAGAAGATTCTTCGAGAATTCTTTATGTTGCTTGTTCTCGTGATAAGTTGATTGGATCACCCTATATTGAGACTAAATTCCTAAATTTTGAAAAGTATCAAAAGTGAATTTGTGTTCATTCACCTATCATGTGATATGATAAAGGGATGCATCTAAAAGATAATAACATGTGCATAATTATCAACTTGCAGTTAGGCATTCGCATAATTGCTTATACAAGATAATTAAGTTAAGAGCATAACTTTCAGAATATGCAATCAAGACACTTTATCTTGATAATATTGATAAATGTTCAAGCTGATATGACATTAAATGTCTTAGAAAGTATCATGTGTTGATCTGAAATATGATACCGCATATAAAAGTAATTTTACGCATCAAGACAATAAATTATGATCAAGTTTTCTTTCAATTCATTTATTGTCAGTGATCAAATACTTTTCATCTGATCATACTGATGTATAGTATACAATCAATGATGCACAAAGATAGATTCTCCAAAAGATAGAGATATGCGTTACTTTGTCTGACATAAGAGAGAGATTAGAAGTAACACAAGAGTTATAAATACTCCTATTGAATGTCCTTGATGGTGTAATATACCATAAATAAAATAAATTACAATTGTAATAAAATGAACAAAAATATATAAATGAATCTTTAGGCTGAGACACGAATTTGTCACTCTCTTTAAGGAGATTCAAGCGCATTGCAGCATAATCTACACCGATCCAGCAATAATACTCTTGACTTGTCTCCTCCAAGATACAACAGCTCAACAACATGTACAATTCAAGCAACTCCATATTAGTTGAAGAGTTCAAAGCTTCACAAAAAGAACATCTTCCTTCAAAATATAATATCTCTTTGATATACAGTGAATAGTTGATGACTTAAAATATTATTCTTTATCTCAACTCTCTCTTTCACTACTACACTAATTTCAATATTAACATAATAAAATACTACTCATCTTTTTCACTCTATATTTTCTTGTACTTGTCTTGTTTCTTCTCTTATCTAAACACAAATGAAGACTACACTATTTATAGGTGATGAATTCTTCTTTTCAATAAATATGAGATAGTGGGTAGTAAATTTGTCAAATGAATGAATTAAATGTTACAAGACATAAATTTAGAATAATGGATGAAATGCAGAATTGGTGGTTACATAAGTTACTAAAAACTAATGACCACTTTCTTCCATAATTGACAGAAGTAAAGAGGCACAAAATGTAATGTGCCAATCATAAGACATAAAAATGATATATAATGGGACATATAATATCATCCTTTATAAACTTAACCTTTCTCACCAAAATCGTCTTCCCCTACTCATTTAATATTAGAGGATAAGTGCGTTTCCCTTCACAACTAGTTTGAAGGTAGATCTTTATGCATATGAAGGTCTGCTCCCTGCATGAACCTTCACTAGTAAACAATAATCTTTACTCAGAGTCAGTAGTGGTCTCAGAGTTAACTATGAGGGCTTAAGGAAAATAATGAATTACTTCTTACACACAATAATCAAGGTGTTTGACATAACTTTATAGCCAGCATGTTACTAACATTGTGTTATCCCAGTTTCAATGATGTTCTTTAACAAGCACAGGCTCATAGAAATCAACCTACTTGCACACCTCACTAGGTTGAAATCTGTCAAGGTGCTTTTATAATTGGACACCCCACTATATGAAACAGACTTTTTCATTATAGTTTAAAAAAGACTCACCTGTCCACAAATAGTTATAGGATAAATCACTCCTCATAGGATTGAATAAAATTATACAGTAGTGCATCCTCACAACAAGGCATCCATATGATTTGTTCTTCCTATTAAAAACCCGGTATAGGATCTCTAGTCCACTCAGTTGGGCTCCTCATAGATGACTTATAATTTAAGCTTCATTTTCATCCCCCTCGAATGGGCTTCGGACTCTTTTATCTTGCAGGCCTTAGTTTCCAGAATCTGCAAGATTTCACAAGTTTAAAACACAATCACCCTTGGATTGTATACCAACGATCAATATATCTCATGTGGTGTGTATGTTTTTCTCCTCATCAGTCTAGATTTCCGTTTATAACATTATCTATTCAAATACAATATTGGTTCTTTTTAAATTAATTAAAATTAAAAATATTTTTTTCTCAAAATAAGTGTTACAATTCATCTTTTTCATAGTTGAAAGTTTAATTTATTCTTTTTGTTACTTCACCCTTCATAATAGAATAAGCAAAAAATAATTTGTTTTTCTCATCCCACCAAATAACACCAAATTTTTTTCTCATCTAGTTTTTTCTTGCTTTTCAAAGTACTTATTACTGCAAACACACATCATCAGTCAGTTGTTAGTCACATAACTCATATTTTATATATTAGCTAGCGAACTCGATTTATTTTATTTTTCACAACTTTCTTCTTACACAATTGAATCCTAAGGAGTTGCAAGACTCACACAAACCAACAAATTTGCATTTCACATTATTGTCATAATTATGTGAATGTGATAAGGAAAAACTGTCGAGTGACTGGTTGTAATAATGGTATTTTTTTTTATTCAATAGACATTTAATCCGCCCTTCACATTTCCTTTTAATGACTCTCCTATATCCCTCCTCTATATATATATAATATATATATTCACTTGTAACACTATTTTAAGAGCATTTTTCAAAGATGCAAAAATCAGAATTTTCAGAATGATTTTTTTTTCGTTTTCATAAAACCCCCCCATTATTTCAAAATTCAACAACATTTTTTTTTTCATGAAAATAGATTCACTTTAATTCATGAAAACTAAGTAAACTTTTTTTCTTTACCTTTCTCCACTTTTGAGCAAGTAGAAAAATACTGTAACCGTACACCTTTTCTCTTCTCGTCTCTGAAGATAGCGACATTTGAGCGAAGATGTTGAGATCCATATCTATCTTGATATTTGATTTTTTTCAAACGTAAAAAAAATGGAATCTTCCCTTAAAAATTAATTGTCCTGTACTATCGCCAACAAGTCAATAATTACAGTTGAAAAAAAAATGAAAAAAATGTTGATAATCTATAGGTTGAGGCACGAATATCTCGCTTTTGTTAAGGAAATTCAAGCTCACTGCGACATAATCTACACTGATCCAGCAATAATGCGCTACGCTTGTCTCCTCCAGGATACCATAACCCAACAACATGTACAACTCATGCAACTTTGGATTAGTTGAAGAGTCCAAAGCTCCACAAAAAGAACACCTTCCTTCAACATATAATACGCTCTTTGACACATGGTGAATATAGTTGAAGAATTAGAATATTATTCTTTGTCTCAACTCTCTCTTTGACTACTACACTAATTTCAATATAGACATAATAAAATACTACTCATCTTTTTCACTCTATATTTTCTTGTACTTCTCTTGTTTCTTCTGCTATCTCAACACAAAAGAAGACTACACTATTTATGGGTGATGAATTCTTCCTAGCAATGAATTGGAGATATTGCGTAGTAAATTTGCCAAATGAATGTCTTAAATATTACATGAGTTACATGAAATAAATGTTGAATAAATGATGAAATGAAGAACTAATGGTTACATAAGTTACTAAAAATAATGATCAGTTTCTTCCTTCCAGAATTGTTAGAGTAAAGAGGCACAAATGTAAGGTCCATCATAGACATAACAGGACTATAAAAGGCATATAATAACTTTTATTATTAAAATGTCACAAGGAGGCCAACAGTCCCTTAAGGATTGAGTCTCCGACTGCATGAACATGATAGACAACAATTCTATATCAAATAATCCTTGAAAAAACGGAAGGATCAAAGAATCAAAATGATTATATAAGGAGACAATTGCTCTTGAATAACCTACGACATACACTCTTATGAACCTCATCAGAGGGATAGTCACCCCACTGACATATTAGTAATGATATCTCAATAGATTATTTCATATTGTAAAGTATACAAATGATATAAGCGTTGTAGATGTCTTGATACATAGCGCGCATAGTGTAAAATATTATGAATGATACTAATCTCTAAACGACTATAGAGCATGTTGGTGTAAAAAATTATCAAGTGCAAAGTGAACGATACTCTTGTGGTAGCCGTAAAACTTTTTGACGTGCAATTTTAGTGACAGAATGTCTACATTGAACATTAAATGTTGCACTTGACCAAAATTGATATGAAAAATATCTGTGGTTTTCAAAATCTCAAGCACATACAAGGTTTTTGGAAAACTATTTTATAATCTTCATAAGGATGTAAATAGATTCAAAATGGCATAAAACATATACATTAATTTCCATGTAAGTGATGACTTAAATTGAAACTCTTCAAGAATTTTCAAAAGGCAATAGATTATTTGCTTAAATAAGTTGAAGTAAGGAAATCTTTGATCTCAAAGGTATGATTTATAAAAGGAGATTGAAAAAAAAACATATTTTGTGAAAGCTTTTCTACACAAATAAGCTCCCAAGAATGGTAATATTAACATGCAACATGTTTGTTCAAGTAATACTATAGTTGATTTATTCACCGAGTCTCTACCAACAACAATTTTCAAGAAGATGGCGCACAAGTTTGAAAAACAAAGATTCAAGTCTCAGGATTGATTTCTCCATTAAGGGGAGTTAATACGTGATTTACTCTTTTACCTTTCAAGGTTTTGTCCCATAGGGTTGTCATTGTAAGGTTTTTGATGAAGCATTCATAATGCGTATGATTAGATGTGTGTACTCTTCTTCCTTCACTAGATTTTTTTCTGCGCTGAATTTTGTCAAGTAAGGTTTTGACAAGGCACATAATCTAAATATATTCAATGTGGAGTGCTATTAATATATTTATATTATATTGAATGTCTTATTGTGTGGAGTACTTTTAGGATATGATTAGGCAGAACAAACTCTTAAATTCCCAACCCTAAGAGACAATGTTTTACCAAATGACATATACATCCTTCAAATTTAAACACATAAGTATGATTGTCTTTTATTAGTGAATAAGTCAAATAGACACAAGGTGGACTTCCAATGGGCCCACACATGCCTAGGGTGTTAGGTCAACTTCAAATGTGCTAAATTTGAAATTTGGTTTCGCTCTATACTAGTTAACTAAGAGTGTGCTTATTGAAAGTAGACTGATGACCCAAGTGGACAACTTGAGATGGAGCAGTTAGTGACCGTTGACCATCCAATGGCCCACTACATTCCCCGAGGAACCCCTAGAACAATTTTATTAACAAATGACTTCATCCCGCATAATCGTC
This sequence comes from Solanum habrochaites, assembly GCA_027704765.1. Lineage (NCBI taxonomy): Eukaryota > Viridiplantae > Streptophyta > Magnoliopsida > Solanales > Solanaceae > Solanum > Solanum habrochaites. Next base: position 13,902,672 of record JAKWJA010002497.1, read on the forward strand.
CTTTAAGTGAAAATGAAAATGTCAGTTTTACGGAATAAATGATATGCATGCAATGACAGTTAATATCAATTTAATTAAATACGGCACATATGAGATAAAACAGTTCAACAAATATTAGCAAATAGTCAAGAAAAGTCAAGTCATTATGGTTAGAACCTAATTAATTTCCTAGCAGAGTCATCACTTTGTTATGTCATATCTTTAGAAAAATCACTTTTTAAAATGCTCCAAGTATAAAACAGTTTGAGAAAAACATCTAGAAAAGAGTCGTCACTTAATTTTTTTAAAGAAACTAAAAAATACTTAATTTAAAAAGATTTTAACAGATTGAATCTTTATAAATTTAGAGAAAATGGGTAAGAGTTTCTTAGTTACGCTTCAAGAAGGTTATTAAGGCATTTGAACCGTCCACTAATACACATTACCTGCTAACTGTGACTGATATAACCGTGTTCATCACGTATAATTAATGCCTTCCTTAGTGTTAATGCGGTCCAAAAGCCCTTTTTGTACTATTTTATACAAGTTTCTTCTTTGTTTGGCAGGAAATCGATCCAAAGCCAAATACGAGATTTTGAGAGATGAAATGCGAAGAAGACCGACCTACGGAGCTATGACGGTCCTCTGCTTGTGACGGTCCGTAGGGGCAAGCTAGAGAAGCCTGTGAGGAAGATGGGGAAGTCTGACAAGTGTGGGATTACGAAGCTTGTGACGGTCCATCATGGCCATGACGTCCGTCCTGCAGGTTCTCGTGAAGATCAACTGAGAGTGATTCCAGGTACCCAGATTCTCAATAGTTGGAAGTCCTTTGAAACGGACCCTCGACGTACCGTTTGTGCCTTGCGGTCCGTCACACTTGCTGTTGAGGGGAATGAAGAAATCAACAGAAAAAATGCCACCACGTATGGGCCCGAGCGGAGTCCCTACGTGGACACACACACACCAGGACCAGACGGTTCCGTCATGCCACGAAGGTCCGTCGCCTGGTCCGTAGGCCCCGCCGCGTTTTTGGCATATTTCCATGAATTTAGAAACCTTGTTTAATTAGGTTTTTATCTTTCATATAAAATAGTTCAAAAAACCTCAATTTTTGAGGTTAGACTCTGCAAGATTAGAAATCATATTATAGACTGTTTTGATTAGTGTTTAATTGTTTGGAGATTTTACAATTAATTTTGGGTGATTTACAAGGCAATTTTTCCGGACTTTATTCTTTCTCTTGAGTAGTACATAATCCTATTTAATATATTTGAATATTGGTGTTGTATGGCTGCTGGAGTACTAAACTCATAAACTAGGGTTTGTGGGAACCATAGGCAAATAAATGAGATAAAAACCCTAGCTAAATAAACAATTCTAGAAAGTGTCTTGCATTATTAATAATTCTTTCACTAGAAGTCTTTTTAAAACGGATTATCACGTTAGAACTCGCCTTAATGCTACTTGCCGGACCAAGGAGGTAGATAATAGGAAAAGAATTATTACATAGATTTATTGTTACTATCTACTAGGCTATTATTGATTGGTACGATGTCGTAACTTTAGTCAAATATCGAATAAGATGCTTAATATTGAGGTAAACGTAGGGTTAGGAAAGCAACACACTAGCCGGACCAAGGTGCGGAGTGAGATTTTCTAGAGCTGGGACCAAGGTTTAGAAATACCATAACTTATCACTTTGCAATTCAAGATATAGGAAAGAATTGTTATGTTAGCATTATCAAGTTAGGAACCTGTGGGAAGACGTAAACGCCTAGTTACTTGTTAATTGAGTTAAACCCCAACTTTTCAGAACTGTTAAGTGTCTCTTTCAATTTGTTAGTTCTTTTTACTTATTAGGAATACAAACCCCCCTTTTTACATTTTTTATGTTTTTTACGTTCCTAAGGAAGTATCAACCGAACAATTAGTAATAACAAGTTAACGTTCGTCTAGACTATTTTTCCTCGTGGGAACGAATCCCAACCGCACTATTGGGTTATTACACTTGACGCGACCGCTTTACTTCTTATTATATTTAGAAGTAAGTTTGAGCGATCATTGACCAAATATTTTTTAAACTATTGTTAGAAAATAACTTAATCTAGATAAATTACAATATTTTATTTACAATAATCGATTCTTGAGAAAAAAGATGTTTAACTGATACATTTTTATTTTTATCTTATTTTTTTAGAGAAAATCTAGAATGAAACATTTGAATTAAATTCAAATGATTAAAAGTTGAACAAAAGTAGATTAATTAAAATATATTTGACTCATAATAATTTGAATTAGTTCAGTCGATATACCAAGAAATCATTTTAAACTAATTAAAGACAAATGAAAAATTTAACTAAAAACATATTTAACTATGTAAAGAATACAAGAGTTGATAAAATTAAAATATTATTAAAATAAACTATCATATATAAAAGATCATGTTTAAAACCTAATTAAATTATAAACACGTGTTCTCAAACTGAACACATAAACCAAATATTAACCATGTTTTTTTTTTTTTTTTTTTTTTTTTTCGTTGTTTTTTTTTTTTTTTTGCTTTTTTTTTGTTTTTTATTTTTTTTTCTTTTTTTTTTTTTTTTTTTTTTTTTTTTTTTTTTTTTTTTTTTTTTTTTTTTTTTTTTTTTTTCTATTTTTTTTGGGTTTTTTTTTGTTTTATTTTTGTTTTGTGTTTTTCTTTTGTTTTTTTTTTTTTTTTTTTGGTTTTTTTTTTGTTTTGTTTATTTTTTTTTTTTTTTTATTTTTTGTGTTTTTGATCTTATTTTTGTTTTGTTTTTTGTTTTTTTTTTTTTTTTATTTTTTCTTTTTTTTTTTTTTTTTCATATACTTTTTCAATGCTTGTAACAAAATTTTGTGTTGAAACTCTAATATTTATAATATACTCTTCAATTAAAGTAGTATATAAGTTTTTAAAAAATAGAATTGATCAAACCTTGCCAGAACTTTTAATGATTACAGAATAACATGAAGGAATAATTAAAGTAAGGATTCTACAAAATTCAAAACGCTAAAAAGCATAGTTTCAATTCTATAACTCAAATAAGAAAAAACAGTTAGAACAAAACCATCCATAAATGTTCGTTTGATGGATATTTTGTTAACTTGCAATATTTTGAATAATGACAGGATCACGAAGTAATATCTCAGAGGCAGACCAATCAAGTAAATCACGGACAAATCACATCGCAAGAAATTCGGGATTATGCAATCACTCTAGATGTTGACTCAATCACAAATTCAATCTCCAGAAACTGGAAAAAAAAAGTACGGTATCAACGGAAAGGGATATCAACAATGATTGACAAAATCAATCAAAGAAATTTAACCTCAGCACCAAAAGGAAAATCGCGTTAACAAAGGAAGGAGATCATTACATGAGCAAAAAAAGATCAACATATGACAACTAGTCAACCTCTAATTCAAGGCAGAAATCAACTTGGCATGACAAATCAAGTTAGAGACAAAATCCTGCTCAATCAAGGTATCATTACAAACCCTTGATTTAAGGACCCTTGGGTTTTCCAAAAAGAGCAAAAATACACCTCAACTCTCAGTCTATAAATGAAGAACTTAGAATATCAAGATAATCATGCAACTTCATTTGAGCTTTGCATACAACCTTATTTTATCTTTCATAAAGCTTTGTAAACACGTGAGTGATACAATTGAAAAGAAAAGAAAAATAAAAAAACTGAGTTTCGGTTTACAAGTTGAGGCAGTGTCATATAGAAATCTGATTTGCATATCAGACACGATCAAGTGCTGAATTGTTGTAACTCAATACTCTGAAAAGATCTCAAGGAAAGCCCTTGAAACCCAAGGGGACTGGACTAGGTACCACACTGGTGATTCGAACCATTACAAAATTTCTGGTGTTCTTTACTTTCTGCAAACTATCTTTATTATCTGCTTATATACTAATCTGCAGGATAGTCAACTAACGTAAACAGGTAGTCAACTAAAAGTTTTTATTTAATCCACCCCCCTCTTAAATATCAATTGGTATCAGAGCAAGTCTCACAGATTCAGTGTTTAACCACACATGAGTAAAGATCAAATGACACACTATCAAATAACTGGTGCATTACTTCAAGACGAACACTCTTCACATTGACCATCTTACTTCAACGGACAACATTATCCTTACTGGAAATATAGATTCTGAATCTTTGGCACCTCAAAATGAACATCAGGACTTGATGGTTTTTTCAGAGAGGACACACCATTCCCCAAAAAAAAAAAAAAAAATCCACCGTCTAAACTGAGAAGGATGGATTGAACTTGAAAACCATTTGACCTTGAATCTTGCGATATCACCAAAGAACATCAAGAGGTAATTCATACTAATGCTAGAGCTATAAGTTTGTTATATTGTGCAGTAAGCGGAGCTAAATATGATAAAATCTCAACTTGTTAAACTGCGAAAGAGATGTGGGACAAACTTGAAGTAACCTAAGAAGGAACTACTAAAGTCAAGGAAGCTCGAAGCAGCTCTCTTGTAAATGAATACGAATTGTTCAAAATGGCCGATGATAAAAACATTGAATCCATGTTCTAAAGGTTCAACAAAATTGTATGTGAACTAAAATATATGGGAATGGTGTATTCAAACTCACTACAAGTTAGCAAACTTGTCAGAAGCCTTCCAAAGGCTTGGGAAAAAAAAGTTGCTATCCTTGAAGACAGAGACTTGCAGAATATGACATATGATGCGCTCAGAGGTAACTAAATGGCTTATGAACAAAATCATATTAACATGTATCATAAGGATGAGAAAAAAAAGAATGTGGCTTTTACAGCTAAGAATTGTGAAATTGGAGAGGAAGGAGATGAAAATCAAGACGAAGGAATGGCTCTTTTCAACCGTAGAGTAAGACAAATGATCAGATAAATAAAACAACGACCTCAACACGAGTTTAAGAAAAAAGAGTTTAAACGAAATGATGATCGATGCTACTATTGCGGAGAACCTGGACACATCAAGCAAAATTGTCCAAAAAGAAGGAGAAGAAGCAATCGTAGAAATCAAGATCCAAAGAGTCTCGGAGCCTGGGAACAAGGAGAAACAACTGACAATGAGTATGACGAAATGGCTAACCTATGTTTCATGGCATTTGGCGTAACCAGTGAGGTAAGACATATCAATGCTCTAATTGTAATGAAATACAAAATTCCTTGGACATGGTTGCAGATGAACAACAAAAGATTATTGATGAGTATAACAAGATTGCTTGAGAAAAGAAAGACTGGCAAATCCTTCTCGAAGCAGTCAGATTGAGATTGATTTACTAACAGAAGAATCGGAAGCGTTCAAGATGAAATTAAACAATGTCAGAAAATATTCGAGTCACAGTTAATTCCAATCAAACAAAACGGTGAATTATAGAAGAAATTCTCAAAACTACAGTCCTAAGAGATCGAAAAGATTTATTTCAAACTCTAATTCTTCTGAAACTTCTATTACAGTTACTTGCTTTACATGTGGTGACCTTGGTCATAAATCTTTTAATTGTAGAAAATACTCTTTCGGAAAATGGATATGGCGACCAAAAATCTCTAACCATCAAGGACCCAAAAATACTTGGGTACCTAAAAGAAATTAATCTTATTGTTTTGCAGGAGCAATCCAAGAAAACCTACAGGAAAGGAATGTGGGTACTTGACAGTGAATGCTCCAAACATATGTGTGGAAAGAAAGAAAGTTTCAAGACTACAATGAAATTTGATGGAGGATGCGTTAGATTCAGAGATAATGCTAAAGGAGAAGTAACTGGAGTCGGGTCTATCACTCTCAGTTCAACATGTGATCTAATCGAATTATATTTGGTTGAAGGACTCAAACATAATCTTCTCAGTATTAGCCAACTATGCGATGCCGGATTACAAGTTAACTTCAATACAACCAGATGCATCATAAAACATCTTGAGAAAAATCTCACACTTATAGGAGATAAGTAAACTATATATATGTGCTAAATAATGTTGATTTTCCATATCTTATATGTCTTACTACAGTGACCAATAATCCTTGGCTATGGGATCGAAAGCTTGGATATGCAGGTGTGCATGCTCTTGAAAAAACAATCTAGACTTGAGTTAGTAATTGACTTACCAAAACTAAAGTTTGGAAAAGATCATGTGTGTGATGCATGTCAACTTGGTAAGAAAACTCGCTCATCGTTTAAAGGAAAGGATATTGTGAGTACTTCTAAACCCCTGCAACTTCTTCATATGGATCTCTTTGGTCCCACTAGAACTTCCAGTATATGAGGTAAAAGGTATGCATTTGTAATAGTTGATGACTTCTTAAGAATTACATGGGTAATATTTTTAACTCACAAAAAATGAAGCGTTTGCTAATTTTGAAGAATTATGTAAAAGGGTTCAAAGAGAACCAGGACACTATATAACAACTATTCACAGTCATCATGGAGGCGAATTTGAAAATAAATCCTTTTAGGAATTCTGTAATGAAAATGGTTTCACTCAAAACTTCTCATCAACCAGACGACCACAACAAAACGGAGTAGTAGAGACAAAGAATCGATCTCTACAAGATATTGCAAGAACCATGCTGCTCGACCGCAGTCTTTTAGATCACTTCTGGGCAGAAGTAGTAAGTACTTCATGCCACATTCAAAATAGGTACCTGATAAGACCTATATTGAAGAAGACTCCGTACGAACTCTGGAGAGGAAAGAAACCAAACATTAGATATTTCCATCCCTTTGGATGTAAGTGCTTTATTCACAATAATGGTAAGAATACTCTCGGTAAGTTCGACCCAAGGAGTGATCAAGGTTTATTCTTAGGCTATGCTCCCCTTAGTAGAGCTTTTCATGTTTTTAATAAAAGAACATTAAGTGTAGAAGAATCTGTTCATGTGGTATTTGATGATACAAATCTAAGAATGCAGGAAAATGAGGCAAATGACAATGACATCAGTAAAATTAAGATGACAGAAGAAGTCTCAAAAATGCCCTTGGAAATGACGACTGTGGAGTGAGCTACTGTAGAAGCAGAGTCGACTACACGACAGTCAAGGAAACATACCTAGGGAATGGAGGCACAATGCCAGCTATCCTGAAAAATTCATTTCTGGAAAGCCTGATGATAAAATCCAAACAAGATCATCTCTGTGAAAACAGGCTTCTTTAGCTCTTATATCGCAAATTGAACCAAAACAAATAAATGAAGCACTGGAAGATGAATCTTGTATACATGCCATGGAAGAAGAACTCGAGCAATTTGAACAAAATCAAGTCTGGACTCTCATTGAAAGACCAAAAAACTACTCAATTATTGGAACCAAATGGGTGTTTTGCAACAAGGCAAACGAAGATGGAAAAACATTCGAAACAAAGCAAGGTTAGTAGCTCAAGGTTATTCCCAACAGGAAGAAATTGACTACGATGAAACATTTGCTTCTGTAGTAAGGTTAGAATTTATTCTAATTTTGTTAGCTTATGCATCTTTCAAAAAATTTAAACTCTTTCAAATGGATGTCAAAAGTGCCCTTTTAAATGGCTATATAAAAGAAGAAGTGTTTGTAAAACAACCTCCTGGTTTGAAAATTCTTCATGTCCTTACCATGTTTTTAAACTTTCAAAAGCTATGTAAGATCTTTAACAAGCCCCCAAAGCTTGGTATGAACGTCTGAGCACCTTACTTATCAAAAATGATTTTCAGCGAGGTAATATTGACACAACTCTATTTACTAAGAAATCAAACTTTTGTATTCTTATTGTTCAAATTTATGTTGATGACATCATTTTTGGTAGCTCTGAACCTTCTCTCTATGAGAACTTTGCAAGTCTTATGAAAGGAGAATTTGAAATGAGTCTCATGGGAGAGTTATCGTTTTTCCTCGATCTACAAATTAAGCAATCAGACAAAGGTATTTTCATCAATCCAGGAAAATATGCAAAAGAACTTATCAAGAAATTTGGTTTTGAAAAGGGTAAAGCATTTGGCACTCCTATGAGTCCCTCTACATGCTTGGACACCGACTTAGCAGGGAAAGATGTTGATGAAAAAATATATCAAAGAATGATAGGTTCATTACTATATCATACTGCCAGTCGTCCAAATATAATGTTCAGTGTCTGCAAGTGTGCCAGATTTCAATCAGCTCCGAAAGAATCTCATCTCACAGCTGTGAAACGTATCATAAGATAACTTATTAGAACCTCTGATATGGGGAAAAATCTGAAATTGGGTACTGAAAATCGACTCTCTGACCGTCCACGACTAATGCAGGACGGACCGTCACAGGTGTGACGGACGCGTCACAGAGTCTTCAGCTGGAAATCCACCTCTACGATTGCGATGACCTGCAAGGACGGACCGTCCGCAGTCACACGGACCGTCATCAGGTTGCGTATCCCCAGTCTGCGGGTCGGATTTCTTTACACGTTTTAACGGGATGTTTGGACGTTCCTCCTTTATTATAAGTGAGAGTTAAGGTTTAATAAGTCTAATTACATGGGGTTAAAAAGAGGTAACCTTAGTTAATTAGCGGGTTTTATGTCATCTTTTACACTTAATTATAGTTACTTATGGTAAACGAAAGAGGGTTTGAATAAGAAAAAATTTTAAATAAAAAAGAACAAAGAGAGCGAAAACGGAAGAAGAGAACGCTATAGAGAGATGAGAGACGATGAGGATAGCAGGATTTTGTGAAGATACTTGTTGATCGCATCTTTCGTGGAGGTAGGTTATGGTTTTTTTTTACCACTATTCGTCTAAACTCTTAATAGCGAAGGATATGTGTTTGGGTAGTATATTAAGTCTTCTATATCTTATTGTGTGTATGCAGATGTGATTAATAATATATATAATTGTGATAAAATAATCATGATGAAGTTATTGAATCTTAAATCTTGAAGAAACCCTAATCTACTTTGTTAAGTGATGATGCCCTTGGTATAAAAGAAGGCTTTGATGAATCGAAAGTGCCGAGAATTAGGGATCGGGTGCCACGTTCCGGTACCTGTAGGCACAGTGTAATGAGGATCGAGTGTCCCGTTCCGACACCCAGGATAGTATTGGTGGATGCCACGTTCCGTTACCCAGATCGTATAATAGGGATCTAGTGTCCACGTCCGACACCAGGGGTAGTATATGTATCGGGTGCCACGTTCCGGTACCAGTATAGTATATGATGATCGGAGTGTCACGTTCCGACACCAGAATAGTATCTGGATCGGTGCCACGGTTTCCGGTACAGGATAGCATGCAGGAGCGGAGGTCACGTACCGACACAAGTACATAATATAATAATCCTTGAAAGATGATAATATACTCATCAGAAACATGTTTCCCAAAAGAGTATGGTGTGGAGGCTGAGTCCTCATCAGATATGATCGTGATAGTATAAATGATGTTTTGTACTTGTTGTTATCACATGTTAAGAATATTAGTTGATTTTAATGAATATTAATCTGAAATCTTATTGCTTTTCTATTTTGAGTTGGGGCGGATGATATCTACTCAGTACTTTGTGTGTTGTACTGACCCCCTAACTTTTATTTTTCGTTTGTATAGTGTGGTATTTTGCGCAACGCGCCGTCCTCTTCTACTCACAGTATTCTAGCCAAGCTTACGCACACATCACCGGATTCTTCAGGGTAGCATGCTTCTACTGGACTGATCTACTTCCTCGTGTCTTGATCCTTGAAGTTTCCGGCAGAGCTAGCTTTTTTATTTGTTTTAGTCTTCTTAGAATACTCTTAGTCTTATTAAATTGATCATAGATGTTTCTGTGGTGGTGACGTCCAGAATTTTGGGGGAATTAATAGATGTTAAATTTTAGAAGTTCTGGAATGTCTTTATTTATGAGTTTAAGTTAAGTCCTTCCGCATTTCTTGATGATGATATTAAATTGAAAATGATAGTTTAGATTGGTTGGTTCGCTCACATAGGAGGGTAAATGTGGGTGCCAGTCGCGGCTCGGTTTTGGGTCGTGACAGTTGTGATGTGTATAGAATAAGAGACATAATGTTATAAAGCAGTAAATATATTACATATTTAGAGGATTGCAACAATTGTAAATATATAGTATCAGCTTTTCTGAGACACATCAAATTCTGATTTTCAAAAGAAGTCTCTTATTTTTGTAACATTATCCTTCCATGAAAAACACCAAGCTTCAAAAGTAGATTAGCATCCCAAAAACATATAATATGTTGAAATAGCATCTGACGACTTTGTATTTCTGACTGGACCTTTGTGATTACTCTAACTGCTAAATAGTCTACGAGAAAAGAAAAGTTCAATATAGTCTCGGAGAAGAGGGAATTAAAAACATCTTGGAGAAGATGATGAACTTATTATTTGGGTCAATGTTTTGAGCATTTGAGTGGTCTACTTACAAAAACACTAATGTTGAACCTAATCATGCATTCGTTATACAAAGGGATAATGCACAATTACCCCCTCACCTATTGCCTAAATCTCAGAACATCACTTAATACTAAGCTAAGGTCCCTATTACCCCCGTGAACTATTTTATTAATAATTTGCGACCCCTTTTTACTTACTTGGCAACTGTCTTGTGGCCCGGTTTACTTTTTCTTTCAAACTAGTGCCACGTAGGCTAAATGGGTAGAAATTACGTAACAATAAGTTCGGGGGGGGGGGGTAATGACCTTGTATAGATAATTTCTCTGGGATTTACTGCATAGGTGTTTAGGGGGACTTGTGCATTTTCCCTTATAGCACAAAACATAACATACTTAAGCCAAACATTCACATATAGGGCCATTTTGGGGACATTCTACTAGGGTAACCAAAATCCTTTTCTAACTTGACAAAAGCTACACAAAAATCATTCAGTGATTTAAAGCTAATCACTAATAATCATCCATATCATACTGTGACGTTCAAGTTCACTAATGCTTAAGAAGAATTCCATCATGTTTATATTTTAACTAATTTCCACTTCTACCTTTACTCGTTCATCTGAGTTGTATATTTCAAATGCAGGGGATCCAATGATAGAAAATATCTTACCGTGAATCTTAGATAGATCTAACTCTCCTAGCTTGTCAATCAAAAAAGTCATTCCCTTATCATGTATTTCAGTGAATTGTTTCATCACCTCCGTCAAATCTTTATGAACATTCTCATAATCATCTTCAGCTGTTTTTTTTTCATCTACCTTTTTCATTTGACTTTGGAAAACGATTGTTTAAAATTATTATCTAGATTTTAAAATTGATAGGTTTCACCTTTTTGAGTTGTGAATGAACTTTGTGCTACTCCAGTTGATTCATTAGGTTCATCTTGAGCCGTAAATGGACTTTGTGTTGATCCAGTTGATACATTAGGTTCCTCTTGAGTAACTTGATCTTCTCTTGTGCCTGAAGCATTATCTACGTTGACAACAATAGAAAATTCCACAGATGTGCCATTAATAATATTTTGAGCTTCAATTCTTTCTATTTCTTCAACATTATCTTCTGGCCCTTCGACAAACTCTCCAGTATCTCTATTCTTGCCAAATATCTCTTCCTAGTTAGCAAATAATGATCATTTTTAAAGTTCATTAACTTGACATTCGGATCAACCTAAGAAAAAACAGAATAAGTACATGAAGTAACTAACAATATTCTAAAGACAAAGATCCATTCACCAAGAGAAAATATAAATACCAATTCCCTGATTATTTAAAATAAATATAAATCATCGTTATCAAGTCATTCCAAACTTTTGGATCATTAACTAAGATACTTCCATCACTACATTGGAATCCTAAATCACTTCGAATTTTTGGTAACAATATGGTTGCATAAATTTTTTTCATGCTCTTATTTTAGAATAAACATGTGGTAGAGATTTCAATCCACAATTTTCAATCCCAGTTAGTTTGACGAGCATTCATGTAGTGTTCCAATTTAATTAAATATCCATGTCTAAAGGTTCCATTATCTCCTCTCCAACCATTAACACACAACTCATTTAATCCATCTATAAGAGTAAGTTCCTCTACTGGAGTCGATACCCTTCGAGATGAAGGTGTTGATTTTCTCGCCTTCTTTATGGACGTGTTAGATGTTACAGCACTAGACTAGCCATTTTAATTTGTAAAATTATAAATGAAATCACAAGTAATACTGTTACAACTTACTAGTAAATTGTGTCAATTATAATCCAATAAATTGTAGTACAACTTGATTGATCTAGAAAAAGATAATGTGAAGACATATATACAAATTCACTACTTATATTAGAAATAATAGATGTACATTGAGATTCACTATTTGTGTGTACAAACAATAATGTGACCCAAACAAAAGATTGGTCATTCATTTCCCAAAATAATAAAGGTTATTACATTTACACTAAACAAAAAACCATATACACAAGTGCATAAGCATACCAAAAGTGACCACATAGTTTAAAATTATAAAGATTGATTTTTCAATCTTTCGTTCCACATAGATTGAGCTAGTTCATCCCTCCAAGTAGTTCATTCATCAGAAGAGCTTTCCATTGTAATAATATTTCATGTTGAGTCTCCCATGTGGAATTCATTTCCACAATCTAAGGATCAACTTCCCACCTCTTTAAATGAATTGGTGGCATCAAACAACAGTAACTAATAATTCTGTTGTGAACCTTAATCGAGTACCACGAAGGACTTCTAAGAATTTTCCAATGTCCTTTTAATAGTCCAAATGTTCTTTCAATAAAATTACACGCCCTAATGATTCATATTAAAGAGATCTTCTCGATATCGAAGTGATGAATTGTCACCCTGTTAATCCTTTAGCCAATATCCATATTCTCGATAGGGAGACACAAAACCATTTACATTTGTATATCTTTCATCTCACAAATAGTAATTGACTAAAAATGTAATCAATAATATTATTACTTTAAATATTTTTTTTGATGTAGTATAAATAAATAAGGATCTGCCTAGTACTTATGTTCAACCCATTTCTTCTTACAACATCTCGCAACAACCATGTAATACATAAATAAACTTGAAATTTCTACTAGAAACTCCCCCAAAAGAATCCCAGCGAATACCCTATCCAAAGCCCGACCCCATCAAAAAAATATTCCAACCAATACAACCTTATTTACTCCAACTTTACCAGACTAAATTCAAGCAATATCCATAGGAACATCAATTTCTCCATTTCCACCACCACCAGACTCCATTGAAGCAACAAAATATTTTTTTAAAACTTCCCTCGAAATAAGTTACACTCACAACAATTAAAAAAAAAACTAACTAGAAAATAGTAGCAATTACTCCGACATATCATAAAAAATCCCCCTTTTAACTAATCTCTCTTTGTAAACTAAGGTTAGAGCAGAAATAGAAAGAGAGGAAATTGGGGGATGATGAAGTCTTTTAGTATTGATGAAAAGACTGAATACTAAACGCAACCACAAATTATATTGAACTAAAGCCTTATCTATACTCTGTTTCTTGATCCTAAAGGTAAAAAAAAGACTAGCACCCTGTGAGGATATCATTGGAATTTTTTAGATTACTATATAAATTTACTTGCTATTTTTCGATGGGAATTAAAAACAAGATTCTTATCTTGATTAATCCAAGTGACTTTCTAAATTTTTCAATTTACAATTGTTGGAACCTCATACGATTTCGTAAAGAAGCCAAAAAATTCATGGGTACAGAAATGTCATTGGCACCAGATGAGTATCTGAAGACTCTTATCATGGTAGCTGCAACCATGGCTGGTGACGCAAGATTAAGAGTTTCAATCTTTCAATATCCCCTCCAAAATTTGCTTTATGTAATGAGGTTGGACTTTGGGTCGGATATCAGATAAAATAGCAAGTGAAGCGGATCAAAAAATTAGAGATGAGCCTTTTAAAAGTTGTGCAGCCACATGCCATTCCGTCCACAATAAAAATAAATAAATATATATACATATACCACAGCATAACGATAGGGGTATATATCAACCACTAGTATAACAAAAGTTTTCAAAAATAGAGGGACATATTTTACCCTTTGCCACTATTTTTTAATAAAAAACCGAGGCACCATCTTTGTCATTTTCTCGAAACATAGAACCACTGCGCACGGCGGTAATCGTTTACCTGAATTTTAGCAATCGATTCTCATAATCTCAGAGAAAGGTCCATATATCTTGCTGTAGTTACAACATGGGGATTGACCATGGAGTTGAATCCCTCATTGTTGTATTGCTGCTGCTTTCAATGGTTTCCACTTCTGTTGCCTAGTGCCCAAGTGACATCATTCCGATGAGGAAAATGGGTCAACACCACTCTGTACGTATAACCCTTTTTAACTCTTTCAATTTACGAGCTTTATTGTTTGATTCTTTTTTTCTGCGGTTGATTTACTTGAAGTCGAGGATTGTTTGGCATGATATGATTGGAAAACATTTTCCCATTTTGGGGGTTAATCGGGAGGTAATTTTCATTTCCCCATACATTTCTTGATTTTGTGCTTCTGGGGTTGTAACTTATTGGGGATTTTGTTGCTGATCTCTTTCATTTTTACCTAATGACATTTTTTCAATGGGTTGAAATTTAATTGGTGTAGTAGAGGTTGATACCAATTCCAAAACCAACTGGTTTTGCTAGAGCTAATCCTTACAAGATGTAAGTTTCATGAAAGACAACTTTCTGCTTTTTCTTATTTTCTTGGAAATTCAGTATACTTTTCATGTATTAGATTTATTATGGTGAAATTTAACTTGCGCATTCATGTTAGTGCATTTGATATTAGAGTTTTGGTATGGGAGTAGGTTCATTTTTGTCCTTCAAATATAACCTGAGCATTTTTTATCCCTTAACTTTCTGGTCTCCCGAACAAAATCCACTTAAAAGTAATGGTGTTAAACTCATGTGACATCCACACGGCTTGTAATATATAAAACCCATCGGACAAACTCATTTTCCTATTCTATGGGAGAGTTGTCACACTTAACGCCCATTTTGTTGTTGCCTTTAAGGGAAAATGGTTACCATTTTCGAGTAAGACTGATGGTTTATACGTAAAGGGGGAAAATGTTATTTTTGCAAGAGTTCTCAACTTTTTTAGGGGTCGCCACTTAATTTTTGAGAAAATTAAGATAACCTTTATTTTCAAAAGACTTAACAGAAAAATCAATTGAAAACTTAAAAATGGGGTTTGGGGATTACTATTAACGTCTTAGGAAGGTTTTGAAAGCACCTAAGACATCCGCTAACTTGCAGTTATCCAACAAGTAACTATTTGGCTAAAAATTGTTTAACTTACTTTTGAGATAAAAATTTTTTAAAGCTTGAAAGATAGTTCTTAAATTTTATCTAAGGGAAAAATTCTAACTAGAAGAATTTTTTTTGAAAACTATTTAAACTTGATTCCCTTTAAAGCTGTTAAAACAAAATGGCATTTTGTGGGAATTCGAAGTTTCTTAGCTTAAAACTAATGAAAAATAAAAAAAAATAAAAATAGGTAAGCAAAATAAAGTAACAGAGGAAAAAAGGAGAGAGAGAGAGAGATATTTTTAGGGCCCGAATCTGAATTCTGTTCGCCTGGGCCGGAGCTCGGACCCACCTATTTTGGGATTTTGACCCATTTGACTTTTTGGGTGTTCAAACCATTTCTTTCGTACCTCTCCTAGACTAAACAACAATAAATATAAAATAAATATAGAAAATAAAACACGACAATGGCTTAGGCCTAAAATAGATACAACACGACAATTAAAATAAATTTGGGCTATTTTGCCCCGATCTCTTCAGCTCTTCTGACTTGCTTCGGATCCTTTATCTTTGGACCTATCTCGTGATTTTATGGACTGCTTAACCCGAACACAAG